>CAVLJG010000001.1:85712680-85837747 GCA_963669975.1 Acanthoscelides obtectus | reverse complement strand
TGACAAATTTGTTCAGAACTGCAAAAATACTTACTACATAGGAGCCAATGCAACCATAGATGAGAAGCTTGAAGCGTTTCGTGGACGTTGTGGATTCAAGCAGTACATCCCCAGTAAGCCAAACAAATATGGAGTTAAGATCTTTGCTCTTGTCGATGCTTCCACGTCATATTGTGCCAATTTAGAGGTATATGTAGGTACACAATCCGATGGGCCTTTCAAAATAAATAAAGATCCTGCTAGCATTGTTTTACGCCTCATTGAACCTGTTTCTGGGACAAATAGAAATTTGACTTGTGATAATTGGTTTACCAGCGTCCCTCTGGTCGAGAAACTACTCAAAGAACACAGACTAACATTTGTTGGTACCATGAAAAAAAATAAAAGGGAACTTCCCCCGGAATTCACAAATACCAGAAGTCGAGCTGCTTGTACATACATGTTTGGGTTCCAGGGAGATATGACAATTGTGTCTTATGTCCCCAAAAAGTATAAAAATGTAATTTTGATTTCATCTTTGCACCATGATGATGCAATAGATAAGTCAACAAAAGAAAAAAGCAAACCTGAAATCATAACGTACTATAACCACACCAAGGGAGGCGTTGACAATTTGGCAAGCTTGGTGCCACATATAACGTAGCGAGAAATACTCGTAGATGGCCAATGGTTATTTTCTATGCCTTACTAAATATAGCAGGCGTTAACTCGCAACTTATTTATGTCGTAAATAATAAACAATATTCTGTTATAAGAAGACTATATCTAAGGAACCTTGCACTAGAACTAACAAAACCACATTTAGAACGGCGATCATGTGAAACAAATGTACCAAGAGGAGTGAGAGAGAGGAGGCAGATTTATTCAGGAACACCTATGGATGCTCAGCCATTAATGGACATTGCCCTGGGACCAGAAAAAGATGATTTTTCTGTGTAAAAGATTCTAAAACTAGATTTTACTGCGAAAAATGTAAAAAAATTGTTTGTCTCTCACACCTAAGAGCTTGGTGTTCTATTTGTTTAGAATCATTAGGTAATGATTAAAACTCGTTTTATGACCAATATATTATTTAGTGTTATCAAGAAAACCATTGTTTGCACTGTTCTTGTATTTTTGTTTCACAAATTCTAGGAATCACTTTTTTATCTTATTTTTTCTTTCTATAAGAATAAATTCTATAAGAATTTTGTATTTTATGTTACAATGTTAATATTTGATCAAAGAGGATGTAATTAAACATAGCCAATAATATATTTTTTTAGAAAAACTGCTTCGCATGCGTTTTTTTTAGCAGGGTCTGACAGACTTGGCTCCACCTCTGGTGTCATAATATACAGCGCCACTTCCGGAAGGTTAAAGAGATGTATTTCAAAAATTAACAAATGAAAAACATAGCAAGGCAAGGCATAAGTATACCAATCAAAGTATCAGACATGACAAGTAAATGCAAAGAAAGAGCATGTCTTAAAAAAAATAACACAGAAACGCACCGAACACAACGCTCAGCTCCGAAAGAAAATGACAGCAAATTCAAAATATGGAGTTGAGCTTATGTTTGAATTTATTGAAATTGAGAGCTCTGAATTCATTATGTGGCATTATTAAGCATCCCACAAACCGGCGCGAAATAATCGCGGCGAAGTATTCGCAACGAAATTCAGAGCGAAATTCGAAATTTGTTTCGCCTGTTTATTCATACCAAAGCGTCTTATTCGCTCCCCGAACGTGAAGGTTTCGACAGGTTGCGTACATTTTATTTTTGCCTTTTGCAATGAGCTCGTCTTCAGAAGAAGAGGAGGCACTTCTATTTCTTGCTTTAGAAGAGGAACAAAATGCACGGTAAGTTATGTTTATTTAACGCCATTTGATAGTTGGGTATGTATTAAGTTTAACGAAGTACATAAAACAAATATTTTCAATTTTGTTTAGGAAACGAAGGAAGTGGGTACATGATATTAACTTGGAACGAAATAAATTTGGGGAATACCATACCTTGATGCCACAACTTCGGCTGGATGAACAGCGCTTTTACGTATATTTTAGAATGACTCCAGAGTGTTTCGATGAAATATTGAACTTGGTGAAAGATGAAATACGAAAATCTGACACAAATTATCGTGAAGCTATTTCGCCAGAAGAACGACTTGCTATTACACTCAGGTAAAAAAATTATATGTATTAAAATTAGTAGGCATATCGAATACGAAAACTTCAGGGATCGTGAAATAAATATTTTATTGTAATAATTGGACTACATGTTGCCACTAGGATTAAATGTTGCTAAATAATTCGAGGCAGAATTTGCCTCCTCTGTTGGGTATATTATTGGAGTAAACCCAGTGCCGCTTGGGAAGGACGACATACTACTATCATACATACTTGCAGAATTCTGGGTAGACGCTGAAGACATTTCTTCAATATGTTCAAATTCTTCGTGCGCTATTAATTCGGCTATTTTTAGTTTTATTCGGGCTTGACGCTTTAAGGGAAGTGTTTTCACAGTCTGTGCATGTGCCAAGAAAAGTGAATCAATGGCCTCGTTCTCTTTTTTTGGTTTTTTACCTTCAAAATAATGAATGAACTGTTGTACAGACGAAGATGGTGGTTCATAGCGTTTTCTGCTCGTTTTATATTTTGGTGTAGTTGCAGTCTGCGGAAAGGTGCCCTAGAGTAGTCACTGCTGTAGTGTTCAATGAAGAAGGTGGTGCTGTCTGTGTTGCCGAGGCGTTCTGTGCATCTTCTGCATCTACATCAGCATTTTCATCTTCTCCATGGCCGCGGTCTTCCAAATTTTCGGTTTTTACATTTCCAGCCCTTTCCTGATATACAGGGTGACTTTGAAGTTGAGTCATTAATTTTCAGATAATGATTGTAGAAGGAAGATAAACCAAAATATGTGTGTAAAAATAAAAAAAAAATAAAAAAAAAATTTTACCTTGTTTTATAAAGTATCCTCCCGACAAGTATTTCAGTGCGGACCTGTATTTGATCGTGAGGTCCCCTCTGAGGTCTTAAGTCACCTGATTCACGAGCCCGTTGTACTACAACAAAGGCACGAGGGGTTGGTTGCACTCGATTGGGAAACCGATCCGCATAAACATGTGCCATTTTTTATTTCGTTTGAGCCACGCAACAGATACCACCATTCACTGTCACTGACTGTATACAAATGAATGAGAAAACATCGTTCCAAATTCTTTCGCTTTTTTGTTTCCGATGCGATGAACCGATACGGCGGATTATATCCGTTGTCGCCAAACACGACCACATAATATTGTTATTGAGACAGGGCGGTACTCAAACTTCCAAAGGGCTATAACTTTGTTACTTTAATTTTACCAGGAAAATGGTAAAGGAAAAAAACATTTCTTTTGATCAGATCTACTCACTGTTAAAATAAATGACTCAACTTCGAAGTCACCCTGTATATTTGAGTTAAATCGTCAATATCTTTCACATTAGACGACGTTTTGGCAAATGCCAAAAAAGGACGGAAAAATTCCATGTAGTCAGCCCACTGCCATTTTTTTATGTTGCCCACTGCTTGGCCGGTCTTTGGTTTGGTAGATTTTATATATTTTGCAAATGTGTCTCTGACATTCTTCCACCTTTTTTTTACTTCATCACCTAAAAACGATTTTTTTTTATAGATTCCTTGCCACTGGTGACACCTTCTATGCCATTGGGCATAGCTTTCGAGTTGGCTTTACAACAGTGAGTGCAATCGTAACCGAAGTCTGTGAAGCGATATGCAGACATATGGAGCATATATATAGTGGATACCAAATAAAACCCGATGCACGTCATCGATCTGGAGCTGTGCGCTGTTGCCAGAATTGATATGAGCTCTTTACACCGACTGTTAAGTTGTTTTGGCATTTTGGATACTTTATACCACTTCACAGTAACTTTTGTTCTGAAAAGAACAACTTTTAATTGGCAAGGCAACGATTCAAAGCTCAAATAGCGCAAAACTCACAAACTAAACAATAAAGAACTAATAGTACGACAAAAGGACAATGGCAACTGATGTCAACAAATGAGAAGTGGCAACCTCACATTTCTCTGCACGGCACTACCAACCGAATCGAGACGGGGAAATTTAAACTTCAAGTAGAAATATCACATTGAATGTAGTCAACTGTTGGTAACCATGATTTTTATGAATGACATCACCTATGACGTGCATCGGATTTTATTTGGTATCCACTATATTTACCAGAACCAACAGAGAATATATGGAAAAAATGTGCTGAAGAATTTGAAAATAGATGGGGATTTCCCAATTGCATTGGCAGCGTGGACAGTAAACATGTAACAATCAAGAGACCTAACAACAGTGGCACCAATTACTGGTGCTATTTACATAAATATTCAATAGTACTTATGGCCATTGTTGGCCCGGACTATAAATTTATATGTGTTGATATTGGTGGTTTCGGAAAAAATAGTGATGGGGGTATTTTCGAAACCTCAAACATGGGAAAACGATTTGAACAAAATTTAATGAGTGTCCCTGCACCTAGATTTCTCCCTGGGCAAAATGAAATCTGCTCGTACGTCTTAATTGGTGACGAAGCATTTGCTTTAAAACCATACCTTATGAGACCATTTCCTTATAAGCAGACTTTAACAGACGTCAGAAAAGAGAAATACAATGTAAGACTTTGTCGAGCTAGAAGGGTCGTGGAAAATGCGTTTGGTATTTTGTCTCAAAAATGGCGAATATTTTACAGGCCATTAGAAACTAAAGTAGATACTACTATTCTAATTGTACGTACGGCATGTGTTTTACACAATTTTTTACGAAGTAAAAGTGGCGATGACAAATATTTTCAATTCTTAGATCCCCCAGAACCCGTGCTAGGAGCTTTTACTGGTATAGCAAATGATCCTCGGCGGGCAGCAAGGCTAGCATTTTCTACTCGTGACAAATTCGTAAATTATTTTAATTCTGATATGCCTATGCCCAATATATAGAATGTTCGTTTTCACATTTGTGTAGACTGTAAATAATTTAACAAGTTAATAAAAAATATTAGGTACATACCATTTGTATTTAATTCTTTTCCTATTTCCATCCAAATCTTGTCTTTCTTTCTCACATTCCTGTATTCATCGTTCGACAAATCATACAAACAAGGATACTTCTTCACTATTTCTATCAATAATTCCGTTTTTGCCATTGCGAATTTTTGAAGAACGGCGTCAAAAACGCGGTCAAAGGCGAACTGAAATACGCCGCGATAAAAACGCTGGAACAATCGCATTCGCTTCGCACAAGTCTGAGCCTGTCCGTAAACCACCGCGTTTTAATCTGATCGCGAATTCATCGCCGCGAAATTTTCGCAGCCAAAGCGAATATTTCGCGCCGGTTTGTGGGATGCTTATATCTTTGATACATGGCCGTCCTGCGATGAGGGATGGTAAAAACTACAACATAGCGCGTATTTATGAAGTGGATCAAAGAGCGAGGAAAAAACTACTTTGCCGGATTCGGCCGATCAAGTCGCTTCAAGAGCTTTTAACTGAAAGTGCATAACAACATAAGTCTATTCTCCATTTTGAGCCATTATTTGCACTCAATGATCTTACGGTATACGTCCTTATTAAAAAATTAACCTGCAGCCACTGTTGTAGAATATGAATTTTGATAATTGTTATGGCACCGCGCCGCTGATAATTTTACTGAAACTAAATCATTATTATGTAGTAGTAGGAGCACTGGTGGTGGGGAGGCAAGGTCTGGCAAATGACCCCTTTGTCGACCCCGTAGTATCAATACTATACTACTGCGCAAGCCATCAATTGGTATCTCATCGTTATGTTTAAGCAGAGACTACAAAACAATCCCCGTAGCTGAAAATTCAATTTCATCTTGATTCTTCTTCCATTGGATTTAGTAAGCAGAAAATCCAGGCTTATTCTGGAGGGCATGGCCCATGCTGACATCAGCGTTAATTACAAGTAAAAAGCCCGTCGTCGACATCCAATTATGAATAGGTACGTACCTCTGCCGTTCCACAGTCTGAGAAAATCTCAAATAACGCGACTGAGGACTGAGGCACATCAAAGGTGACAAAAGAAACAGCAAACAGAAATTTCGAACCACCGTCACCGAACGAAGCAATCGGCGCTTAATTGCCAATGCTAATTGGGTTAGGCGGTGCGAAACAGACTGACGTGACAGTTGATTGGATAGGAATGGAAAGAGTTGAATCAGGTAGATTGAGTCAGTACGTCTGGCACAAAGCGGCTTATCTAACCGTGCAGTATTGACGATCGCCCAAATTTAGACATTTCTAATCTAACTCAAAAAGAGCCCGTTTTATTATTATTACTATCATTAAAATAGTTGAAATGAGCAAAGTAAAATACTATAAGCTGACGTAGCACAGGAAAACGTAGTCTACGGACAAGCAACGTAAAATATGTGAAATAAAAACAAAAAGTTCAAAGTTCAAAGAACTTTGTTCACTGTTCGACCTGTTCTACCTACCTTATGGTAGAATCTCTGTAAATTTTATTTCGGACTTTCATTGTGTATACAATTTCTTAGGCTGTTGACGTGTTCAAAGAATTTTCACAGCTGGTTATTTCCATGGTTCCAGGTGTCGTCCACATATGGCAGTCATAACTTCGATTTTATTTCTGCGCTTTCCATGGGTATTGACTTGAACCATCCCATGTACAAGTTAGCCACGACTGGAGGCAATGGTGATCCTATTGGAAAGTAGTTGCTCTTCAAACAGATTTGTTATTTACTCCAGCCCTGAGTTTCTGTTCGATTGTGCGTGAGGCCTTGTACATGGAATGGCCATGGAAAGCGCAGAAATAAAACCGAAGTTATGTCTGCGATTCTGGAACCATTATAATGACCAGTTGTAAAATTCTTTGAACACATCAAGCACCTAAGACCATCGATAAAGTTTACGTAGAAGAGTAAGTCGGCAACAGAGCGACGAAGAACAACGGCCAGATTGAAACCTCAATATACAAGAAACCAACACACATCATTCTTCACTCCATCCTGTAGCCACAAAGAAAGAGGTGATTCGAACTTTCGTTGATAGAACTAAGGACATTTGCAGCAGACAGACAGGTTTAGAAGGAACCCGCAAAATTAAGGAAGATCTGGCAAACAGTGAATACCCAAGAAGAATAGGTAGAAGATGTTTTGCAATAAGATACTGGAAGGCATTTCTAGTATAATAAGAATCGGGAAGCAGTACTACATAGAAACCAGATTCTCAAGGAATAAAATACTACGGAGGATTCGTATAAAAAATCAAGACATATACAGGTTTCATGAGAATGTGGCAAAATGTACATCGGGGACACAAAGAAACCACTCACCAATATCATACATAAAGGAAGCACAGTGGTATCGTGGAGAATGCAAGCAAGCTGCTTACATATCCAGCAACAACAATGCCAGCACATAAATCAAACCAATATGGAAGCCTAGCATCAAAATCACCAAGACGGAACAACCAGGGCAAACCTCTCAAAGAACACGTCATGAGCGTCTCACAGGATACGTCATCAAAAAGGGCACGTCAGTGATAACAGTATAAATAGGCGTGAAAGAAACATGCCTGATCACCTAAAGACGATTGAAGAACTTATCAATCTCAAACATTAGATAGACAATGAAAGGTCGAAATAAAACTTTTGAAACATCTACGTTATCTACAAATTTTAAGCAACAATCTTTGTAGAATTATTGCACATTTTCGGTACGCTAGGATATGGATGGTCCATAAAGTATCTTCACATCTGCTCGGAAAAGTATTCTGTCCAATGATCCACAGATGATATCCTTCATCAACTCCAAACCGGCTTAACGACGGTGCCAGCAACTCGTCGGGTTGCTGCCTCTTTGGTGTGAACGCTTGTATTTGAATACGTCTGCCCAGTCGGATTGTTGTCAAGTTGCGATCGCAGTAGATTTCGGTGAGAGCCGTCGCTTAGAAGCACCAAGTTGCACCATACTCACAGATGCTGGTATCTAGTGAATAATGGCATACTGCACCTAAACCGCAAGCATGGAACTACCATTCTGGACTTCCACGTGTAATAAGCTATCCTTTCCGAAACTATATTCAAAGGGATGTTGAAAATAACGTCGAACCCCTCAGACGACTCTTATTGATGATGAGGAAGCTCTTCGACAAAGGCAAGTATCTACTATCCAAAATGTTTGTCCCCAACCATCAACAAATCACGGTGAGATATCATACTACAAAAGATATCCAAGAGAGTAGCAACCCGCCCATGAACGACAGCATTTGTAGTAACAGGGACAGTGAAGTTAAGTATCTTCAGGTAACTCCACGAATATGTGTGGTAAGCGAGGAAGCCTAGTTGACCAGCGATGTCGAAAAATATGCTATTTGTTGATAACCAAGTGATTATTCTTGAAGTATTACAAAAACCTTTTTCCATAAGACTAGACCTATAGTCCTATAGCTGTTTGGACTGATCTTCGATGTTTTGTTTGGGATGGTTTGAGCTTGGAACTAAACATGAGCGGACCTCCTCCTTCCAGAGAAGATCCCCAAACTAGACGACAGGGAACAAGTTCCAGTGAAAACCTCTTGAATTAGATGACATATCTGGACCAAAAATCTCTGTCGCTGTCCAGAGACCACAGAACCTGATGGTGTAGCCTTATGTGTATCTGGACCTTATTTTTCTCAAAGTATTGGAGCCCCGAAAACATAGAACTTTGGTTCGTGTGGAGGGAGGTTAAATTAAAATTCTGTCCCAATACCTTATTAACTTGGGGCGTAAGCTAGGAGATGCCTATATTTAACGCACTAATGTTTCAAAAAAAACATGTCAATACAAAACTTGAAAAGCATCCACAATACAATAATTTTTAATAATAGTACAAACAAGGGCAATAGGATCGAAATTGCTTAACGAGGCCATATATCATATCCAAGATACCTAAGTAGGTAAACCGAAGTCACTTATAAATAATAGTGACACTGAATCTCTCACTGCAGGTAACTGTAGAGTTTAAAATTTATTCTGGAACATCTCTTTCTCATGGATATTCTTATAACGATAACCTCCATAATATTCTACCTCAATTTCAGAACGTTTGGCTGATATATTTCCCTAAGAAAATATTTGATGACTCCCACATCTATTTTAAGACTCATCGTACCGTAAGAAAACATTGCGTGTATAGAACAAATATTTGACAGTATATTGGTCCAGACGAAAGTATGGGCGCTTTTTCATCGCTCGCTGAAAATAATGAATTGGGGGAAATTGACATTTAAACTTGCCACGATGGTTGCGGGAAAACAAATTATGATATGAACGAAAAATGATGACTGAGGAAATTTTGTTTCAATTTATTATATATACAGGATGACGCAAAAGGCAATGGCAATATTTCTACATCGGAAACTCAATCCGAAACTAAAATAAAAA
The DNA here is from genome assembly GCA_963669975.1 of Acanthoscelides obtectus. Classification (NCBI taxonomy): domain Eukaryota; kingdom Metazoa; phylum Arthropoda; class Insecta; order Coleoptera; family Chrysomelidae; genus Acanthoscelides; species Acanthoscelides obtectus. The sequence continues at coordinate 85,828,294 of CAVLJG010000001.1, read as the reverse complement.
GTTCGCGTAAACATACCATCAAATGTTCTATTACCGAAATAAAAAAGAGTGTCACTACTTTCAATTTTCAATGTCACACTTAAAAAACTAAACTAGATGAATTCGTCCATCCGACCAAAAGACAGTCAACCATGGATAGATGTTTCGCGCTTCTTGGCTACTCATCAGCATAGTATAGGCTTGGTCTCTCGTCCCTGCGACAACGAACAAAAGCATCTCATCCTGTATCTAGGAGGTATAAGGCAGCGCAAAGCGCCCGCTATCACCAAGATCGACCACTGCGGGAAATGTATAGCAGCTATTTGTTAGAACTGAAAGGATCTCAGTTTAATAGCCCATTCACATTATACATGGCCCATGCTGTTCAGAGAAGGGCTGTTAGACCCGCCTGACATCGGACCCCCATCCTAACCATGCTGGACTTCGTACATCCAGAGCTGGCCTATACGACCGCTCCTCTTCCCTAGGGTATCGAGATTCTGGAACCATTTACCTGAGGAGTCTTTTGTCAGTTCTACTAATCTTAGGAAGTTAAAAAATCGGATTTGTTAAAGCGGTGCCTGGTATTTAGACGTCTGCCTGCCCTGCTGCTCCGGTATAAAAAAAGAAATTTAAAATAGCATATTTCAATCCAAACAAAATATGTTTCAACTTTTCTAGTTTGTTTTATTAACAGCTAAATAAAACCTTCTTAAAAATGTTTTTTCTGCTATTAATTCATTTCTAATACACGCGGTTTCAAATATTAACCTCTGAAGAAGCAATGAGTCTGTGAAGTGTCGAAGACCTCTGCAGTTAATTGAAAAACAACAACTATCGAAAGCATCGGTGCGCGCGCCTCGGCGCATGGTTCGTGTCTGTCTGTCGAAATAAAAAAGTTGACCTTTCAAACGCCGCTACCGAAATAGTGAAGGCTGACGATGTTGACAACAAAAATAGAAAGCGCCTGACCTATTTTAGACACTAATCTAACAAATAGTGCTTGCTCACGTCTCGGCTTCGGCTTCCATTACCGCCTAATTCGTTTTGGTGCTTGATGGGTGTTGTCTACTGAAAATGCAAACAATATTTGATAGGAAAACAGCTCTTACCTTTTGCCATAAATCGGAAGCTTTTAAATATTGGATAATAATATTAATATACGGGTTGATATGATTTTCACCAGGAAATCAACTCGCTCAACGTATCTATTAACGAAGCCACCATATCGTCCAGAAATTGAAGGATAATCCTACCACTACAAATAGGTCACGTCAAAACCTACTATATGGCGAAGTTCGAGATCTTCATAATTTAGTTTTTCCTTTGCGATTCCTACAAATATCAACTCATTTGGACCAGATTTATATCAGAACGCTCAGAATTAAAAATAATACTAATGTGTAAGTTTCAATAAAAGCCCGTTCTCACGAAAATATCAAAAAATTGCGTTTAAAGGCTTGTAGACCAAAAAGGATAGGATTGATGTTAAAGAGTAATTAGAATCAAAATTAAGTATCATTTACTGTTATACATGCCCTTAATGTTTTAACCTTTAAGAGTAACCACTATGACTTAACCAAGTTCAATGAAAGCATAAGTGTATTCAGGTCCAGCGGTCTTGGTGGCGATCCGACGCGCCAGATCTACCTTTCTGATTGTTGAATATTTGTGATTCAAGTGACCGAGTGTGAACTGTCAAATGATCATGTTACAAATCTGATTGCCTTATTTACACCTACCTCAAAATATTACCAACCTAAGTAAAGAGAAGAGATAGATCTGGATTGTCTACACAGCCTACAGATACAAATACAAAGTTGAATGTATATTTGGTGAGCATTTTTTATAAGACAACTTTCTAAAATGCGTTGTATAAATATTAATAAACTTCCTTTTGAGACACTTTGTATAATATATATAATGTAGTGAAAAGTAGGCGTTCCAGTTTCTTTAACGCTGTTACATTTTTTAATGGAAAAGTTGTCTAAATGAATGAGTTATAACTTCAAATAGCTCGTTATGTTTCAGGAATGTTGTACTTTACTTGAGCTTGTAGACAAGCTTCTTACATGTGTCATAAAATGTTTACCATGACCTACGTAGATTTATGTTACGTTTTGATTAAAAACCTCCATGATAGCTGCCGTGAATTATGTGTGTAATGTGCTTCCTACACACCGTTCCAACTTTAAACAATGGGGATTTCCTTAGAAAATTGCAGTAAACTGAAACAATTGCATCTCGTCCACGACTGTTCTCAACGCAAGTATAACGTTACCAGTGGCGTAACATGGAGCTCGTCTACATAATTTTTCCCCTGTTTTGTTTTTACTTTGATAACCATAATGATTGTCACTACCATTCATCCTTATCAGTTCATCAATTATTTATCATTCTAAAATATAAATAGTCCATGAGTTTACTTTTTGAAGCTTTATTTTCGACTGGAAGCTCTCTCAAGGAATCGTTACTCTTACTACTACCACTATGTGCATTGAGATAGATTAACATGAATTAAGTTCTCCTGAATGTACTAGCAATATTATGCCTGGTTGCATCGCCTTTCTCAAATCTACTATATAACAAAAGTGATCGGAGTGTTAGGGTCAATATCAAATTGAGTTTTGTTGAAACACCTCGATTTGACGGAAACTTTACCAAGATAAAGTTACATCTGACAATAATGCTGTACTATAGTAACTTCAAGTCTCTAGCCAACAGTATAGCCCTTCTTTCAGTTTTTCTCGGTTACGTAAATACCATACGAAATAAGTATGCAAATTGACTAACTGAACCATGTGCGGAGCCGAAGCTCCACAAGAAAATTGCCCACTGGGCAAGCCTATCTTCAACGCATTCATTCACTTTCTTAAAGTATTCCAATAATTGTGACAAAAACTGTCGATGTGATGCAACAAAATCAGAAGTTATCCAAAAAAGAATCCTAAAAATTATTCTCAAGAAGACCTTTACAATTAATTAAGGTATCCCACTTGACGATCTCCGACCAGATTTTACGCCTCGAAAAAAGTATCCGATGATAGATACGGTAGCGACATCTATGAAAATTTGTCACCGCTGCTTCTCTATTGACTATGAGACACTTTGAATAGGTTAGCGTTTCACAGATGGCGCCGTAGCCAAAGCACATACGAGCATATCGGTGATAAATTCTCATAGGTGATGCTACGTTTTGGATAATTTTTTTGGACGCGCATATATAGTATTGGGTTAGCTATCTTCAGCTGGAAGGCGTTAATCAGTGTTATTTGGTTCTCAAAACATGCCGGATGTTTCAAGATCGACTCTCACCATTGGGATCTCAGAAATGGAAAGATATACGAAGTCGCTTAAATGGAAGCAAAGTTCAGTATTTAGGTTACTAACAAAACGCCGCTTAGAAAGTTTCAAAATTTAACATACTACTGAATAGGGACAAAAAAACGACTTTTCCCAAATTGGTTCTAATGCTTCCTGGCTTTATTTGTAATGGAACTTCAGAATAAATTGCACATTAACATTGCCACTGTTTCTCCCTTACAAGATGGCATAACTAGACATTTCGCCTGTTGTCCTCCAGCATCAACTTTATTTTTTGGACGTCATATTAGATTTCTGCACAAGGAATAGAGTTTTCAATTCTGTTTCCAAAATGTACAATATATGTCAAACCTTAGTTATTTCGGAAAGAGAGTTTCCTAGGTATGTCTTAAAATTATCAAACAGTCATTTTTATATATTATATAAAACAAATTCCATGTTGATACTGCTACTTTTTCTCCTCTACAGGATGGTATAGTCCAATTTTCTTCTTTAGACGTCGATCACCAACTATGATTTTTCATATGGGCATTGTATTGGAATTATGTACAGTTGAATGAACTTTACAGTTCTAAATTCAGCGATGTGTTTGCTAAGTCGGCCATGACTTTGTTGCTGGAACGAAAACCATAATGAGATGAAGAGGTATGGGGAAGCATGAACACAAAACGAAAATTGTATTGATGGTAATAACATTAATAATAAATAAGCATATGTTCAAAGCTTCATCCGTTATTTTGTAGGCAAATCCTGGCCCTTCTCTGCGTATGGTTCTCTGCTCGGTTTATTTTGCTTCATCTCGATCTTCAAAACTCTGTTACTATGTTCAATTTGAGTCTTCAAAGCTGTCATAAAGCCCCCTGTTTATAAATTTGATCAAACCTTTCTATTTCCTTATAATTTTCGTTCGAACAACGCATTCATGTGCCGAATAAGGGAATACATCGAACGTCGAACTGAAAAATTTGACTACCCTATTTTGTAGAGGAGAAATTTGGCAATAACTAAATGCAATTTATTTTAAAATCCCATAGCAAATAAATTCAGGACAAAATAAAAATGATTTGTCAATAAATCTGGTATAAGAAATATGAAACAAATCACTATCTGATTATTCCCAGGCCTACATAGGAAATTCTGTCTTTTTTTAAATGACTAACGTTTGGCATGATTCAATCCGAAGATCGGCAGTATACCAAGCGCTAAGAGGACTAGGAAATAGCGAGCAGATTCCTCCCTCCCACACCTCTAATGTTTTTTATAACATATCTTTCAAATCGTAAACAAGTAGTAGAGATAGACAACACTATATATCTAGTCCGATTGATATAACATCAGGTGTCCCTCAGGGTTCAGTTTTAGGGCCCTTGTTGTACTTAATTTATAATATAGACTTGGGTAGCTCTATAAAAAACTCTTCTGTGATGTGCTATGCCGATGATACACAGATATACAAGAGCTTTAATAGTAACACTTTACATACTTCAATCAATCAGCTTAATGATGATTTGGAGGCAATAGTAGGATACTCAAATGGCAACAATCTTAAGCTCAATAAAGACAAGTGCTCAGTGATGCTTTTTTGTCTTGCTGTCAAACGTAACACTATATATTGTATTCTCTTGATGTAAAAATCGATAATCGATAATACTACAAAAAATTTAGGGTTGATTATTGATTATACTTTACGGTTTAAAGAGCATGTTTCGTCTATCTGAAACAAATGTTATGCAACTTTGAAGTATTTTTATGTCAATCGCTCTATTTTGAATTTTAAAATTAGAAAAAAGTTATGTGAGGCTCTTATATTTCCTAGCCTATTTTACTGTAGCACTGTGTTCTATCATTGTCTTGATTCTATCACAAAAGCAAGACTCCAAAAACTCCAAAATACTTGTCGGTTTGTATTTAATCTCAAGAAGTATCATCATGTTTCCTTAAAGAGATTTCAGCTTGGTTGGATGTGTATAGAAAATGCTCGCAAGTACCATATAGCAGTGTTTACACATAAGATCATAACTTCTCGATCCCCCTTGTATCTTTATGAGAAATTTGTTTTCAGACGAAGTAATTCAGACATTGATTTCGGACACAAAAAAAGACTAGAGATCCCTATGTATAAAACAACTTTATTTCGTAGTTCATACACTTACAATGCTATCCTGATTTATAACGAATTAGATGACAATATAAAGGATTGGCCAGTAAACAAATTTCGTAAGCATGTGAAACAGATTTATTTGTCATTGTAGTAATTGTGGAAAAGTTACTTTTTAATTCTTACATTTTATTTTATTTTTACGTAATATATGTGTGTATATATGTATGTCAGCCAGCTATCAAGCTCGTTGTTTTGAAGCGTCTTTTGCTGCTTGTCAAAGTTTCCTTTGATTAAGTGTTTCAATTTATTATTTGGGTAGGTTAAGTAGAGTAGCCAAGAGCTAGACTTCGCCTACGTAGAGGTCACATTATGTTGTAGTTTTTATAATGTGCCTAATAAAGACATTTTATTATTCTTATTATTATTATTATAAGGCTAATAAAGTTGACACTTCAGGAAACGGAAAATAGAATAAAAGTTGAAGGAAAATATTCTGAAAACTTCAAGGTAAAAGTGGGGTTGCGGCAAGGAGATCCGTTGTCAACAGTTTTAATCAACTATGTATTGGAAGATATAATCAGAGCAGCAAATTTAAATAGGAATGGTTTATTATACAGTAGAACGCACCAATGTTTAGCGTTCGCAGATGACATCGCAATTGTTGTTAGAAGCAAAAGAGAATTGATACAAGTACTAAAAACACTTGAAGAGAAAGCAAAGGAAAAGGGTCTAATAATAAATCAGGAAAAAACTGAATATATGAGATGGACAGATGATGATTTTATGACAGGAGAAAGATTAAAGGTAAAAACAGGCAGTGGCAAAATATATAATTTTGAAGAGGTCGATCAATTTGTCTATTTGCGATCAACCTTCACAAGAAAACCGAGCACAAGGGAAGAAATAAAAGCAAGACTGGGGAAAGGAAATAGATGTTTATATAGACTGAACCATCTCCTGACAAGCAAGTTGATAAGTAATAAACTAAAAATCAAATTACATATATAAAACAGTTTTAAAACCATCAGATACATTTGCTTGTGAAACATGGATCTTCAGGAAGGCAGATAGAAATATCCTAGAAGTGTGGGAAAGAAAGGTGTTGAGGAAAATTTTTGGAGGGAAACAGAACAAAGGGGTATGGGAAAGAAGAACAAACCAAGACCTTGCAGATATGTATAAAGAATCAAGTATCACAGGAGATATATAAGAGCACAAAGGTTGAAATGGTTAGGGCATGTAGAAAGGATGGCAGAAAATGGGATTCCAAAAATTATTGTTAGCAGAAGCATAGAAGGCAAGAACAGGAGAGGGAGACCGAAGGAAAGATGGAAGAGCGAAGTAGAAGCTGATATGAGAAGCTTAGGTGTACAAAACTGGAAATGCATGTGTCAAAATAAGAAGAAATGGAAAGAAATTACAAAGAAAGACTTGGGCATTTCAGGCCTGTAGAGCTATGTATGTATACAGGGTGTTCCATAATTATTGCGACAAAATGATAGGGGTTGTAGAGGGCATCAAAATGAACAATTTTTCCTTATAAACCCCTGTTCGGAAATATGCCATTTGGGCTGCAGCAAAAAAAAAAGATCAGTTTCTTGAAACAGCTTACCTACAGTAATTGCTCAAAGTGTCCTCCACCTTGCTCAATACATAGCTGTGCACGATTGTTCTATGATCGGCGAACTCTGTGGCATACCCCCGGTATGTCCTGAACATGTGCGGACGCGGCCATCACTCTTCCCAGTAGCTCTTGTTGGTTGGGAACAGGAGTTTCGTACACTAAAGCTTTCAGATAGCTCCAGATAAAATAATCCAGTGGGGTCAGGTCAAGTGACCGCGCAGGCCAAGGCACAGGGCCACCTCGGTCTATCCACCTATTTGGAAATTTGTCGTCCAAATACTGCCGCACTTGTAAAGAAAAGTGGGCTGGACCGCCATGGTGTTGAAACCACATGTTGGCTCTTATATTCAGTGGCACATTTTGTAATAGTTCCGGTAGCACATGCTGTAAGGATCGACCATAAGCATGCCCATCCAAACGTGGTGGAAGCAGATATGGCCCGATGATATGCTCGTCCACAATGCCGCACCAGATGTTAATTGAAAACTGATGTTGGTCTCTATGGATGGCTATGGCATGAGGGTTTTCTTCATCCCAAATGTGACTGTTATGGCTATTAAAATAACCGTCCTTTGTAAAACAGGACTCGTCAGTGAACAAAACGTAGCGACCAAAGTTTGGTTGCCTCAACTCCTGCTGCAGCCACCAACGGCAAAAACGTCGACGCGGCAGATAGTCTGCTGGACCCATGGCTTGGACTTTTAAAAGGTGGTACGGGTGTACGATAACAAAAATGTAAACATAGCAGGCTTTTTTTACAAACCGGTGAGACCATGAAATGTGCTAGACGAACATTTTGCAGCTGGTGAATTTTTTGTTTCTCCTATGAGCTCTTAAGGTAAAATTAACTGTAGTGCTCAAACGGCATATTTACGAACAGGGGTTTATAAGGCAAAATTGCATATTTTTATGCCCTCTACAACCCCTATCATTTTGTCGCAATAATTATGGAACACCCTGTATATATACATGTATATATATAAAGTTTGGCGATGTCAATGTATGACATATATTATACATTTTGAAATCAGTATTACAAACTCTATTCACCTGTACAAAAATCAAATTTGACATCCTTGAGAAAAAGTAAAGTTGATGTTGGAGGACAATAGGCAAAACGTAATATTGAAATTCTAATTATGCTATCTTGTGGAGAAGAAAAATTGGAAATAATAATGTGCCATTTCTTTTGAAATTCCGCTTCAACTGAAGTCAGGAAAAATTAAAACGATTTTGGGAAATTTCGTTTTTTTTTTTTTCGTTTATCTCCGGAAGTAATTTCAATTTCGAAACTTCCTAAGCGGCAATATGTTAGTTACCCAAATAAGCATCTTGGCGACTTCGTATCACAATGATGAGGCTTGAATTTGAAACACCCGGTATAAAGATTCAGCTGTAAAATTTTCAGAACGCCACTGAAAATAAGCATCAGATAATGCAGCTCCTCGTACTGAAACCTGCATAAACCCCATTGTATCTGTGCATCCATCAGCGCGTCTTGTTACGTAAATAAAACGTTTTCGTCCACGGTCTCTTTTTTAATGAAAATGCTTCGGATTCTTTGCTAGTTCTTTCTGCTCCTCATTCTTCCGCCTTCATGGCAAAGCGTCGTTACTAGGGACAGTTATCCTGCAGACTTTGAGATATAAATAATGAAGTCCAGATATAGCGGCTGTAAAAATGTTTAGTTGTAACCAACAGCTAATAGACTTTCATCATTATAAGCTTTTACAGCTCCTATGAACAGAAAGCTTGAAGAACTTTTGGTGCCAGTTATTTCATTTACAAGTATGATATTAATACACTATTTGTCTCATCATTGCCATACCTGTCGCATTTGATTATGATGGGTAGCATCATTCAAAATGAATACCACTTACTGCATCTACATGTTCGCCTTATCAGCAAGATGTCAGAAAAGCAATTTCTTTCATAATTAAACATGACTGTTAATTTATCCTGCATAGAACTGATTTAACAGACGAGAAAATGTATACATTTTATGGAATTTCCCTGCGGTATTTAGTCCAAAGTTGACTCATTTGGTGGTTATCTTATCTTTCTTACACAACAAATCCATAATCCAAGGTAACACCCGGGGTAGCATCAGACTAGCCAACTTATCATCAAACAGAACAATGTATTTTGGGGCAAATGTACTCAGGTATGCATTATGCCCCTGGGACCATTCTCACAGAAGAATCTGATCAAATTTTCTATTCTGCTCACTTTGTAATGAGTTATCTGATCCAACATCTATCACAAGCAGGAGATATCACAAGGATACTTGATTTTCATGGGTGAATTATTTACTGACTCTATTTTCAATTGTCATAAGTTTATTTGGATAGTCAGATTTTATAAACGTATTTGACACATCACATTCTAATGCAGTAAATTTAGAAATTACAAATAACATGAAAACACAAATCATAAGTTATAATTATTATTGTATAAGCAGGGTAATTTCAATTGATAATACGTGATGCAAAAAACTGTACCTACTGGAGTGCAAGCAACTGGTTAGCAAACACAGCGGAAACATGACTATACCCATGAAAATATTAGACATCCATCCTATACGGGGTACTACATAGTCTCGATATCCAATATTGCTCCCGATGGGCACTAGTGTGGTAGGAGGTGAAACCGGACTGCGTTCACAAATTATTAGGTGTACTTTGTACTACCCTGTAACAACTTCAGTTTTCGCAATTGTTTCAAATACCTATTCCATGCGTAGAACAAAGTAATCCTTCTGGAACTTTAAAACCTTGGGAAGGATGCCGTTCTCACAGTCAATTGTTAGTTTGTTTACTCCATCTGGCTATCAAAGCAGTCAAATATGGCAGAATATAATATATTTTCCAGGATAAATGGGATACCTCGTATCCACAGCGTTTCGTATAATAAAAACAAGTGTCGCAGAAGACGTGGTTAGAAATTAGTCGGCTCATTAGGCGTTCTAAAAATAAAGTTAACCCGGTATTCCGGAGTAAAATTTTATCTTTCAATTTACATACCATTACTGTATACGGTGTTACATTACCAAGTGGTTTACGAACGCACCCTGTACAATATAGATGAGAAAAAGACAAATTTGATAGATTAAGGCGAGGTTAGGAAACTTTTAATTACAAACTGACAACTCCCTTTTCTTCTTCGCAAATATCCCGAGAACCTCGCCTTAAACTGTTTATAACCTTAGACATGACCGCCAACCTAACTAGCGCTATCTACTCCTAGCTTCCCAGATAACCCTCCATTAGCATATTCATATTGTTTTTATTCTGTTTATCAAGAATGTTCTGTTTCAAAAATTCCTAATCTGTAAATATATTATAATTAGAATCAATTTCAAAACATGCTAACAATTTTTTCTTATTAACAAGTTGTCCTGGAGCTGATATCAAGCTGACATGGTATTTGTTGAAGATGTTCCTAGAACAAGCTAACACAACGATTTTGGTGTGCGAGATGTGTCAAATGATATAGCCCGAGCAATATCTTCGCATATGATGGGAAAACATTATAATTCGATTTTTTTTACACAATCTTATTCAAAAATGGCTTCTTTTAACGGCACTGCATGTTTCCAGGCCTACATTTGCGTTAAGATTTTTTAAAACAATTTTTTATTTCGCTCTGGCCAAAGTGCGTTTTGGTTATTTTGAATATTCTTCAAAAAAAAAGATGGTCCAAAACTTTTCTCCAAAGTTGATAGTTTTCGAGATATAAGCGATACAATATTATGAAAACTTCCGAAATATGCTATTTTCGACACTGAAAAACAATATCAAAAAATGAAAATTCGAGTGTTAGCAATGATTATAATGATAATATTTTTCAAATATCCATTAACAAAATCCTAAAGCATTTTATTGTTATTGTAAAAATCTCTCAATGGTTATCTGCCACAGCTGGCGTCCACCACTACTCGTAGATACATGTTGCATCTCTCTTGTACTGACGCAGAGCATACACTAAGGACACGCTTGGTTAACAATTAAAAACAAAGGTTTGCAATAAAAATACCTCCTCAGCTGTTTTGGGATTTTATTAATGATGGCTTGAAGAATATTTAGGAACATTGGCAACGTTGAAGCTTTTGTTTTTTCATATTGTTTTTCGACGTATGACGCGTTTTTGAATGAAATTATGCAAAAAGCCCGAATCATAATATTTTTCCGTCAGATGCTAAGATATTGCCGGACTAATAGCTTACTTACAGTAGAGCATATACACAATACCTACACATAAGTTCAACAAACGATCTTCCGTCTTCTATTTGCCGGTTGTGCGAAAGATTTGTGCTTTATACGTGCAGTATGAACCGACACTAATTAAAATGACAGACATTTAGTTGATTTGAGTTTAGGAATATTTGTCAAATGATGACAAGCGAATTACTTACACCTGTGCCATGCCTCAGTTGTACCCTACATGACACAGATTTCACCATAGTGACCACGCCTATATCCCACTGTCTGTCCGATGATGGTAGCCTTTTTGTCCATCGCATTTTTCTCCTCTATGCACTTCACTCCAGGCGAATAGGTTATTCTACATATAGTTACCACCACTGGTCCAGATATCATATTGGGTATCACAAAGACCACGACGCAATAGCATGGTCTTCAATTTAGAAGCTTTATAGTAAAACTGTCAGCTGATTCAATCTTATCAACTACATTCATGTCTTATAATGATGTTCTATACCTCTCCTGTCCAAAAATTATGTTATAGCCAGTTCGTTGCTTCAATATCAGAACTTCATCTCACTACGAGTTTCACTACATGGATTTCTTTCGACTCACCTGGACTAGTCTGCCAGCTAAGTCCTCCGATGAACATCTTTCTGTAACAAAAATACAATAGTTTAGTGAGTATACACTGTAAGATTATTATGGAACTTTTTAGATACCAGATCAAAAAATTGGGACCAAAATATGATCATATCACGGCATACGCTGTTGCTAAATTGAAATGTTACATTAAATACACTGCAGTGATTCCGCAGAATTACTCATTCTTGAAATGTAATTTTATATCTTTCGAATAAGAAAACTTTCCAAATTGTGAAAACCTATGATGACAATTACTGTTCCAGCCTACGACAAAATGCAAATGTTAAATCCTCCATTGAACGTTCCTCCAGGAAGCGCCTACTAAATATTCGAACAACCTAAAAACTTGCCAACCACACATTTTTCGAAAATAAGTTTCTACAAGAGTTTCAGAAGATCAAAAAGGAACTTATGACTTATACAATGACCTAAGAGGCCACTATGAAGTCAACTTCGTAAATTCCAATAGCAACCACCATTTTTGACACCAGATTCGGAATCAGCACGACAATGTAAAAAACCGCAGTTAAAATGAGGTTTCTGGTTTAGATAATTCCTTCATGATTTCCTTAAGCTTTTGTTTGAGCTCTGTTTCAAAGCAAGTAGGCTGTAATCCGTGGTCTTTTCGAGTTTGACCGTTTATGATTGCAGCTCCTGGAATATTAGTATGGATACGTATATATCTATGGCATTTGCAATTTAAATTTACTAGGTTTTCCTCTAACTGCGGGTCGTTATCTATACATCATCAATAGATTCCCTTTTTGTTCTCCTGAAGCTTGCGTAAGAACATTTTTGAACAAAATGATGATTGCCAACAAATTCAGACTAGGTAGAAAGAGCCAGTCAAGGATTTGTTTATCTCCTTATTATCATTGTGGTACACCTGACATAAGACAATTTTTTGACAGTTCTGTCATTCAATTCGTACTCTAGTGTTATATTTTTAAAAGCGCGAGTGTTTGCAAGCAATTATGGTGTTAGACGTATTCAAAACTTCTTACATAATTTATAAAGAACATCAGAATCCTACGGGAAGTATTATTGTTATGTTGATAGAACACTGTCACTTTGGTAGCCAAAATATGCATGGTTGCCAAGTTACCGTGGCGTTCGGGTACGTAACAGACAACAAAAATGCAAAGAGATCAATCCTCAAAAGGCATCCAGTCCTCAAGAAAAATCTATAAATGTTATATTTAACCATATCATGTGTATATGTTGACAATTGATTATCTAAAAAGAGTTTCTGATATCCATCCCTACTTTATGACATTAGACAAGTCACAGTCATACACCAGCAAGAGCGTACCCAGTTAACAACCGTTTTCTCGCTACACGGCAGCGATCTTCCACCTTTAAGGTTGCCAGAAGGTCGGGATTTGTCTGGAGATCATAATGTTCCGGCAAAATACAGATTATCCCAACCAATAACAAATCGCAAATTTAATATTAGAGAAAATTAAAATTACGCTGTTTAAAAATCACTTCACTATGAAACTTTCAGTTTATTAAATAACTTGTGTAGGTACCATAGATAGAAATAGAATGGAAAAAAGGAAAACTGTTTAAATTTTAAAACTTTGTGTGAACTGAAATAACAAATAGTATAAAGTATAAAATAAGCATGTTTTAGTTGTTTCACATCTTGACCTCATATGATGTGTAATCTCATAAATTGCCAAAAAAGTATGTTGTTGTAATAACTTTAATTTTAATAAAAAAAATACTTTTCCATTAACAATATTTATTTTTACCGATTATAATCTCAAAATCCCGATTTTTTTAAATTGTCATATAATTAATGGTTATCTCAGCTAATAACCTCTCCCTCTATAGGTGGAGACCGCCCCCTTGCGCAGAGGGCTCTACCCCCACCCCCTACATAAAATCCTGGGTACACCCATCATAGTCTACAACATATGTAAAATAGAATATGGTAAAAAAGTGTCGCTAGAGGTTGTCGGAAGATATCCTAACCAGACCATTTTCAAATTAATGTTTCTTTTAGTGGTTTCATACAGATTGCCAATACAAACACGAACCGAAACGTCCGCTCCATGTTATTTTACTAAACAGCACCGTGATGTTGAAGAAAGATCAAACTCTTGCATTTGAGCACCTGTGTCGATACGATCAGTCAACGTGACATAAGTCCAAGAGACAAAGTCCAAAAATATATCACCATGGAGCTTTAATGTCACAAAAACCCAAAATCGTCAGAAAAACCAGACCAAAATTTGAATCTAAAAATTGCAGATCATCCGACAGCCCGCTGTCTTGCAATACTGAACAAAGTTCAAACACTTTGAGTCCAAAAATCTGTTTCCATTGAGCCTCAGCCCCACAAGGCACTAAATACATCATGAACTACGTCCGAATACCAATCTGAAGACTACAGGCTCCCTGACATTTAGAGAAACTGTTGATGTCCATGACGTACAAGAAATGAAGTCCGAAAATCTGTCACCATCGAGCTTTTAGTACCACCGAAAATTCCTAAAGAACAACCAAAAAACTAAATGGGATGATAGCAGGCCATCTGTCAGCTCGGTGTCCCGGCAGGGGGGCGTGACGCGTGCACACCATGTGCGTGTTGCGAGGGGTGGGGAGAGTGGTGGGGGCAGGTACTAACCCTGGATCGTTGGGCACCTCTGCGGGACTGCCTCCTGCAACCATTTCTTGACCCTGAGGCTCCATGGCGCACTGACACTAACACTGGGGGCGACTGTGCACTACGACTACTACACTAGGGGTTCTGTACGAGGGTTGACAGAGTGACAGAGAGAGACGTCGGGTCGGCTCGGCTAAACTCGACTCTCGCAGCTACGACACGTGCTTTCTCACACTATCTACGCGGAACTGACCGGCCGGAGGATCGCGCCGCACGGAGCCGGTCGGCAGTCATCGGCTTACTACGCTGAATGCGACGTTGCCGAATCTGCACACTAGGCATCCTGCAGAGTGCAACCAGCCGGCGTGTTGCAGGAAAAAGTGCATGACTCGAGGCGGCCCATCGCAGATCATTCGAATTAGACGTAAAAATAGAGTCAAGTAGCTGAACTCAGTTCCTCGACAAACTTAAGGCTTTGAACTGACTTCCCAAATAACAAAAACTTACCTATATAAAAGTGTCACCGTTTTTGAGATATTGAATTATTTCTTGAATTTTAAAAAAACGAACCTTTCATCTGTGGTCTTTAGCTGTCTTAAGGTTATACTTTGTTCATTTTTTCTATAAAATACTTCTAGATAGTTGCTTCATCATATATATGAGTCTGGATATATTAACTTTGTGTCTCCTTCGAGTTTTATTCCACGTTACACATATTTTGAATGTATGCTTGGAAATTGGTTATTTTCCACAAGCATGTAAATATGCTTTAGTAATACCTGTTCCCAAAAATAGTAAGCCGGAAGCTCTCTCTGATTTGAGGCCTATAAGCCTTCTGCCATTATTATCGAAAGTTCTGGAGAAATTAGTTCAGCAACAAATAATCGAGTATGTTGAATTATGCAGAATATTGCCAGAACATCAATAGGGCTTCCGCAAATCTTACTCTACTACTACCGCTCTGCTTAATATAACAGATAATATAATACGGGCTCAAGATAAAAGTATTGGGTCAATTTTGATCTGTATCGATTACTCTAAAGCATTCGACAAACTGAGTCATCAGCTGCTTCTTGCTAAATTGGAGTATTTAGGTTTTGATAATATATCTATATCGTTTTTCACGGAATACTTAGCTAATCGGTCCCAATGTGTTGTCATTAATAATACTTTTTCTAACTCTACCAACATCATATCTGGTGTACCACAAGGATCTGTTTTGGCACCCTTGTTATTTCTAATATATATTGCAGACTTGCCTTCTGTAGTAGATAACTCTACAATATAGTCATTCGCAGACGATACCCAGTTGCTCTATCATTTTGATCCACATGATCAACAAGCAGCCGTCGAGTTACAAGAGGATATTGATGTAGCTTATAACTATTCTATAAAGCAAAATTTGATGATGAATTCCTCTAAATCCAAAATCATGTTATTCTGCTCTAATACTAAACGTGAGCGCATCCTCCAAACATTTCATCCCAAAATTGGATCACATGGAGTAGAATTTAGTAATGAGTCTAAAATACTTGGTGTCATTTTAGTTATTAACTTAAGATTCAAAAGTCATGTTTCTAGCATATTACAAAAATCCTATTGAAAATTACGTGTTTTATATGCAAATAGACGTGTTCTGCCTTCTGCTTTGCGAAAAAAACTTGTTGAATCCCTTATTCTTCAAATTATCGATTATTGCAATATTCTTTACCAGCCTTGCTTGGATCAGCTCACTAAAAGACGTTTATAAGTGATTCAAAACAACTGCCTCACGTGTAGTTTAAGAAAATACGACCATGTTAGCCATGCTTACAACAGTATTGGATGGATGAAGCTCGAGCGTTTGACAAATTTTCATTATTTGGTCTTCCTGCATAAACTGCTCGCATCTGGTAAACCCAAATACCTAAGAGAAAAACTTATTTTTTCTAATGAAATACATAACAAAACTCTTAGATATACATTAAATATTAGAATACCCCATTACGTCACCTCGCTTTTCCAACGCTCATTTTCCTATAATGCTGCTAGTCGCTACAATAATATTCCTGATGATTACAAAACCATGAATCTGTCTTGTTTCCGTAAGCATGTTAGGTTATATTTACAGAGCTCTACATTATAATGTTTCTTCTTTGTCTAATTTTTGCTAATAATACATTTATAAGTTAGTTTATGGGCACATATGCTTGTAGGCATTTAAATTAGTTGCTTGTTTGATTGAACTGCTTTCAATACTATTATGACATTGTACTAGCCAAACTTTATTTTTCTTTTGTCTCTCCTTCTTCTTTTTTTTTTCGTATTCATATGGTTAAGTGTAAGAGTAGCTTTAGCTAAACTTCGCCATAATGAATCGCACTCTGTATCTTTGTAAATAAAGACGATATTATTATTATATACAAATGCAATGTAGTTGAAAGATATTAAGGAACCCTGATAAAATAAGGACTATTTTGTGATTTAGAATCTGATATTGATTTTTGTAGTATTTAGCATGTCACTGATCGGTATAACCAGTGCAATTTGAATTTAAATCCAATAATTACGTTGTAGTGTGTGTCAGTCACTTACAAAAGCAGCTATCATTTTTTTCTTTTCCAAATAGTACGTGTGCTGCCTTTCTGAAATCTGTATTGAATGAGCAACCTTTTTATTCAATATAATGCAGTTATAGCCCAGTACATTTTTGTTTCACCACAGATGGTCAAAGTTGATAAAAAAAAAGGTTATAAATCCCAAAATAGTCCTTATTTGATCATGGTTCCTTAATATCTTTTAAGTACATTTGTATTTGTATATGATAAAGCAACTATCTAGAAGTATTTTATAGAAAAAAAGTGAACAAAGCATAACCTTATTCGTATATGCAGCTACAGACCACAGATGAAAATATTCGTTTTTTCAAAATTTAAGAAAAAATTCAATATCTCAAAAACGGTGCCACCTTTATATAGGTAAGTTTTTGTTATTTGGGAGGTCAATCCAAAGCCTACCTTCTCCTTAAGTTTGTCGTGGTACTTATTGGACACCCTGTATAAGAGGAGGCTTTTGCCAAAGACGCTACTTTTTAGGTGAACTATTACTTGTCGTGACCACGGACGTAGCGGTAGCTATTGTGTGGAGGGAGTCCGTAGAAGAAAAATGCGTGAAATGTTATCCACAATCCCAGAAATCTTTACGCCCCCCAAACTATAGATTCTTTCACGTTAAATCCTTAGACCGCACAGCTATACTCAGTCGTTAAATTCGGTGTTCGTGGATCCTGCAGTATTCAAGCACACGCTGCAAATACTGGAAGAAGCATGAGACAACTATGACTATAACCTGGCACTGCCATCAGAGGCAGAAAACCTCGAAATACTAGCTGTTTTTATCCATGGACGATTTAGTAAAAAAGTTTTCCAAAAAAATAGTGTCAAGTGTAGATTGACTCGATACTTCCCACATATTCTTATGTGCATATTTCCAATCTTACATGCTTAGACACAGAAAATGCTTGAGAGAAAGGTCCCGGTTGGATATCATTATTCATACAGGTTGTCCCAAAAGTCATGGAGCAAATGAAAGGATGTGATAGGGGCGGCCACTTGCAATTTAAAAAACCATGTATGTCGGTATCCGATTGTGGACAGTTTTCGAGTTATCGCTATATTTAAGAAATTGTGGAGAATCGCTACTTTTGAGACTGTACTATTTTTTCTGAAGTTCTCTTTCATTATTTTTCAATCAGATTATCAGGATATGTTTCCAAATGATGTATAGCTGAAAAAAAAACTATGAGTAAAAATTTAGTTCAGCTAATGTGGGTACAGCAATCGGCTAATCTGCAATTTTGTCTGTTGTAAAAATAACTATATATTGAACGAAGCCTGTACAAAAAATTAGTAGGCGGATAAAGTGTTCAAAGTAATGAAAACCATTGTTTTCGTGCAAAGTACCCTAAATCCGGAAATTCCCATTTTTTAACCTAAGTGTAAAAAATGCATCTGCAGGATTTTGTCTACTTTGCAAAAAAGCTTTTTAGGTATTCTGAAAGAATATAATATTAAGAAGTTTTTCATCACTACTCACACTTTATCTGTCTTTTAATGCATTTGTACAGGCCTCGATGAATACGCTGCAATCTTATTGACAACAGACAAAATTGTTGATTAGCAGCTTGCTGTACCTACACTAACTGGACTAAATTTCCATGCAATTTTTGTCTATCGACACATCATATGGGAACATATCCTGTAAATCTGAAAAATAACAAAAGTTAGCAACAGAAAAAATAGTACAGTTTCAAAAGTAGCTATTTTCCACAAATTCTTAAAAATGGCTTTAACTCAAACTCATGGTTTTTCTGATAGCAAATGCCACTGTTCATATTACCACCTTTCGTTTTCTCCATGACTTTTGGAACATCGTGTATTATGTAAGCCGTAAATACGCCTTGCTGTAGAAAGCAATTTTTTCTTCTTCATATTATAATCCTTCTGACTACGCTCTAACTGTAATTTATCAAAATTGTAACCTCTCCAAAAATCTTTTTAAGTTCTCCCCAAAATTTGGATAAGGTTTTGTACAAAATCACACTTTGTTAACTGTTTTGTTTTTTGATCATAATACTCGTACCGCCGCTATTCAAACGGTTAGAAATATAATTCCCTCCTGCAACCCCACCGCATGCTGCTCCACAAAAATAATCCAAATGGATCAGCCATTTTTGAAATTACAAAACTAAAATAACGCCAATATACAGATATTTGACAAACAGACTGACGCTAAGGGGTGCTTTAGATTTACGTGTTCTAGACATCTCAAAAAAATGAAATATATCCACGGTCAAACATCCCTTTTGCCTGTTTTGGATAGTCAATTATAAAAATCAATGATTAGTCATTACGTAACTTCATTTATATTATTCAGTGCAAGAACTTGGTTTCTTTTGAGAAAAATATCTTTAAGCCTAATTTCATCCTCCATTTTGGCTTCTCAATTGAGTGACAGCCTCAATAATTTTTTAATCTGTTTTTAAAGTTTCAATAGCCATGTCGCAACGTATTGAAAAATATGCATGAATGTTCATTTTGTAATGGGTCCGACTTTGAGTCGCACTGCTCAAAAAAATACTGAAAAATTTCGATGGTATTGTTTCCGTTGTACAGGTTGCAAAAATAAAATGTATCTGCTATTTAAGGAGTAAATAAGGCTTTTTGTAATATTTTTTTAATCCCACCCATAAACGTTGTATCCTTTTCAATCTGCACGGTGTCCACGGATTCTAGTTGTCAGTTTTTTAGAGGTAAAATGACACTTTATTTCAATATCCGTTGTGTCCCACCACTTCGAAAATCTGCAAAAAAAACATGAAAAGTAAAACTAGAACTTAATGTACATTCCTCTTAATGGCATTTGAAGGTTTAAATATATGTTTACGTTATATTGTCCATTTAAGAGTTCGAACAATATAAGCACCACAAGAGTCGAACTTACAACTCCTATATTTTTTCCCTGTTGCCATCCAAAATTTTAAGTTAAAACTAGGGTTTTTGGAGTCATTAACTGGACAACATTATTTTGACCTCATCTACCTTGCCCAACTTCCTTATTGAGCCTCAACAAATACTTGTTACCATCAAAATAGCAAGACATTGAGATCATTCGACCATTTTAAAAGAGGATATCTCCACTAGTATGTTGTGATGTTATGAAGTATAACGACAAAATATACTATCAAGATTTTTTACCATCTACGCTTGATTGCTTGCAGCCATATTCAAAACAATTTCTTCGATGGCTATACTACAACGTAATTGTAGATAAAGACGTCTATTATTATTATTATTTCCGGTTGCACCGCACATTTCTTTGCTCAATCTATTTCGTAAGTTGATACAAAAATGCTATTTAGGTATGTATCATTACTGATATGCAGAGAGATTGAAAAAATAGTGGCGATATTTCTAGGGTAGATAGGTAGGTATGATCTCCACGGAAAATGAAAAATTCATCTTAAAATGCCCTTTACCATGAATTGAAGTTATATTATTTCTCAATCAATTCGAGTAAGATATACAGGGTGTAAACGTTATGATAGAGGTGGTTAAAAGAAGCAAAAAGTTTCATATAACATGGGGGTCAAAACGGCATTTTTTAGAGAAAAGCGACTTTAAAGTAAAATAAAATCTGACAACGCCGCAATGCCAGACGCAAATTATGACGGAACGCAGTGTAAATAAAGATGGAGTTTATTATTTTTGGCTCTTAGGTATTATTTCATTATTTTATAATGGTCTCGTAAAATGCAAACAATTAAAAAAACGGACTTACCTCTAACTGTCTCAGCGCTTCACCTGGTGTGTGAAAGTTTATTGAACGTATTTAAAAATCCACTTATAAATAGGGAACGCAATTTTGATACATACATTGTTTTTCTTTTTAAAACCCACACTGCAATTTTTTTGTATTTGAAGAAGGTGTTCAGAATGTCGGCCTCCACTTTCCATACAAGCATCATTACGACGAACCCAGTTTCTTCTTACTCTAGGTCTTCGAAGTTGTCCATTTATTATTTCAGCCGCATTAAAATTTTTTTCGCGAAGTGGTGCGTCAGTTGTTATTGGACCAGCTCCATAAACCATCCCTTTAGGCTATCCCCAATACCAGAAGTCCATCTGATTGAGGTCAGGAGATCTTGCTGGCCATTTTCGAGGATCAGGAGCATTTCGTCCGATCCGGCGATTTGGATAATGTTCATTCAAATACTGAATGACGCCTCTAAAAATGTGTGGTGGTGCCCCGTCATGAAGAAACCACAAATTATGTCTCCGCTGTAATGGCATGTTGTCTAAGGTCTGTTCCAAAAGATCTGGTAGTTATTGACTAGAAAGCTAAGGTATCCTTCTCCTGACAACTTTGGGGGCAACTCAAAAGGGCCAATTACCTGATCGTCATGAATACCCGCCCAAATTTTTATTTTAATTTGTTGGAAATGACCTTCACGAATGGTATGAGGATTTTCTTGAGCGCACGTTTGAGTATTATAGAAATTTAATATCCCCTCTCGCGTAAAAGTACATTCATCCGTCGCTAGAATGTTTTTAATAATATCCGGATTTTCAATGTTTTTGTGCAAAAACCACTGACAGAATGTTAGTCTGCGAGGATAGTCTTCTGGTAGCAAGGCCTGTACTCGTTGTACATGGTAGGGATAAAGCAAATTTTCCCGTAGGATTCTATGGACTATGGTGTGCGATAGTCCTATGCGGCGGCCCAATTCCCGAGTGGTGATATCTGCATTGAGTTCCACGATATTTAAAATTTGCCTGCTCTACAGTACCTTGTCCTTCACGAGTGCGAATATTAGTGGGCTGAACACTTCCTGTATCTCGAAGTCTTTGGTACACTTGCACAAATGTCCTTCTGTCTGGGTGTACCCGTTGACGAAATCTGTCGCAATAAATTTGAGCTGCAAGATTTGAATTCTGACGAGCTTCACCGTAAACTAACAACATGTCGGCAAACTCTTGATTCGAGAACATTGTAAATCAATCAACACGACGACGTACGCGAACAAAAACAAAACACGCCCGATACCCGATAACTAACCACTGTTACCGTTTGCGATCGATTACCGGTTCGATAAGAGTGATGACGACGCGCTGTTGTCATGTGTGTTTTAAATATTCAATTTAATGAAACTTACTTAGTTACTGACTACAAATTTTGGCTTAACTTATAAAAACTTAATGCCATTTATTTGTTAATTACCCAATTTAAAAACGTTTTAGATAAAAATTAGTAAGATTGTGGTAATTGTGGTCGATATAAAGTGCTTAAAGTTGTAAACTATAAAGCCATTTAGACAACCTATGAACTTTTTGACTTGTTTTGACCCCCCATATTACCCATTCCGAGAATGACTACCATAACGTTTACACCCTGTATTTCAAGAGTTTGGATCTCATGTAACAAGCATATATAAACCTTTAATCATTAAATGTACTTTCTGATCTAGAAATATCGCCACTGTTTTTTCGATGTTTTATATACTCGTATATGTTTTACCAAAATTCAAAATTGTTGTGCCACCAAAAGTTTTTGGTCCTAAAACAATAAGAAAGCTAAGGGAAGGTGAAAAATAAAGTTTAATTCTCTTTCAAAATCTTGACTTTCAAAACAGGATTTGACTACATCCGAAAATGATTTATAAGAAAGTTGTAAAACATGGGAAAAACGAAGTTTGGGAACGTGCTGAAACCTATTCGTTTGCCCTTAACTCCGCTTACATTGTACCGCTTTTTTCAAATATAAATAAGATAGCATTTCCTACTACGACCTCAACCCTCGGTAGAAATCACCAGTGCGGTATAGGTATAAAAGCAGATAACGGGAAGCAGAGCAGCCATGGCCGTACCCATTACTGGGTAGACACAGCCGGATGCCGCTAGCGACCAAGCTACGGCTGATCACCATCGCCAGACCTCAGCCCGCTTACGCCTCCGCGGTCTGGGGGTACGCTGCTCCCAGCTACCGCAAGCGACTTGCTGCTCTAGAGATGAAGCTACTCTGGATCGCCACCAGTGCACCATCCTACGTAAGAAACTCAACCTTGCGTAGAGACCTGCATTGGGACAGTATTTACGAGTACATGAGGAAAAAAGCGGAGAAGACCTTCCAGAAAGCTCAGGACCGCCCGAACGAGCAGCTACGACTCCTCATGGACTACGATCCGGACGAGAGGCCTCGCAACCGCAGAGGCAAGTACCCTAGACCAAAGTCCCAGTTGGCTCCCGCTAACTGGAACCTTGACTAGGAGACTAGGAGAACCCGCGGTTGCCCCCCTCCCCCACCCACGGCGTGGAAGCAGAGGACGAGGACCAGGACGACCAAGACCAGATCCCATCAGGACCAGGAACCACCAGGACCAGGACCCATTAGGACCAGGTAACATACAAGTAGTAGAGGACTTGAAACTCTTGATTTTTCGAAAACAAGCGTTTCAAGAGAACATAGCAAACCCTATATTGATGCTCGCTTAACGACATCGATAGAACTGTGCGAGGTAAGGGGAACCAACCCGGCGTTCCCAGAGACTGAAACACATGAGGAGACGTTGTAGCAGACCGCAGGTCACGCACATGGCCTACCGAGACGTCGGGCCACGCGGAGGTTAGGGTTTAGTGGGCATTAGGTGGTCTCCTCAAGACAACCTGGAGTCCCACACACGCCGTAGCTCGGGCTATGGTATGGTGCATAAACGCATTCCCCCCTCACCAAAAAAAAAAGCAGATTACTTTGAGAACACAGTGAGAAGGTGGTTTCCAGATTGCCAACGCTGATGCATCGCGACCTCTTTTCTAGTATAACATGTACGACAGTCAAAAAATTAGGTAAAGTTAATCTCCAAATTGTTTAGTCCCGTAAAGCTTTTTTGACTATATGTATATCCTAAAATGGTCAAAAAGCTAATCATGCCCAAAAAATATGGCATTTTTTAAAGCTGTCGAATTCCAAAACATGTCAAAAAGTAATCGGACAATTGCTAATAGTTATTTATGTATCTTGGACATAAAGAGGACTGTTATGGTCCGCGGCGCGAAGAGGCGCGGCTTTAACACGCGAAGAGACGTAAACACTCTTTATTCCCCAGATGCATACAAAATTTTATCTACAAACCGCTAAAGTCAAAAAATTACATTAGAATGGTGAATTAATTAAAAATTAAAAATAAATTGGCAGTACTATTGTGTTGTTGGTAGTAACTTTGATGCCTAGCAACGATAATGGGGAGGGGACAGTTCCTCTGGTTGCCATATATTGTGTGCGACATAGGTATACCATAGCGGTCGGTAAAGTTACTTTGCGCCCGGAGAACTATTTTTATTAAAAAAATTAAGATTTAACTTTGCTCTAGCAAACTAGGTTAAAAATCGATTTAAAATAAATTAATCTTGAAGTACTCTTCGGGGCTTTAGCTTTAAGTCCTTGACAGCCTTAAACATGATGATTTCTAACCAAGTTTTTAATCAATTAACGATGATCATTTTAAGGGTTTTTCAGACCTTAAGTGACTCGAATACAACTAACTTTAATGAAATTTTATTAAGAACCTTTCTTGGTCAGAATTTTCGTGGACATCAGAAAAAAGAAATGGTCCGAGCCAAAACACTTTTTTGTAATTTCGTAATAGGGCAGGAGATCATAAAAATGGGCAAAAAATACCCGGATTATTATTCTTTGACGTCTTTTCAGTTGATATCTATTCATGAAGTGCGGTCTTAGCAAAAAACTGATATCATATTCGAATTCTATGCACCACATTTTCCCATGATATAGGTTTTGGTCGAGATAGCTAATAACGCTGGATTTTTTAATTTTTTTCCTTTCATTTCACGTATTCATCATTTTTATGTAGGATGAATAGCCATAGGACTGCAGCTCAGTTTATTCTATAACGAGCATACGCTAGAACGTTAATTGGTCCAATCAATTGGTGGTTGTTAATTTTGATAAATAATTGATAGGTACTTATACATACCTAATATAAATCTCAAAGTGTAGTCTAATAAAATTAACTTTAAAATCGTCTATCATATCAAATAATTCGTGTTCTGGAAATTGTTAGATCTATTCCTTGAGGTGTTTAGATACTTATGGACATATTAAAAGTAACCGACTGAAAAGAATCAGCTGTTAATCGTGGCAAGCCGTCAGACAAATTTGGTTTTCAGTGTACACCTAAAGCCTGCAGCTTTTTGAATGATAGAAAAAAAGATTTTTTTTACAAAACAGATTGCTCGGTTCACATGAAATCGATTTTTCACAAATCGATGTATATCGGGTTTTCCAATAGGGACTTGACAACTTTGAACTTTCACTGTGTACGCACCTTTAAATCAATTACCGATCTGTCAATGTCAAAACATTTAGTAAAGCAAAAATTTTCCTTATGGTGAAGTCACGAACGAACAACGCTTACAAATAATTAAAATTCGTCGGTGACTGCAACTCATAGTCCAGTAAAAAAAATTGAGTCGACATGTTCACTGCTGGATGTTCCTGTGCCAGTGAGACAACGGGTTGGTTGAAGTGCCGCGAATATTACTGCCGTTCAAGCTTTCGTCGCCAACGAACAGAACACGTCGATTCCACAGCGTTCTCAAGATTTGGGCATTGCTCAGACGAATTTTGCGAAGAGATCTTGGCCTGCACCCTTATAAGATCAAGTTAACTCAATAACTCAAGCCGTTCGATCATATGAACCGACGTACGTTCTCGAACTGGGCTCTCGAAATGTTGCAAGAGAATGACCAATTTCATCGCAAAATCATCTTCAGTGATGAGGCGCATTTTTGGCTAAACGGCTTCATCAACAAACAGGATATGCGTGATTGTTCAGGTGAAAACCCTCATGTGCTTCAAGAAGCACCACTTCATTCACAATAAATAACTGTGTGTGTGTGACGCTGGCTGTGTTATTGGGCTGTTTTTTTTTTTGTTTTTTTCGTTGATGAAAATGACCGTCACGTTACAGGCAACGGAGATCGCTACAGCGACATTTGACAACGTTATTTTTTTTGTCAGCTAGATGGGCTAGACATTAATGATGTGTGGTTTCAACAAGACGGTGCCACAAGCCACACAGCGGGTAAAACAATCGACATATTGAAATCAAAATCGGTGAACGTGTTATATCGAGAAATAGACCTATCGAATGGCCGCCTAGATCGTATGATTTAACACCTATAGACTTTTTTTTGTGGGGCTACATTAAGTTATTGGTCTATGCCAACAAGCCGGCATCGTTAGAGGAGCTCGGAGCCAATATTGAACGAGAGATAGCGGTCGTTTCTGTCGAAATGTGTGGCCAAGTCATTGAAAATTGGGTTCAACGAATCGATCGCTGCGAATGTGCCCCCGTGGTGGATGTATGAACGAGGTCGAATTCCATACATAAGGCCCATTTGTTATACTCTTTTCTCTCCTTCAAAAATTTCTAGATTACACTCGTCCTGTGTCAGCGTCAGCGCTTTCCTATTGTTAAGATATGTTTTCCTTTTAAATTGTAGGAAATATCAGGCTGATAAAACATGATATAACTCAAAAGCAAGCACAATTTGATGCAAATAGATGTTTGTGACATAACCTCAAAATAGAGCGCTGACACGGAGAAGTAGAAAACTATGACAATCAAGGAGGCCATAAACGCACCTTACAATTGTAGGGACGACTGACGATACGGGCCTAAATGTTTTGAGTATACTCTAATCCAATAATAAAATTTTAGAGATATCTTAAATGGTTTGCGTTTTATTTAAAAAGAAATTTGTCGAGTCCTTAATGGAAAATCGTTTATTAAAGAGATAAATCGTATTCAATGGATCAACTTCTCGACTGAAATTTTCTAAAAAGGTGAATGTGTTATTTTATTTAAGGTGTATGGATGACGATGAGCCTTCACCTTATTTTAAATAATCGGTAAATTTCTTGAATACTACTACGTCAGTAGTATGTGGTGGAATGAGGGGTTATGCAGCAATAGCCAGTGTTACAGTATCCTTAGTAATGGTATTACTTGGTTCCAACAAAGTGCTCCTGACTATCAGCGACTGACAGATCCAGACCCAAATAAATGAATAATATGATGTTGCATGGGTAAGTTGAACAGATTTGGCCTATTGTATCTGACCATTCGGGTTGTCAGAAATTCTTATTGCAACTTTATTCATGTAGGAGTTCGCTGTCGGAGTTAAACATTTGTTAAAGACTTAATTTTCACATATTTTTCAAACTTCCTGGATTTTGTTGCTACAGATTCAATTATAGTCATTAAAAAACGATGGGCTCATGTGACTGTGAAATCACCTAACACCACTGATACAATACTAAAGCATGTGCCTATGAACACCTGAGGGCAATCGCAGTGTTTGTATTAATTCCTTCTTTCTGAAGTAGTACCGCGTATGAGTACAGTGTCAACCTACGTGGTTTTCGAATTTGAGATGTCAACTTTTCAAATGTTTTTCGACTGGTGTTACTCATTCCGTGTATCTATCTATTCTCGACGCCTGCTCGGAAATCACTGCATTTGGAAACTGAAACCCCGATTTTTATGCAACTTTGGAAGCATCTTATTGTACTCAAATATGTCATTTACTAGATTTTACTTCCAAGCACGAGCGAATAAAGAATGTGATCGCAAAAATTTGTGAATTCCAATTTTGTTCACACAGAAGCATCCGCACAGGCAGAAGCCTAAATACCAGGACACCGCGGCTGCTATGAGTATCGAAAAGAAACTTTGTTTATCCGATTTTTGAACTGCCCAAAGTTAGTAGAACTCGGAAAAGCCTCCTCTTGTAGAATGTACCACAATCTCGACACCGCATATCGGCCAGTTCTGGGTGTACGAAAGTTCGACACGGTTAAGATGGGAGGCCGAAATCAGGCGGGTCTGTCTGGCAGGCACATCGCGCGGCGGCATCATGGAGAGCTCTGAGGAGCATAGCCTGTTTGAGTAGCTTGACCGACGACGACCTGCCGGTGCGAAAGGGTCCCGAGACTGTCTGTTAGAGAAGAGTAATCGATCGATCGGTCAGCCCTCCTCTGAGCAGGATCGAGCAAGAATAATGTAGTCCAGGCGGCAGCATCCCAACAATACTAGAAGCTAGGTCATATCTGGGCCTTGTATAGAGTGAGGAGGTCATATGGAGAAAAGTACTTCTTAGACAAAAAAAAACGCCTTGCTTTTTCCCAGCAGCTGACGCTTTTGACGAGATGTGTTCATATCAGATCAATTCCAGGCCATCCATCGAAACCGGATAAGCGCTAGGGCGTTTTTTGTTCGTTAAGATACAGTACTGTGTTCTATAAGCTGCGTCTCCAAGCAATGATAACCTCCAGATCTCTCGTCAGATAGGAAGTCACTGCTAGTCTTCTTTTTTCCAGGTAATCGGCAGAGATTGGCTTGTCGCTCTGAATTCCTGCATGTAGAGTGCTGTCATCAGCAAAGCTGTGGATTGGATTTATCGTACAGCAAAGAAGGTCGTTGATATGTGAAAGGAACAGTGTCGGAGCCAAGACCGATCCCTGGGGAACACCCGCGTTGACGTTGTGTAAGAGGGCAGCGTGCCACTGCTGATCGAATGCTTTCGTGATATCAAGAGCCACGGCATGAGCCTCACCATAAAGACTGGTTACACCACAATGGCGTGAATTAGGAGGTCCCCTGCGAATAGCTGGTGCCGGAAACCATACTGCCTGTGGCTAATGCAGCCGTGACGTTCGAATCAGTCCAGAAGCTCGCAATTTATGCACCTCTCCATCACCAACAAAAAGGATAGCTATAGCCCTGTAGTTGCAAATTTCCAGTTTTCTGGGAAGGTGCCGGATTCATAAGATATCTGGAAGAGAAGCGAAAGAACTTGAGCTATACACCTCTTCAATACAACGGCAGGAATCAGATCAGAAGATTTATTGTTGTCGATCGACAAGAACACCTGTCTTACGGTTTTATGCTTGAATGTTACTTCCCGCATAGTGGAGTTGCCAGCAAAGATCTTGGCAGCACTTCCGCTTTAGCGTTTGAGTCAGTTGCAATCGTTCCTGACACGTAAGCGGTGGAAGACTACTCTGTGAGAGGTTCCTTCCAATTTGGTTGGCCAGCGTCCAGAAAGATGGACTCCTATTTAGCTGCGACATTACCCTGTGTCTGACTTTTATGTCGTGTTGGTCTTTGGCATTGCAGGCCACTTCGTTATATTTGATTTTGGACTCGACGTCGGCTTGTCTGTTCTCTTCAATGAGGTTTTGTAAGGAGGTTCTGTGTGCCTTGATCTGCTGCTGACGAGTAGTGTCGCACTATTTGTTGCGTCAGCTGTTGGACTACGGTTTAGATACTTTCTCTGTATACGTCATAACAATCTCCGAGGAAAGGTGGAGAAGAAGTCTCTGAGCCCCTCCCAGTCGGCAGTGCCGTAAGGGCCAGGATGCATGGTCAAAAGGAGCTCCAACAGGCTACTGGCGTGTGACGAACTGCGAGGAAAAGGGTATGGGCTCTTCACCAGCTGAGTTAGTCGTTGGGTATTAGCGAACAGTTTGACTGCACGCCCTTCTGCATCGGTCTTGTTTGAGCCCAACCAGAGCTCATTATGGGCATTGAAATCACCGAGTATAACTACCTCTGAAACTGATTAATGTTCAGGAGGGAGAGCGATAACGCCAGCAAATAAGTTTGGGGAATGTTACGGAGTTGAGAACGTCTATCCGGTCTGATTCCAAACAAACGTCTTTTAAGCAGGAGAGACTGCTGCGGACAAAAGCCACAACTCCCCCGTTCTTTCTCGTATTGAAGTGTACCTCGTAATTTGGGAAGCTAAGATGGTTAATCGGTGCAGAATCTGCGATGTTTGTATCCGCCAAGAAAAGCATGGCGGAGCGATTAGATATCAGGTAGTGATGAACATTATCAATGTTGCTTTTAACCCCACAGATGTTCGTGTAACAAATCATCGATGTTGTTCCCTCGAGTCCACCTTACACCAGGACATTTCGAGAATGGATTCAGTTCACGTCCGGAATTCTTAGTACTCGAGGATCGATCATTATTAATTTCTTTGTTGGAGAAGATAACCGACAGCCTTGGTTATATTTTTAAACAGACGGAAATTCTCAAGATACCTGGAAAAAGCTAGCGGATGGTACCGCCCCGGTGCGTGTTAATGAATTTAAATAGACCCTGTTAAAGTGGCCCGTTGGCGGAGTAGTACCGCCACCAGGCAATCGGTACTGAGGCTTTAACGCGTGTACAATAACTTGAACGGAAAGAAGTTCTATACTAAATACAACAACTTCCGGAATAAACATTTGTCACGACCCCCATCAGTAGGGTGACGGAATGAGTTTTTTTTTGATGTTTCAGGATGACATCTCGAAAATCCATCTCGCTCATTTTCGTCGATTGTTTGTCCATATGTCGGTCTCTCTTCTTCTAACCGCTTGACCTCTGCTGCCTTCACCCTCAAGAATTCAGGACATCGATATTCTCTGATGTTATGTTGCGTATCTAGCGCTGCTCCATTTTTTAAAATCGATAAGAAACGAATAAAAAATACCAAATATCCTCAAACTTTGTTTCTGGGTATTTATCTACGACCGGGCGGTAAATAATATTTTATGAATGGTTTTCCGTTCATTAAATCATATTTAAGCTTACAGATTTTTTAACTAATTAATATTGCAACACTTTTCTTGTAGGAAAAGGTTTTGCTTTACTTTAGATACATAGCAACCTCAAAAATGATGATGTTTAACCGAGTTTTGAAGCATTGAAAATGACCATTTATAAGGTTTTTCAGGCATTAAATGGCTTATAGCTCGAAAACGAACTTTAGAGAAATGTTATTGAGGACCTTTCTTTCAGAATGGTCCGAGAAATCAGAAAAAATCGTTAGAGCCAACAAATATATTTTTGGAATTATTTAACAGGGGGAAATAATGAAGAATCAACTAAAAAGTGGTGCGGCAATACCCGGATTGTTATTATTTGACCCCTTCTCAGTTGGTATATCATTTCAGTGCGGTCTTCAGATTTTGCAAACTCAATTCCATCCAGCGTCTGAACTGATAATACTTCGCCACAATTTTATTATTTTACTTCCCGCGCCTACTCGCGGGGGAGTATTGTAATAGCGAAATTTTTTGAAACTGAGATAGTATGTTTTTGGATGTTATATAACATGTATTGTCTCTCTGTCAGACTGTCCGCTAATCTTTATAGCCGCCTATAACTTTTGAGAAGTACCGCTCAGATTTCGATGACATTTTCACACATTCACACAATATTACTACTATAACCCCCCCATTCGTTGATAAAATCTGATGCGCTGATCACCGATGCATCAGTTTTTGCAAGAGTTACAGGCGGCGCAAAAAACCCATTTTCCTGCTAAAAAAATACTCACACTTTAGTACTTTTCTGAGTCCATTTTCGATTTACTGGCTGTTTAATCTCCGAAAAGCCTTAAAATTGGGTAGGTTCAATGCTTAAAAACTTTTGTTAAGAGTCATATTTTTTGAGGTTGCCAAGTATCTAAATCAAAGATAAGTAAAACCTTGCTCTACAATTCCCCGAAGGAATTTTGAGATGACTGTATTTCAGAGCGATTTATTACTATTTGTTAAGCCAAAATTGGTGAACTTTTGATTTTTGCAGAATGTACGCCGATATATGTATAAGTCAACCGACCAACAGCATGGATTTTAGACATATAGGCATTTTAAGGCCTTTTAAGAAATACGAAATTCAATAACAAGCGCGAAAACTACAATACTTTTCTGCTGCTAGTGAAATCTGAGGCTTGATTATGAATTCTGACAGAAACTGAACGACACAGCGAGCCATATAATAGTGAAACTAAACAGTTATCGACCAAGGAATGATCATAATTAATCGGGGATGTGGAACGTATGTTTCCCCTATCAGGCGGTGGCACAACGATTGTGAAACAGTCACAGATACACAGAACGGGTTGCCAGTGTTTCCAGAATTCCTTCTTAAAGTTGCAGATACTTATTCTAGTGAACAAACGTGGAATGGCTGTTTGCACCCTAAAAACTATCTAGTCTGCAAGATGACATTATAGGTTTTTTTTGACGTTTTATGTATTTTTTACATAATACCCGCACATCTTGCCAACTAGGTAGTTTTTGGGGTGCAAATTGTTCATTCCACTTTTGCTCGTTATGACCGCTGTGAGCGTCCATATATAGAGGAATGACTCAACTAGACGCATTGTTGGTTGCATATGTTTTGTGAAGCCAACTAGTCTGTATAGTTTTCATCTCTGAAAAGAAAGTTAGTTGAATAGCAATATCGAATCTGGATGATTATGTGTATTGGTCTGCATATGTATAAAATCAGTGATATTTGCTGTGTCAGAAAATTATTACTGAATATGCTGTCAATGAAGTATTTCTATTAGCTGTGCCCGACGGGTTATTTATATGTTGTCTTTTCTGAAGTCAGGTTACGTTCAAAGTTATAAATTACGATTTTTCCCGTTTTTTTTGTGTTTTCAGACACTTTGAGAAGCATTACGGAAAATCGCCACCGCGCCCGCGTTGTGTGCAATTAAACCACATCACAGAAACACGAGTAATGACGCATCACACATCAAACATTTTCGCATTGCCTAACATCTAGGCGCTGATTTGTATTTTCTATTGACACCGCAAAGTAAACTTTATTACTTGCATAATTACTCCTGTCTGTAGCATATTTTCTTATCTGTTCCTTCACCAACTAAGTATTTACTCTTCTTATCTCTTTCATTTTTGAAATTAAGCAAATTTACTTATGTAATTTCTAGAATGAATTAAAAAAAAATGGATGCGCGACTAATTTCTAGCTTTGAAGCTCAAGTACCTAAGTGTATTCGAGACAAGAATTCAATGGAGTTATCATCAACACTTATTATTAGCACACAAATCCTCACTATGCACCTATGCATTGCTGTTTCTTCCTATAGTATACAACTTACAGCTTAGACCTCCCCAGTAATTCCATCTCTGAAGCAGATTTTATATCACTTCAGAGTCAAACATTGATAAATGAAGCATCATGACGTTTAGGCAACACGTACAACTACAAAACGAGTTCACAACGTGTACATCAGCTAGTGCTAAGTTAACATCTTGTAGAAAAACCAATACAATGTCAAAAAAATCGACATAATGTCACTTTTCAAGATACGTAATACCCGTGCAGGTAAGTAGCCTCTTTACCCCCCCCCCCTCCCCTTGGGAGTTCTAGAGGGTGGCACTTACGTCTCCTACATACTCTTAGGTGAGTTGCCTATCATAACCCCCACTACCCCCAAATTCCACCCATGACTGGTACATAGCTGGTTGCTGAAATAACGTCGTCACAAATAATCTTCGGACAGAAAGACTAATAGAAATGGTTTAGGAGGTGGTGCATTAAGAAGTCATAAAACCTTCAATTACAATACTAACACGCATTGATGGGTTTAGGGGTTTGTTACAATGGCACTTGTTTTCAGCACCCCCCCCCCCTCTCCTTGATCTTCGATTTTCAATTGCCGCTCCGGTGCTCCCTTATAGCCTAATCATATTAGACGAAGATACCCTTAGGTTCAATTACTCACAGATAAAAAATGTTTGAATTTGTTTAGAAGAAAAAAGTTAACCTTCGTTTTTCGTATAAAAACAACAATTATCTTTCGGAATGGTTTGTATTTATGTCGGCAAGGTATACTCGTATTTTGCTATAAAATGCCCTATAAACGAACCCTGTAGTATTGCTCAGTAAACTAGTAGTGATGGCCGCAAGACAGGTGTCTTGGGATAAACAATTGGAAATTCTCAAAGACTACTTGACCAATCGACTCCAATTTTCTTGTGGTTTCTTAGAAGTATGAAGCCTACGGATGTGAAGAATTTCAAGTAACTGCGTGAAATTATCGTCGCATTAGCAGTAAGTGCCAAAACCTGCATTTTGCCTCTTTTTTCGGCTATAACTTCTTTACTATTTGACAGATCTTCTTACGTGTGGTCTCATTTTGTAGATCTCATAAATACCTAAAAATCTTATAGGAAGAGTTTTTTCGTTTCTGCCAACACTTACGGTTGAATCCCAAAAAACACGTTTTCTTTGTTGCCGAATAAAAAGCTTTTCCACCAAAATCGGTGTACCCATTGTATGCGTCCATGTTTTGAATACCCCCTTGAACAACTTGCATCAATAAAACCAGACTAACAATTATTTCGAGGAAATTTGCTAATATGATTAGACTACCAAGCCAATTAGTAGGTGCGCCACTGCATTAACATAAGATTCGTCCTAACCTAAAATATTAAAAATGTAGATCAAATTACGTGTTGTATCAGTTTTCATTCACCTCAGCTCTCCTGCTGGAGATTGGCCGGTGCATTTAGAAAATGGAAATCCAGGAAAGTAAGCTTTTAGTTACCTTTTTTCAGTGGACACATAATTATATTATGGTTAGTAAGGCACCAGCAATTGGTACTGCGCGTGTTACCCCTAGGCTAGGCAGATGTGCTGGCTGCGCCCCTGAACAGGATCGGAGATCTTATTTCTCACTCAATATTAAAAGACTATGACACAAATTACTTAGCCTGTCGCCTATCTTTAGAACTAGGCCCATTTTGATCGCCACTTATCAGAGCCTGGATATATGGATGGCACAAATAACCAAAATTGCTAATAATTTTTCACAAAACATGTCCAATAAATTTCCTATTTCCTAATGGTAATTATTATCAATGGAAAATGAATATGAGCTCACCAATTGATGCCCTTCCGCACAAATAGGCATCCTACATGCTTATTAGGCACCGAAAAGTTTCTGAAATTGTTCACCACGGATTTCACACGGATCGAACCGTCCCAAACCCAAAATCACTCCCAAACACTTAATTCACACCCCACCAACACTCTTTGTCGATTGAGATCGAATAAAATCAATTGAAATCGCCCCGTAAAATGCCACGCATCATATAGAGAAACCGCGACCGGCAAACCAAACCCTTGAAAACAATTGAATAGGAGAATAGGAAACAAGCAGTTTCAGCCAATGACAGGTCCCGTTTATCCGGTATTTAAACTTGGCGGGCTTACTAGACAGAGTAGGTGGATTCGGGGAAGTACTACAAGTAATAGACTAGTCGACAAATATATAATATTTATATATATATATATATATATATATATATATATATATATATATATATTGCGTGGCAAAATCTCAGAATTTCATACGTTTAGATGTTTGATACTTTTCCAGATAGTGTCTGGTAATAACTAATTAATTAAACAAATGACGTCATATAGGGTTATTCTATACTTTCTGTAGCGTAACGAAATAGCATGGAAAATGCGTTAATCAATGGTTGTAGTTTGTAAATTGAGATTTTGAGTTGAATGACGATTATAAATTATTGTATTTATCAGGATTCCCAAAAAATGTCAAGTTTTCAAAGTATTCGCGAGTATTATCAACAATCTTACCTTGGTATAGGTGAATAAACTTGGTCAACTGATAGATATCGTGCAAGATTTGGATACAATCTGTTGTTTATAATTTCACGCCTAAGCCTAAAATAGTGTATTTTTCTTTATTGAACCAGCAGTGAATACAGAGCCAAATTACCAAAAGGGGCCGTCACTGCCAAAGAGATCTTAAAAATGTGTTGTTGACGCCATTTTGTGGACGTACACAGTTCGGCTATTTGAGCGGGAATGATAAGAATAAGTATCAGCATCAGGTATATGGTATACGGTGATATTCAAATTTAGCTGACGTCGTATGTGTACGAGAGAGAAGCGCGATAAGCGTGTGATATGTATGTTAAGGTGCCCACAAATTAGCAACCATGTGCGTCATACAAGTATGTCAACCACGTTTGCGCGTTGATGGTTGCCGGTGTGTGGTGCAAAAGCAGCAAGCATGTGCGTTGTACAAGTTTTCCAGACTAGTCGGAATTCATCAACGCGCAAACATGAATTTGCAAACAAGATTGTCGGTGTGTGTCTTCTTCACGCATGCATTTTGGGTACAGTGTCTCGCGTGTTTATTAACAGTTTGTCGTCGCTTTTGATAATGTCTGATGTAAGACACTTTTCAAAAGCCTTTTTGGCAGATTTTATTGAACTTTACAAAGGTTATCCTTGTTTATGGAAAACTAAAAGTGATGATTACAAGGATAGAAATAAGAAAGATGCAGCTTATTTAGTTTTATTGAAAAAATTACAAGAAATTGAGCCAAATAGTACAAAGCAGTGAGTGGTAGCTTTAGAAGAGAAATGAAGAAAACTGAAGATTCCAAACGGTCAGGCAGAGGGTCAGATGAAATATACAACACACATTTATGGTATTATGATTTATTGCTATTTACCAAAGATCAAGAAATGCCTCGAGAATCGGTCAGCAATTTGGTTGAGAATCAGGAAGGTGAAAGCGAACAAGATGCTAATAATGAAGATGAGGTAAGAAAAGTACAATTTAGTTATTGCCATACAAATTTATTTGTTAAAAATACTATTTACTACATTACATGGAATTAATGCACCATCTTTTGTTGCCATTCCACTGCGCCCTGGTTATTAAAATAATGCATGTACAACTCTCTTACTTGTTTTGCCTCGTTGTTGACTCTTTGGTTGAGACTTTGTTGTAAACGAATTAAATTGGTTGGTTGTTCATCCAGTTCAATAGTGCCGGTACTTGTATTTTATGAGTACATATTATTATGTGGTGCATATACAGTCGCACATCTTCTGCTTAAGTAGTTATGCAAAACACATGTTGCCATAACAATGCTATCAATTGCTTCTAAATTAACAGAAATTGCTGTGTGAAATATTCTAAATCGATTAGACAATATTCCAAATGCATTCTCAACTTTACTTCTAGCCCGCGATAGACGATAATTGAAAATTTTTTTCGTTATTCAAATCTCTGCGACTGAATGTCTTCAAAAGATTTTGTCGAAGGGTGAACGCTTCATCGCCAACAAAAACGAAAGCCAACAGTTGGGTTATTAGTTTTGTATTAGAAAAAACGATTATTACTTCATTGTGGTTTCAGTTTTTATTACATCAGTTTAGTTTGAATTCATTAGTTCAGGTTCTAGGTTTTTTCATGATTTTTGTTTTAGGTTTTGTGTTTTCTTATTATTAAAGTTTTGCTGACTATATTTTTTTATGTTAAAGTAAACATTGTATATTATACTCATAATAATAAATGCAATATACTAAAAACATGCATATATTTTTTTTACCTTCATATACTCGTTTTTCAATACCTCAAATATTGATCGACAGGTCTCCGGTATTATTTTACCTAACGACTGAGGAGAAATTAAAGTTGAAAACTTTAAATCCTCGTATTTTCTTCCTGTGGCTAAATAGCGAAGAGTGGCTGTTAATCACTCATGTGGCGAAATTGAAGACCTCAAAATCGTGTCCTGTTTTACAATTAATGGAGACACTAAGGTTAGTAGCGTTGAGTAGCTTTCTTCATCCACCCTCAGGTAATTTCGACAATCGTCAGGTTCTAAACGTAGTTCTTCTAGCAGACTAATATGGATATATTGTGGGCGTTTTAAAAGCCATTCCTTTACCCATTTCTTCCGGATAGGTGGCTTTTTAACTAATCTATTTGTTTTCTTTTTAATTAAAGCAGCGTACGCCGCTGCCAATTAGAGTGTACTCGTCTTCACTGCTCATTATGCACTTTCAAACTAACTTGCTTAACAATCTTGTATGCAGGTCTGGGCTCAAAATCTATTGACATACATGTATGTCACGCATGTATGAAAAAAGTGTATGACGCACATGGTTGCTAATTTGTGGGCACCTTTAGAAATAGTGCACCGTTGGCTTCCGTGACCTCGTACTCGGTTTGCTAGGCAACGATGTTCTTCTAGCTCTGTCTAATTAACGTATTACATGTTTCTCTCTCGTACACATAACGACGTCAGTGGTATTTGGTTTTCAGTAAGATTTTCAAAGTAGCAACATTTGACGAACACCTTACCCCTTATCATCATGTCTCCAGGCCTATTCAAAGCACGTATGCATTAAAAGTTGAAAACTATCTACAGTTTTTAAAATATTCTGCCTAAAGGTTCCAAAATAAAGCTCACCATGGTCTAATCCTAAGCAAGCTATGATGATTATGTTGTTGGTCCTGTCTAACTCAACCACTTCCGAATACAAAAAGTCCAAAGCAGAGCTGGGTACGCTATACAGCATCTTAAGGATATAAAATGGGTTACAATACTCCAGCGATGAGAAGTACACTTCCTTTCTGCTCTCCATAAAATCCTCTATAATAAATCCCAATTTACCTATTTAGCAAATTTCCTTTTAGAAGTCAGTATGACAACCTAAACTTGCTCTAGTTGGACATACTCTAAACATGCCGTCATACAGGGCAACCTTTTTGAATAAATCTTTCTCCTATGTGGCACTTTTACAATATAATGACCTGCCAGCTACTTTAAGAACGGCTACCGTTGGTAGGACGACCCAGATGTAAACCTAAAACCGGAGGGTAAAACGGGATTGTAGAACTGGAGGATAGAACCCTAGTTAGAAAAAATACTTGTTAACAAAAACTCGAAATCACGAATTGACTACTAATACCCCATTTTAATTTGTTTCCAAGAATTAAAGATTTAACTTTGACATGGAACCATTTAGTCTTGGGTTACATCCATTCAAAAATTTAAAATTAAAACAAAGTTGTTTGTCTGTCACGGTGTACAATCAAAATCGTGATTGTACTAGCAACACCTAAATTTTAAATTAACTTGTACTAAATTAAAAAAATCAAATACCTAAAAAAAGTAAGAAGAAGAAAAATACTTCGTGTCCTCTCTCAGCTTATAAATAAAGCAATTAAAATGCTACTTGAGAACCACAGGAATAGTTTTGCTCGTGAGCCTGGCTCACTCAAATTTCAGCAAATATACAACCAATATCAGAAGCTACCGCCATATAAAAATAACACTATATTATTTTCAGTTTATGTACTGTGATACAAAACAATATATAA
The DNA here is from genome assembly GCA_963669975.1 of Acanthoscelides obtectus. Lineage (NCBI taxonomy): Eukaryota > Metazoa > Arthropoda > Insecta > Coleoptera > Chrysomelidae > Acanthoscelides > Acanthoscelides obtectus. The sequence goes on along the minus strand of CAVLJG010000001.1, from coordinate 85,789,212 downwards.
ATCTTACCAATGACAAATTTAGAACATTTCTCTCTTTTGACTACTAAAGGTTGATGGATTAATAATTTTTGATGAATTCCATATTGACCTAAACAATGGATAATTAACTGGTTAAAATACAATCCTAATGTTACATAAGAAAGCCTAAACTGGCACAAATAAAATTACGGATAGACTCATGCTTAATTTTTGAACGAAGTGGTTGTGTTCTCTGTACAAGATTAAGACAGACCTAGCAAAGTAAAAACAAAAATAAAATCATAATTACCTATAACAATGAGGGTTCTCCAAAAATGGGGAACTGCTCCTCCTAGGCGTGAATCTCACTCCTTGGACTAACCCTGTAGGCGGTCCCTCTCTATAGAATTAGAAATCATGTTGAGGAAATGGTCACTTACCCGCTCGATGGTTGAGTATAATTATATGCACGGTTAAATCCCCAAGAGGGTAAGAAAAATCTACGGCACTAAGAACCTCCAAGGGGCCAATTTCTAACAAAACTACCCCACCACCCGATACCCCGGAACTCTGCGTTTCAAACTATTTCACAAAATCGGGCAGTGGGCAGCAGAATTCCTACACCAGAGCACCAGAAATAGCACCAAGTCACCTCCATATCTCGTATTTACGGTCGAAAGCAATTATAAAAGATTACCTCCAACGAGTTGGAGAGTAGAGTACGATTTTCTAAAACAAAATTACCAGACTGGGAGAAGTGTTTTGTTATAAAAATGAAATTCGATGTTTTTAACAACGGCTATAAAATTATTATCCTAAATAAGAAAAACGTAATCATTTACTTTATACAGGTGTAGTTAATTTTTAATCGACCATAAAAAGAAACTATAACACCTTTATTATTATACAGGGTGATTCACACGTCGTAACAAAAAATGAAACATCACTCGCAGGACCGTATTTTAAGGGGGGTCTTCTATATAACATTTTTTCCTCAAGTACTTCACTAAAAAGATACGGGGTGTTGAAGTTTAAAAATAAAAAACAATTTTTTCAATATCTTCAAAACCGTCAACTGGAATGAACTAAAATTTAGTATGTGGATTTACCTAAGTATTGTCCATATTCAAAAGTCTTCACTTAAAATCAACGTGCACCAGTGGTGGACATACAGGGGATTAGTGACATTATTTTTCCAAATAAAAATAGTACGCCACTGTTTTTTTTTCGAAACGTGCAACTTTTGGAACTTTTCCTTCAATTTACTACAAATAATTACTCTTGTGTTTTTTTTCCTAGAGTGCACTGTTTTCGTAAAGATCAAAATAAAACAAGACGGTTCATGAAATCACGAGATACAATATACATCAATTAGTTTCAAAATAAAACAGGAGGCCTTGACGTTTCTTGGGGGATAGTTTGTCAAAATTATGTGTTATACGGTTGTTATGGTTACTACTATCATTTTTCCTTTTGTAAAAGTCAAGTCAACAGTCTTTTTTCAATTTTTAAGTGTTGTGAAATGGAATTTAGCAATGATGAGGACGCCGATATTATTTTTCTGTGCGGGTTCTGTAATGGAAGTGTTTTAGCGGCTTCTCGGGAGTATCAACGTAGATTTCCTAACAGACGACATCCTACCCCAAAGATTTTTACGCGTTCATTTCTAACACTTTCGCATTATGGAATTGCCAAACTTCCCGGAGTTAGATGCCATGGTGTCCGACATACTGTTCAAGAGGGACTGGAAGCGATTAATTTGGCGCTGGATGATCCTAATATAAGTACTAGGCGGATTGCAACCGATTTGCCATATTCCCAAAGACTTGCGTCGAGAATTTTAAATCGGCAAGTTTTACATACTTACCATCGGCAAAATGTGCAATGTTTGCAACCCGACGGCGAAGTGCAACGGAGACATTTTTGTGAGTGGTTACTGCAAATGCATAATCAAAATGCAGATTTTATTGATTTGGTTTCGTGGTCAGATGAATCGCTTTTTACGAGGAGTGTAACCTTTAATTCTCATAATGATCATATTTGGTCGTTAGAAAATCCCCGTTCTGTAATAATCCACTCGTTTCAACACAGATTTTCTTGAAATGTCTGGTGCGGCATTGTTTATGTACATATTACCACAACGTTTAAATGCAAACTCATGCTTAGCTTTATAGAGAATTACATAGAAAATGTGTTAGCTGATGTTCCGTTAGTAGTAGAGTACGAATGTGGTATCAGCACGACGGTGCCCCACCGCATGTTCGTCGTGACATGACCACATGGTTAAATACTCATTTTAGACAACGATGTATTGGCGGAAACGGACTCGTACATTGGCCTGCGAGGTCTCCTGATTTGAACCCCGGGATTCTTTTTGTGGGGCGCTTTTAAATAACTAGTGTAGCTGAACAAGTTAATTAATTACAATTACAAGAAAGAATAATAATTCGTTTCATCAAACTCAAGCCACAACAAATTTTTCGGAAATACGTGTTTCTTCGTTAAAAAGATGCCGCACTTGTTTCCGTCAGAAAGGTGGTGTTTTTGAACATTTATTGAAATAAAGCTTTGATTATCTACTTTGTTTTATTTGAAGGTAAAATTCAAAAAATTGCGCGCTTCGAAAAAAACGGTGGAGTACTTTTTTTATTTGGAGAGATAATGCAACTAATCACCTGTATCCTTGCCACTGGTGCACGATAACTTTTAGTAAACACTTTTGAATGTAGACAATACTTAGGTAAATCCACATACCAAATTTTAGTTCATTCCAGTTGACGGTTTTGAAGATATAAAAAAAATGTTTTTTATTTTTAAACTTTAACACCCCTTATCTTTTTAGTGAAGGCATCGAGAAAAAAATGTTAAATAGAAGACCCCCCTTAAAATATCTAGATAGTGTACTTGGAACAGCAGCACCCCAGCATGAACCTTATCTGGCCCTTGTGCAGCGCGGGAAGGTATAGAGAATACTTCCAGTACCTAAACAGACTTCCCAGCAGCTAATGCAGCTCAATGCCCAAAATTAATTGATATTTGGCAATCCATTAGAACCGATTATGCCCCTGGGTTCAAATGATGAATAAATGGAACATTTGAGCTTCATTATTAGCTTTAACACATTCAGAACGCGTGACACACCGGTGCGTTTTCCAATATATCAATAGAATATTTTAGAACACGCCAGTGCGTCATGCGCTCACGGACCAAAGTTGGGTGAAGGGTGCGCATGACGCACCAGTGCGTCACAGACAAAAAAGATACCTGAGGGGAGGAGTTTATTGTATTTTAATTATATAGAAGACATACTAGCAATATTTTAACGGTATTATTTCCCAACAAATGCACCGTCCGTCCGTGAAGTTTGTCAACAATGTATAAGCATTGAAAGTGTTAAATACATCTCGGTAGTGCTGATCAACACAAATCATACAAGTTTAGAACGTAACATAATATATATTTGATAAATACTTGGGAATGAAGTTACATCTTTTTTATATCCTAAATTTATCCATATCTGTGTATTGCTAAAAAGCCTAGCTGTTTTAAAAACGAAATACGTTATAATTCCATCATGCAGAATCAAATCTTAACATCATCACGCTATGTATAAATTACTGTAGTATACATTAGGTCAAAGTAAAATACTAGATATTTCAACAAATCTAACTATCCACTATAATAGAGGCTTTTTCGCCCAAAAATATGGCTGTTTCAAGTTTAAGTTATAATTTAAGTAATTTGTATGTTTTGAAGATAGTTCAAAAAGATTTTGTTCAAAAACTTTTTTTTCAGTATAGTCTAATCATATTAGACGAAAATACCTCTGGTTTGCCAAATACTTGTAAAGTCTAGTTTTATTTCTGCAAGTTGTTCAAAACATGGACGCATAAAATGGGTACACCAATTTTTGTGGTAAAACTTTTTATTCGACAACGAAGAATGAGAAAACGTATTTTTTGGGATTCAATCGAAAGTGTTGGCAGAAACGAAAAGACTCTTCATATAAGATTTTTAGGTATTTATGAGACCTACAAAATGAGACTACATGTAAAAAGATCCAACTAATAGCAAAAAAGTTATGGCCGAAAACCAAGGCAAACTGCAGGTTTTGGCACTTGTTGGTAATGGGACGATGGATTCTCGTAGATACTTGAAATTCTTCGAATTCGTAGGATTCATACTTTTAAGTAACCACAACAAAATTGGAGTAGAATGGTAAAGTAGTTTTTGAGAATTTCTAATTGTTTATCCCAAAACACCTGTTTTTCTGCCATCACTACTAACTTATTGAGCTCAAAGGGCATATTGAAGCAAAATACACTAGTTTACCTTGCCGATATGAATCGCAAACCATTCCGGAAGATAAATGATATTTTTATGCAAAAAAGAATGGTTTGTTTTTTCTTCGGATTTTGTGAGTAATTCTCAACAAAAGATGATAGTCACATCCGCTTTGTTTTAAAATGTGCATGCGCATTTGTTCAATTACTCACAAATACAAAATGTTTGAATTTGTTTAGAAGAAAAAACATGAGCTTTGTTTTTCGTATAAAAATAACATTTATCTTTCGGAATGGTTTGTGATTCATATCGGCAAGGTAAACACGTGAATTTTCCTATTAAATACTCTTTGAACGAACCCTGTACATTGCTCAATGTACTAGTAGTGATGTCCGGAAAACAGGTGTTTTGGGATAAACAATTAGAAATTCTCAAAAACTACTTGCCCAGTATACTCCAATGTTGTTGTTATTTAGAGGTATGAATACTACGGATTTGAGGAATGTCAAAAAGATGCGTGAGATTATCGTCGCATTACCAACAAATGCCAAAACCTGCATTTTGCTTCGCTTTTCGGTCATAACAGTTTTGATATTAGTCGGATCTTTTTACGTGTAGTCTCATTTTGTAGGTCTCATAAATAACTAAAAATCTTCAACACTTTCGATTGAATCCCAAAAAGCACGTTTTCTCATCGTTTGTTATCGAATAAAAAGTTTTCCCACAAAAATTCGTGTACCCATTTTATGTGTCCATGTTCTAAAAACCCGCTTGAAGAACTTGCACGAATAAAGCCAGACTTTAATTATTTCGGGGAAATTTGCTAATATGATTAGACTAGTATTTTTATTTTCCCTTAAATTATGCTTGAAAAAGTTAGCTAATATTAGCCTATCACAGAAAAGTTTATAAGCCAATATCATTGAATGTGGCCAATAAACTAAGCAAGAGATAAATAAATTGGGATTTTAGTGTTGCTTCGGTTCTCACAGCAGCCTTTTTAAAAATCAAATTGTAAATTAATTTTGAAACTTATGGCTGCATTGCATACAAGCGCAAGACTAGTCTCAAAAGTGTATCAATCTCTTGCAGACTTTACGAATAAAATGTAACACCAAAAGTAAAAATGCATTGCCCAGAGAAATTGTTATACATAGCTCGCGACAGCCGCGTAATATCAGTGAACAATGCAGAGAAATATGAATGAACATTGTCAATAAATCTGTCTCGAGTAAAGTATTTTTGTTGGCTCACATATACACACACAAAATTTTTCTTGATATTTAAACTAATAAAAATGGCTTGATAAAACCTCTTTGCATCCAAGCGCTGAATTCATTATAGTATGAGCATAATGGATATCTATAAATAAGTCCTATTAATTTCACAAATACTGCGATGGACGTATCGATCATCTAACTACTTACAGAAAGTAGAGTCTTGAAGACTATAGTAATTCCAAGTCTATAATAAATTCTTTATCTTAAAACTCATATAACTGAGTTCGACATTCACAATACCAACTCTGTCGCTCTGTATCAAAGAAAAAAATAGTAGCCTCATACTGAATATTCATCTTAATCATCATCAATGACTAAACCAGTTTTGGCATGGTGTGCTGTAGCATGCTGACCCCGTTGTAGTACACCTGCAGAAAAACAATAATATCAAAGGATGATTACAAAAGGGACGAAAATGTATCAAACTGAAATTCGGGACGATAAAATTGGGCATGAATACTATAGTTTAACGTAATAATAACAGTTGAGAATTTCGCCTGGGCGCGTGTATCAAACATTTACATGGAGTGAGGGGTGACTATGTTTCAAAATTGCCGACGGGGAGCTGTGAAAGTAGATCTTTCTTTTACTCTGAATTAAATTACTCTGTCAATAATTTAAATTTTATTATAATTTTATTTTGAGGTCATTAATTATGATTGGTTGTTCGACCATCTACTACTGTAATATAAACTCTTTATAATTAAAAATTATTTTTACTTTTTAGTTCGAGAATAGATAGAAGCGTGTCTTTTTTTATTCTTTTAAACTAATATTTCTTTTGACGAGTTCTACAAGTTGTTAAAATGACTCAACTTTGAAAACGGGGATAGCAGAAATCACGTGAAACAATGGAAACTAGTATTTCGATGGCTGTGCATTAAAAATTGCGTTCTGAAGACCATCTGAATCAGACCAAGTTGGAGGACATCTGAACGTACTTTCTGATGACCTAACTAAACTAAAGAGACAATGAAGGCTTTTGCTTTTCCAATTAATAATACAAATAGTATAGAAAAAACTTAATTTCACACATTTTTTGCGACCAAGGCACAAAAAGCGTTTCAGCCGACTGACAAATGGCAAACTAGTAGGCTCAGAAATTGAAGAAATTGTTCAGAAGAACAAACATTCTGCATATTGGCAGAAATCTCCGAAATGCAGTCGATGTAGAACAGGGAAGAAACTTAGCGTTATGAAGGGGGTGGGGATTATGGAGTATGGACTAATTGTATAGGCCTGTTTGGCTGACTTATTCCATTTTATTTTCCTGTTATACACATCGGTAGCTAGTTCAGAGGGACTAACTTGTGCCGTACATAATCGTTTATGAACTGATGATAACGTTGCGTGGTAAGTGCAAAGTCAACGTACTTGACGCCATTTTTTATGCGCCTCCATGGAGATCAAATATCCGTAGCTACCGGGGGGCTATAGGGAGATACAAAAGTAAAAGGAAGACGGCATACGGACTCTGGAGGGGAAACACGTATACAAGTGACAAGCACACATTCTGACCCCACTGTAGTGATCGGACGGACAATTAACAACATCCATAGCCAAGAGAAAAAATCTCTTGGAACAACAGTTAACAAACCACTATACCCCCGGGCTACATATACTGTCACACAGTTTGTTTTATTCCGTTTTATTTGATACATACCTGCGCATTGTGTTAAGCAATGCAACGCTGCTGCTGAGGTAGCTTTGAGAAGCAACAACTCCCTGTCAATATGATATTTGGAACCTGCTGTTTCAATCGCTCTACATAATGCCGAATCTGCTTGTTCTGTCTGATGCAGTTGGGCTCTCAGGCAACTGAGTGCGTCTAAAACAGCCAAGTGTTCACGAGCTGGAAGAGACCCTGGACCTGCTGATGACATTGCCTGAAAAACAGAAAGCATTGAACCAGAGACACGAGTTAACATCTGAAACGTATCCTGTGAACCCGCAAATGGGAGATAGGTCAAGTCATAATAGAAATTAAAACAATATAAAAAATCTAAGGCGTGTACTTTTCACGACAAATAGTAACGCCACTTTTATTAATTCGTGAATGTATTTATTGAATTCACAATAGGTGTTCAAACTGCCTTCGTTCAGCAGCAATGTAAGCTTGACATCTTGTTAAAAATGATCGGGTTATCAGGCAGACGAATCTTCCATTATTAACAAATTCTGCTGCTTCCGTTATTCTGTCCCGTAGCTTCGAGTAATTTTTTTCTTTCAGCGCTCCCCAGTAAAAAAGATCGAGTGGATTTAGGTCAAGAGAAACGGGCTGACCAAGTCTTGCTGGTACCACATGTCTGTGTAGATGCTTAGTGGCACGTGTTCCAATAAATTTGGTAGATGATCGTGTAAAAAGCATAAATGAATTTCGCCATTCAAAAACTAGCAGCTCAAAGGGTACAATGATTCTCCCATTTAGCATTCCGGTCCACATGTTTACTTTAAAACGATACTGTGATCTATCTTGTCTCATCAAATATGGATTTTTTACATGCCACTAGTGTAAATTGTGTAGATTCATGTAACCATCTTTTCTAAATGTCGACTCAACAATCTTTAAAATTTTCTCTAAAAATCGCGGATCTTCCCGGTGTCTCTGTACCATTTGACAAAAGATAATCCCGGGGTTGTAGCGATTGTACTCGCTGAATATGGGACAGGTGGAGCTGATTCTTTCGCAAGATTGGGTGGGCTGTACTTTTGGGCACTCACGTTCTTGCTTCTATTTGATGTATGGAAGTACTCGGGTCTTCTTCGACTGCTCGTAGTATAACGTCCTCGTAAGGAAAGGAAATTCTTCCTTCGCCATGTGCTTGATTTGGGAATCGCCCCTCTGAGAGTAAACGGTGCACATTCTCAAAAACTAGGTGATCGGGATGACGTGCACCATTTGGGTATCTCTCACGATAAAGCCTAGCTTTTTTTATATACTTCTGATAACTATAATAACTTGGCCTTTCCCCATTTCCGGCTCGACGACGACTTCTGGAACACCCTGTATATTGTACATTGTACATTTACAGTAAAGATAGTTCTATCAATACATGTGGATTTATTGGCCAGACAAGCATGGGAGATTAGAGATATGAGTATATATGGATTTTATTTGATCCAAGATAAAAATCAATACCTTTGGCCAATTCTTTCAGTGAGCAACACATTGGTTTCAAAAAAAGGATTAAGGTTCATCTAAATGGCAGTAAGATCTCTTTCCTACATTGTTCGAAAAAACGCAAGTAATCAGTATCATCCTTGAAACATGAATGGAAACAATCTATTTCAGCTATTAAAAACACAAGTTTTTCAGAGTGAAAATATTCCATCATGGACATCGTTCGTCAGGGGAAACCAGTAAGAATAATCAAATCTACATGTTTGTATGTTAGTATCATCCCTTTTTTATGGAAATTATTATCTGTGCTCCACCTTTTTACCTTTAGAAATATACTAAGTGACATATAAATCCGAACACCCAGTTTAAATGGTTTTATTTTAATAAAATTTTGTATAAGTACTTAATGAAGCATAATAAGTAAATGATACAAATTTCAAAATGATTGCACTGCTTTAAAGCCCTTTGACCTTTAGTAATGTGTGGATGCACCCTGATGTGCTACGCATTCTCCAACGCGCCTAGGCATGCTTCTGATCAGGTGGTCAATGTCCTCCTGTGGTATCTCATTCCAGGCAACCACCAACTCCTCTCGAAGTGCTTCTAGAGTCTGAGGAGGACGTTGCAAATTGAGCAATATCCTACCCATCATATCCCACACGTGCTCAATTGGGGACAAGTCGGGAGATCTTGGTGGCCATGGTAACATTGTTACCAATGTGACATCATTATGTTGAAAGAAGTCTATTGTGACTCTTGCAACATGTGGTCGGGCATTATCTTGTTGGAAAATTGGATCTGCCAGGGTGTCAAGATAGGGTAAAAGATGGGGTTCTAGAACTTCGTGGATATAACGCTGCACGTTCATGTTACCTCTGATGAAGATTAAAGGTGACGTGGAACCATAAGCTACAGCACCCCAAACCATAACTCCAACAGTGTGATGAACATGTCTTTCAACAAAAAACTGTGGATTCCTCCTTTCACCACGTCGCCTTCTAACCCTGGCACGACCATCGTGCATGCCTAAACAAAATCGAGACTCGTCACTAAAGACAATACTGTTCCATTCCTGATCCCAGAGTGACCGCTGTCTGCACCACTCAAGGCGATTACGTCGGTGTTCTCGAGTTAAAGGGAGGACCCAGTGTGGCCGGTAAGAAAACAAGCCAAAACTTCTCATTCGTCGGTAAACACTTCGCATGCCAATAGGTCTTCCGTGTTCTGCAAACCATTCATTTGCAATGGACCTGGTAGTGGAGAAACGGTCCCTTAAGGTCAATAACCTTAGGCGGCGATCTTCACGGTCTGTTGTTCTACGGCGGCGTCCAGTGCCCCTTGCTCTTTGCGTACGGCCTTCTCGAAGCCATGCCTGACAACACCTAACCACAGTGTCTACACTTCTTTGCACTCTAACTGCAATTGCCCGAAAAGAAAGTCCAGCTTCCCGAAGTCCCACTATACGGCCCCTATCAAACTCACTAAGTTGACGAAATCGTACAGGTCTCCGTACTCTAGGCATCGTAACCGATCGTAAAGGATGTCAAGAACCAAAATCCGCCAACGTTGATTCTTTACTGCGGCTGAAATATTCATTTTTAGAGCGTTAGTGAATTAAAAAAAAAGCAGTATAAAAACCGGAATGTCCAACTGATAAGGCTGAAAATTTTTTCACTTGTTATTTACAGTAAGATAAATACATTCACCAACTTTTATTAAAATAAAACCATTTAAACTGGGTGTTCGGATTTATATGTCACTTAGTATATATCATATTAAATGCAAAATTACAAAGAATTGACCTTAAGAACTGTAGGCCATATTCAAAAATATCCAATATGAAGCTTATTGGAGCTGATGATTGAAGAGTGGGAATGTTTGAAACATCATAATCCTCAAAACACAAGTTTTTCCTGAGCTCAGATCCCGTTGAGGTGGAAACTATCCAGCAGCTGACTCATCACAAAGAGTGGGGAGCAGCCATGGCATGTGGGACCCTTTCAACAGGGCGAAGAGGCAACTGACCCACTTGCACCTTTTACTAAACATTTTAAATTCAGAAATAAGTTACACTGAAACATATTTTTATTGAAAAACAGTAAATTCCGCAAGAACCCACCTTAGTATGAGATTCTGCAACTGCCCTCAATCCATTGACCCATTCTTGTCTAGCTCTAGCATCTGTAGCTCTTAGCTTCAACATGTCACCAGAAGCACAATTTACTGTAAATGTTTTACTATCCTCTTCACTTGGGCATATGACAGCACCTGTAACATTATATTGTAGGGGAATAGTACATACTAAAGATGCACAAAGTACTATTTGTAAAAAAGGCCAAGTACCGTGTACTCGCACAGATTCGAACAATGAGTACTCGGTGAAGTGATTGGCGCCGACTTCATTTCAGTTACTATGAGTAATATAAAGGTTACATTTCGGTTGGCCGCGTGGGTCAGAGTGTCGTGCTACTGATCAGCCGGCCGGCCGGGCCGCAAGTTCGAATCTCGCCTTCGCCATGGATGTTGTGACGTCGTGTCTTTGTCCATAATTAGACATATACAAGTTTGGATCTGGCTAATGGGACGCAATGTCCTAGTGCCAAAAAAAAAAAGAAAGGTTTCTTTAAACCCCTTTCAAAAAAATCATCTACAAAATCAATGTACCACAAAAAAGACTATTGAGGATGGATGTCTTTTTTGTAAGTGAAATGGTTAGTGCATTGCAGTAAATCCTATTTCACAAGTACCCATCACGTTTTGACGTCTGCTGAGGCGAACAGCTGATCAGCAAGTGACAACTTTGTATTAGTCTGTATCAATGGCAAAAATAAATCGGGTGTAAATCTAGTAAAACTTGTTCTGTAGTGTTTTATTATCTACATAAAGTTTAAGCAACTCTTTTAATCTGCAGCTGCAATACTGACTTGAAAATAACCATAATTTGACTTTGGAAACATTTTGTTTGTGATACTCTTCTATTTTTCTTATGCCAAAACAAACAGATTTTTAAGGCAAATCAACATGATTGAAAGGTAAGTTTCAGGATAAATATGAACTTATAGAACAAAACTTTCAGATATGAATGGGCCTTACATTTGATGGGTATATATGGAACTATTTGAACCTACATCTTTGTTGAAGGTAGGCAATCTTAGCCTTCATGCTGCACAAATTTCAAATGTTCTGTATAAACACAGAAAGCATGTAATTCACCTTACTTTTTGAATCAGTTTTGATTCATATTGGTTAGTGGTTTCTATTATTTTTTTAATGTTCATAGAGGATATAGAAGGCTTCAATGTGGTTTAAACAGCTATAAGGTAGCTGATCCATGGATATACAAAAAAGCAAGGAGTTTTATATAAAAAATAAGCTGCACAAATACACCAGCATACTGGAAGAGTCTACATTTAATAAGGAATGGCCCAATTCAAGCAATATTTTATTTAAAAACATAACTTGACTATCTTTCGATGGTGTATTTATTTTTTGGAAAACTTATCAGGGAGGTGTGGAAAACTTCATATATGATGAGATTTTTCACATCACATCTTTCATTTATACATTTGATTATCTTGGGTTTCAGACTGAGTAGTTACCTGAACGAGCAATTAAGTACTTAGCACAACCAGGTATTCAACAAAATGAACTAAGTATGCAGAGTACATGGCACAAACCAAGTACTCAGTGTTAAATACTTAGAACTTAGGTGTTAAGTATTAAGTACTGACTTGAGTCAGACAACTTCATTGTTGCAAATAGTTGGCTGAACTTGTTGAGCAACCGAAGTGGCATGCATAAATGGGCTACTACCAGCTGTATGTTCAAATACCTACATCAAAACAACTAGAGCTAAAACAGTTTCAAGGATTTTGATTCATTACATTTCTCCCATATGTTTTCTCAGCAGCTATATTAGTAATTATGGCAATTGCATAGAGCAGATATGACTAGCATCATCTGTCATTGTTCAGCAGCTTTAACACTGTACTGTCATTGAATAAGCACATTATTTAACAGTGGCACTTGTCACCTATTCTCTAAGAAATTTAAAATTTGATATAGCAGCCAGCATCAGTATAAGTTTGCTCAGCAGAGTAATCAGTACAGGGCATCATGAAGAAAATTATAATACTATTTAACCATTTACCTGCTAAATGCACTGAACCTCTTGGTACACTTCCATCAGGCTTTTCTCCCTCACAAAGATAATAATGCAGCAAGCCTGCATTTGCATCCACCAAAAAGTATCTATACTGCCAGCCTTTCATGACATTTGTATACTTATACAGCTGTCCACTGAACTGTCGCTGCTTAGTGTGCAGCTCCATTACTGACTGAAAAAAAATAGTCAGCTTTAGATTTCTATGCAAGAAAATAGTAAACAATATTAACTGCTAAAGCATTATATCTGTATATTGAAGTTGCAACCAAGTGAGTACAGTATGTTACACTTAAAAATATGTAATGTTCTACTGCAACTCTGTGGTCTATCATGGATCACAGTTATTTATAGTACTTTCAATAGCATCTTCCTTCTGGGAAATTATTAGCTTGATGGGAGAGGGATCCCTCCAAGTCTCTACTTTAAGCATTTGCATATTACTAAGAATTTGAATACAAATATTGTTCAGAGAAATCCTAGACGTGTGTGCCTGCTTCTATGCGTGTGCAGGTTCTGATGTTAATCAAGTCATAATTTTTCTATGTGGATGGTTAACAAAATATAAAATAACCTCAACAAGCTTGTTATGTGTCATGAACTTTCAGTCTACTTGTGGCCTATCTATCACACGCTGTAATACATGCGGTACCACGTCCAATATTCAGAAAGACTAAACACTAGTTTAAACTATGCTAAAATTGAATTTACAAATTAATATCTATTTCTAAAATGATTTCTTTTACTGGCTATTATAATTCAACTTCCATGCTTTTGATCAGTCACAGTCAGCTGTCAGCAGATTTGACATCCCTGTCAGTCAGCGTCAGTTGTCAGCTAAAGACCATTAATGAACATTACAAAAATTGATTCACTGGCAAGTGATTCATAATAGTCCAGTACGTAGAGACTGAAATCATTGATTTAACGTTATATTCCAGGAAAGACGTATCTGCGTCAAAGCGGGATAACGTACCGCACGGGTAACATGTAAAAAACCTATAAAACGTAAAAAAACCTATAAGATGACAACTTGCAGACTAGGCAGTTTTTCATTCCACGTTTGCTCACTAGGATCGTTGTGAACGTCCATCTATGGAGGAATCACTCGACTAACCTACACGCAGTATTGTTTGCATAGTTTTGTGAGGCTGAGTGATCCGTGTCTGTAGTTTTTATCTCTGAGAAGAATGTTGGTTGAATAGCAAGATCGCATCTGGATGATAATGTGTATTGGTCTGCATGTGTATAAAATCAGTGATATTTGCTGTGTGAGAAAATCATTACTGAATATGACGGGTTATTTATATGTTGTGCTTTCTGAAGAGAGGTTATGTTCAGAGTTATAAATTACGCAAAACTGAAGAGAATTACGGGATAAGAAAAAGTGGATGCGCAACTAATTTCTAGCTTTGAATCTCAATTAAGTTTAATTGAGACAAGAACGCAATGTAATTATCATCAACACATGCAACTTACAGCTTAGACTTCCTGTAATGCCATCTCAGATGCAGATTTCACATCACATCAGACCATCAGAGCCAAATATTGATAACAAGCCCCATAACGGTTAGGAAACACGTACAACTAAGTGCTAAGTTAACATCTTGTAGAAAAAGCCACATAATTTCAAAAAAAAAACAGTGTAATGTCAAAAAAAATCGGCATAATGTCACTTTTCAAGATACGTGATACCCGTGCCGAAGCGCCGCCAACCACTTATGCTTATTATGGTCATTATATACTTATGGCTGTGCTTATAGTCTACCGTGTTCAGGTGACAGAGTTGCCAAAGAAGTAACGTAAACGCGAAAAATGCTTTTTGAATGTTATATCACATGTATGTCAGGAAAAATTATGACACTTATTTCTGTCGGTGTGCCTGTCGATCTGTCTGTCCGCTAATCTCTAGCGCACCTATTAATAAGTACCACATGATTCCGACGAGGGCAGGGTCTGGTGCACAGACGACTCGGTTCCTGAAAGAGCTCTGGCGCCGGGGACTTTTGGCTCAACACTGGTCCTAGGAGAGGAATAACAACCTTTTTCGATAGCGAGGCTGCGATGAAAGGCACTAAGGGACGTATCGTCTGTCGTTCCTACAATTGTAGGACCTCTTTATGACCTCCTTGATTTTCATAGTTTTCTAGTTTTCCGTGTCAGCGCTCTATTTTGAGGTCGCAAATATCTATTTGCATCAAACTGTTCATGCTTTTGTTTTACATGATGTCTGCCGACGCTCACACGGAACAGGTGCCAGCTAGATATTTTTGAAGCAGAGAAAAGACTATGACAATTAAGCAGGACATAAAGGTGTCCTACAATCTACAATTGTAGGAACGACTGACGTTCGGCCCTAAGTGCCTGCAAAATTACTTCGAGCCTTGTATTGCAATGTAGGGAGGCTCTGTGGATAATCTAGCAGCAAGGCATCCGGTATCGTTAGTGTGGGTACCGTAGCACACTGGAATAAATGGCAATGATATGGCAGACGGTCTTTCAAAAGTAGAATCAGGGAGCAAGCTTGTTGGTCGTGAGCAGGTCGTGAGCCAACCCCAGGGGTGCGCGCGCAAAGTGTTCAGGAGGAAAATGGAGAAGTGGATTGCTAGTGAACACTCTCAGAATTTGAGAAGCATCTCTAGACATCTCTGGCAGGCACGGGAGCTCATGATAGGGTCTAGTGTTAAGGATGGACGCTTTTGCTTATCTTTGGATATAGCCAACCTCAGGTAGTTGCTGCTCATAACACGATGAGGTACCACCTATATGTGGTGTGGGTGGCTGAGAATCCCATGCGTAAGCGCCGCGGGGTAGAGGAAGAGTGATCTACGCTTGTTCTGCGTTCCTTTCTTACAACTGCAAAAAAAGAGATCGGATGCAATTGTGTTTTGCAGACAAAAACAATGACACCGTTTTCCAAGTGCAAGAGCGTAAATGCAAAGATCTTGCTGAATATAAAACGGTTTAAAAAAATAATTGTATCAACGCTGGATACTAATCTCTGGTATAATTTCATCCTACATGCTTCAACAAAATGATTACATTGGTATTCTGTATACCTAATATCATCATATACCTTATGTAATACATTCCCAACATAGGCACCAGTATAGAATACAAAATTAATATCCTCTACAGTATATATCTATACTTATCTCAAAACGTACATCAAATTTGCGCTTTTCACCTCTCAGAATGTTTTTCAGTTCGAAAAGACTTAACGAGCATATCACTAAATGCTATTATTGGTGTGTGTACTAAAATACCCATTCTCTTTAATTGGGAGTTAGATGGGCGGGCCTGACGCCTGCATGAGCAGTGAACTCTCTGAAGGTCGTCCATATAAAAGTTCCCTATAAGTTCGAGTCAATTTTAGATACAAACTCTATCCAGTACTAAAATCTTTAACATTGTCTCTTATGCACAAAATGTTCCTGGAATGCAGTTATTCAACCGAATTGACATGAATAGCATTAACCAATGAAAGGTAGACGGCTGACCTCTTGTTCATGGATTTCTTAACGAAATGACCTGAACATTACAAGATTGGATCCTAGCCGAGTTTTAAGAATCGTCTACTAGACCATTGTGACCACATGCTAAAAGAGTCAACGGCGTCCGAAAATAGATTTCTTTCCCATCCCCATCCACGACTTGATTGGTTCAAGCGGTATTGCCATCTCTTAGCCGGAATTGTATATGCATACCACCATTCCAGGTGTACATACCTACGCGTCAATTTCCTGTTCAGTGGTTAAGTCTTATTCAGTAGATGGCGGGGCATACAAATATTTCACTGGCGACACTGGCGACAGGCATGAGGCTGGCAACCCTGGCGGAACGAAGTCATTTTCATTTCACAAATCGTAAAAGAGGTTATTAGCTTTTTTTACTGAGATAAACAGTTAATTTTAAAATATTTCAGTTTTTTTGCTGCGGTTTGGTTACCGGTCTATTAGTTCCCGTCGTCGAGACTTTTCGCAGTGAAACCAAAGTGCCCAACCAATTCAGCCTTACTTATCTGCATTTTAAATGACAGCTGTATGACTAATAGGCGGTACCTCCGATGAAGACAGACACCCAGGGACTCCGTTCTGGCAGAATGCTGTTGTGATAACGCAAGACGAAGATGTCGAAAAACAACCTGAATGGTTCTAGAAGCGTCTCCTCAAACAGTTTTAACAGTTTCATGTCAGATGGGGAGATTATCGAGGCAGGGCTCGAGGACCTCAGCCTCACCAACAACAAAAACCACAACAGGCCCTCCTCTACCTCCAAAACGCAGAAAGCTAAAAGGATCAGATTTTACCACAATGGCAATAAGTTCTTTAACGGAATTGTGATACCAGTGGCCCCAGAGAGGTACAGGTCTTTTGATAGCCTCACTGCAGAGTTAACAAACATCATGACAAAAAATGTAACCCTTCCTAGTGGAGTAAGAAACGTATATTCAATGGATGGCAAAAAGGTGAGTTTAATTTTAGTAAAGGAGGGCGTGATTTTGCTAGTATTGATTTATTTGTGACAACAGGAAATTGGTAACTGTTTGTATCATAAGGTAAAGATGATACCCTCATAAAGTTAGAAGATAAGGCCATATTATTGCATTTTATTGCTGTTATAGGTTACAGACACACTAACATTTTTTGTTTGATTTTGTTCTAAAATAGTAGATGGCCTACTTATCTACTATTTTTTTGCCTCTTTTGTAGACTAATATTCTTGATAGTGTGGTGAAACATTTTTCCTTTCCAATCACTGAAATCATTTCACAACTAATCAAAATTTTAATGATTATAAGTTAGATTTAAGTGCAAACCTTAATGAAGCATAGTGATTGATCTGGCATGCATAGGTATTATATCAAAAATATACATCAATTATACAAGTTTTGAGGACGAATGTATGGGGAAGAGTATTATGTATGAAATATATCTAATAGGTGTCTATTAGGGTTGTAAATGTATAAATACATCCATCTAATTTTTCATCCCTGCAAAAATTTCTCTGAAAGTAATCAGGATTCTCTGAAATGTCAAAAACAAAGGCCGCAATTTTTTATTTTGTTCTTTTTCTCTGCAACCACTGGACTAATTATTGCATACTAACTGTCCAGATAATATTAAGTAAGATCTATACAAGAAATACAATGCAATTTCTGAAGCAATTCCATCAGATCTTTTTAATTAGGTTTTTATAAGATTTATTTTCATTGTGAGAAATCCAGTTGGCAGAATTGTACAATCTAACCTAATTGTATGGAAAGTAAAACTTCTTTGAAATAGGGTAGAGTCAAGAATTGGCTTCAACTAATTTTGATTATTGTTGAGCAATCTTCGATTAACCTTAATGTCACCTCCTGATACAAGTTCCCTCAAATAGGTATAATGGTTCTTGTGTGGGTACCACTATATCTATTTCACATGTATCCATCAGGCTTTGATGTCTACTGAGGTGAACAGCTAATCAGCAAGTGAGATTTTTGTGTTATTCTGTAATATTGGTAATAATGACTCAGGTGTAAATCAAGTAAAACTTGTTTGTAGCGTTTTGTACTTCATATGCAAATGAACTTTTCTAAATGAAAGAGCTTTTAGCAAGTTCAAAATGAATCTGTAGCATACAAAAAAAAACAAAACAAAAAATGGCTCTGTCTATCTGGCAATGCCAGATCCATCAGTATTATGTGTTCTGTGTCCATATGGGGAATTTTGAGATATTACTAGATAATCAACTGTCATTATACCGTGATGGATACTTGTGAAATAGGGTATATACTCATTTGACACTATACTGATTTGACAAATCTAAGTAAGGAATATAAATAGAGCAGAAACAATAGCATCAAACTTTCAAGTATAACAGTTTTCTGTTCCTAAAGAACAAGATGATTCTATTGAAATAAAGAAACTTCAATTGGCATTGTTATGTGACTGATACATTTATCTGCTTAAAGTATAAAATAATCTATGGTTTTTGAGTGTTTCACTAAGGGAATATGTTTATGGATCATGAAAAGAACAAGGGTCTCTAAGGCGGTGCATGTTTCCGTCAAAAAAGCATACCTGAACTATCTTTAGGATTGATCCGGAGACAGTGCCTTTTGAAATAGCATTATCATTTAGAAGACTATTTACTTCATTTAACTGAGATAAATTATAGTTATATGTTAGTTGCTTATCATTGGCATATGTGTGTATCTAACAAAATTCTGTGCATGAGTGCAGATCAATTGTATTTATGAAAAACAGCAGAGGTCCCAGAACTGACCCCTGAGGAACCACAGATGAAATTACTCTAGTAGATGAGAAACCTCCAGCTGTCTTAACTGCCTATTTTGTGTTATGCAAATAGGGTTAGAAAAACTGTAGAGAAATATTTGAAATACCAATGTAACTCAGCTTGCTCAACATTATTTTATAGATAACTGTATTGAATGCTTTTGGAAAATGATTCATCACTAAGTAGTAATTATATGTCTATCTGAGTACCTAATAATGTTGTCAGTCAAATAGACTGAAGCTGAAGTAGTGCTTTGTCTTGCACGAAATTCAGATTGAGGAGTAGGAAATAAATTATTTTGCTTCAGATATTCTATCAGTTGTATTTATACCACTCTGTCTAAGACCTTCAAAAACAAAATGCAAGCAATCCAACTATAGTAGCTGAAAAGAATGAAGATTTAATTGTGCTATCAAGAGAAATCTAGAGATACCTATATCAAAATCCACCAAGTTATTTAAGATGTAAATTGATAAATAAGAATTTCAAGGTTGAACCTATGTATCAAAACGCGTCATTTTGTTTTTATAAAATTTTAATATAGTCAGTGTCACTGCTCAGATTGACACTGATAAGACAAATCCAACAAAATAAGTTGAAATCCAAATCCAAATCAAGCTGTTTAAGCTATGCCTGTGTAGTAGGAATTTCAAGATTGATTTTTTTTTCAAAATCTGCCACTTTGTTTTTATTAAATTTCAATATAAGTGGTATCCCTTGCACTGCTAAAATTAATACAGTGACTCCTCATATGTGAAATATATCAAGTCATTTGGTCTGTATCCTGTGAAATAGAATTTTTCGGATACACACATACCCACGCGTGAAAAACATTTTATGTTTTTAATTCATTTTACTGTTATTTTGTCCCTAGCTTGAAGTTTTGTTGACAATTCTTATGTTTTTTTCGTAATATCAACAGAAAATTTTCGAATTTGATAACCCTCCTGAGGCAGTCTGGTAAAAACAACATATTAACAGGTCGCAAATGATTGAGGTCAGTCGGATTTTTCATTTTGGCAAAAGGAATTATTGCTTCCTATTAAGCACCATGGAGAGTTCGAGTCTCAAGACACATGTTGATTGCATGTGTAAATATTTCAGAATTTCAGGCTAGCAGTATTAACATGTCAAGATTACAAAAGTTGGCATACATAGTTTATTCAACATCAAATTGATGCAGATCCTTCACTTTGAATACTGTTATTTTGTAAAACATGTACATATTTAATCTTGATGACTGTATCTGAAGAAATGTGATTAAGGAGTTCCTAGATTCATTAGTTCACAATCATGATATATGATAGAAATGTATGGTAATTGTTCAGATAATTGTATGTTATGTCACTACAGATATAGTTCTGCCATTATAACAAATGGGTTTTTGTTTGTTAGAGTGTTGCATAAATATTATGTGACAGCAACCATAATATGAATTTTCAATATTCCTGAAATCATTAATGATTGAAATGTTCTTAAATTCTTCTCATGGTATTCTCAATCTTTTGTCATACTTTATCCTTGTCAGATTATTATATCAATACATGCGCTCGTGAAAAAAGGACTGAGGTGCTTTTGCAAGATTCTTATAACAACTGCAGACATGTTGAATGCCAATCGTCTATTCTTCTTCCTTGTAGATGGATTTTGTAATTTTCACGGTTTATTTTTAGTCAGAAGGTGACTTAAGAAAATCACACCAAATATTTAACTTGGCCCATCATCTTTTTTAAATTTGTGTAGTAGAATTCTATTAATAGATTAATTAGGTGAGATGTCTGGTTAATTTTAGATGTCATATTGATCTCTAGGAACGACTGGAACTCAGAGGGGGAATAGAGTAAGATGAAAACATACACAGTGAACACGCCTTGTTAAACAATCTAGTTTGAAAATAAAGTGTATAGATAGATTAAACATTGGGAAAACTGTTTTTCTATTTTGAATCAATCCACAATGTTATTATTCATTTATGGCGCAGATACGAAAAAGGGTCTATATGCAGAGAGATAATGAAGCTACCATCTGTTGGCCATTTTCTATACTTATTATACTCTGTGTTCTGACCATATTACAAGAAAGCTAGGCACTTATTTCATACATCCCTAGGCAATGTAATATATTTTTCACAATACTTGATCACGTTTTGACATCTATTGGAGTGAACAGCTGATCAGCAAGTAACATTTTTGTACAAAAGCGGATAGTGTTGGTAATAATGATTTTGGTGAAATTCAGGGCCGTATTTAGAACAATTTGCACCACACAGTGATATTTGTTTACATACATAACATACTTTCACTAGGACTTGTTACAGTGAAATATATAAAGTACACATAGTAAAATGCTAGAAGATTATTATAGTGCATATATGGGTCTTGTTGATAACAATGTGAGGCAACAGAATAGATCTCAACCAAATACGACTCTGTTTTCAGATTTGGCGTTCACGGATCCGTCAGTTGTCTCTCACTTGTCGATATGGATATCTTAAATGCCACTAGATAACTAGCTGATATTTGTCACATTTTGACGTGGTGAAGTATCGTGCAAAATAGATTCCATTGAAGTTGAGGACCAACCATTAACTTCGTCATATTTTTCGGCAGCTGGTTAGTTGTAATATGATGTAGGATGTGTGTAACTAACTATTGAGTAGCTGTTAATAGAAGCAAGCAATGCAATTATTGAGTACGTTTTTCGTATATGACCCATCTTGGATTAAACGATTCAATTGATGAAAAGACTGCAGTGTTTAGGAGCACCTTGTAAGTCTAAATTAGAAAACAGCAATTTCTCGCTAGGTTTCGGTTCTGCGTTGGTTTTGCACGACAGTGAAAAAAGATCGTGCAATCTCTGATCGAAATAATAAACGCGAAGAAAGTTGGTAAAGTAGATCCGAATGAAATCAAAAGCAGTGTCGCGCTCATTTTCAGTTTCACCGGGCGTATAGCTGACTTCAAGCTGGTATCTGAATTAAAAGAATCGTGCATTAATGATTTCCTTAAAAACTAATTGATTTTGACTTTAGAATCTTAGGTTAGTTCGCGTTTCATCTGAAGCGTAGCATGATTATATTTATTTTCTTTTATTGGAAAATATGAGTGAAAGTGTTTTAGCGGCACAGGCAAAATTGTTTTATTGTTAATCATTTTCATATACTGAAGCATCTTCGGAAGGTTAGTGAATATCAGAGTATGAATAATTTGCGGAGATCTGATCTTTGAATTATCTGTAGGGTAGTAGAATTGGGGGCGGTTTCGTCTGTCAGATTGTTCCACTTCTTGAGCCCTAGGAACAATGCAGCTTGCACACGGTATAGATGTCGGAGCATAAGTTACAGTGAGAAGCAACAGTTTGGCGGACATAATGACGGAAAGCTCACATTAGCAATGTCCTGTGGCACGTGGTAACAAAGAGCGATATGACCAATTACACTTCTCTGTGAAAGAAGGCTAAAGAGTATACACCAGTCAGATGGATAGCCCTATTATGAACCATATCACCAAAGGACGGTTTAGTTAGAGTACCAACTCGCTACATGTTATGCATCGTTGGTCGCCACTTATTGAAATACAGTGTTCTGCTTGTTACAGAATTATCAAACTGTAGAATTACTGCGTCTCTAGACGATGGTAACCTTCAGCTTGCTGTTCCGTAGCTCAACTACAGAGATCGGCCCGGCTCAGATTTGGTACGCCGAATGGCTTGCTTATAAAGTGCTGTCGTCTGCGAATTATAGCGAGCGATATCTACTTAAATTCTCATACAAATTCAGGGAGATGTTCATTAGGAAACGACACTTTCTGATCTTCATATCATGTTTCTGAACCTGATAATCACCTTGGTTTTGCAAAATTAGGCATTATTTATACTTAAATATTACTGTTTGAAGGCTAATCAATTCTGCCAATAATAGGAGTTGAGCGATTAACAGCTGCCTTTCTGTTCACCTAATATTTGAAAACATCTATGTTTTTTTTCTAAACTTGAAGCAGCCGCACATGCAGAAGCTTAAATACCAGGACACCGCGGCAGCTATGCAGAACTTAAAGAAACTTTGTTAATCCGATTGTTGAACTGCTTAAGGTTAGTAGAACTGGGAAAAGCCTCCCCAAGTGGATTGCCCCACAATCTCGATACTCTAAGGACAAAGGAGACGGGATCCTAAACATGTGATCAGTACTCGAGGGTAGTTCTTATCTGCGCCTTGTACAGAGTGAGAAGGTCATGTGGAGGAAAGAACTACTCATCCCTAAACAAATATCTTATTTTTTACCCAGTAGCTGCCGCTATTAACGAGATGTGGTCGTGCCAGATCAAGTCCTGGTGACTCCGACCAGCCTAAATGAATGATCTTTAGTAGAACTCAGCCATCCACCGAAACTGGATGAGCGCGTTTGAAGCATTAAGCTGTACCATATTGTTGCGTCCCCAAGTAGTAACCTCTAGGTCTTTCGTCAGATGAAGTCGCCGCTAGTCGTCTTTTCTCCGGCAGAGATCGGCTTGTCACTCTGAATTCCTGGTAGAGTGCTGTCAAAGCTGTGGATCGGATGATCGTACGGGAAAAGAGGTCGCTGATATATGTAACAGGAACAGTGTCGGAGCCGAGACCGATCCCTGTTATTGTGGGATGAAGAGGATAACACGTCAATTACGACGGATATCTTGGGGCCGGGGAGGAAGCCAGCCACCCGTCTGTAAAGCTTCTCTGGGTCGCCATATATGATGGAAGTTTACATAAGACGGCAGCATGCCATAAGTGATCTAATGCTTTCTTGATATCAAGAGCAACGACATGGGCCTCACCGTAAGACTGGATGAGTTTACTCCACAGTTGCGCGTGACGTATAAAGCATATTTTTTGGAGAACCTTTTTCTTAAAATATATGTACATTTTTTCGAAGTAATCACATATTTATAATGTGACTGACATGTGACCAGGGAAAATTTTGTTGGAAAATTGTTTAATCACCGTCGCTGCTGGTTGGAAGTAAATTGTAAACCAGTTTGTAAATAACCGCAAAACAATCGACTGTAATCTACGATCGCTTACCGCATAAATTATGGTTCGTTCGCCGGCGGTGTGGTATTTTTTTGAACGATGCCAGACGAGTAGAAAATCGCGTCACAGATTTACGCTATTCAAATGACTCATCGCCGAAGTAAAAACAAGAATTTCGATAAAGTAGGTGAATGACACATACTAAAGGCGGTTGTACACGTTATTGAAAGCTTGACAGGCATGTTTGATCGACTATGATTCATTATGTTTATATAACAATATTTAGCAATGCGAAAACCCAAAATGGAACCAAAACCCATTTCCACCTCATACTGGGATTTCCGCAACTAGATACCAGCTTATTTGTTTCAGGCGTCGTTTCCTAATGCCGATGATATTGTTCAGAAGTTCAAACAGCGAACTTTTCGTATTCTGTATGGGTTTTTACTTAGTACAAATTACCAAGCAATTAATAATCACAATCTTTCTAACAGACCCAGGATACTTATATGAAATATTTCTTCCCAGATAACAACGCTGCTAATAGCAAGATACCGGAAATAATTTACCTACTCACAATTTAGAAACATAAAAGTGGTCTCGCTTTGTGACGAAGAAAATTGGTTTATATTATATAATCGCTTGAAAAGAGAAAAAAAGGAATGGTGTTTCCTTGTGCCTGATTCTTTTGACCTACATTTCGGCTCTCGTTTTCTTGAAAGGTTCAAAGTTTTACCTCAACAGGCAATATGAATATTTGATAGTCATGGTAACGTGTTGTAAACACACTCTAGGGCAGTTCCTTGAATGTTATGATTTCGATCATTGTACGTTGTGCTTTCGTTTTTCAACAGCAAAGACTGGTGGCATCTTTCTATAGAAATGCGGTATGTCTTCATAAGTATGGAAATATGTTCACTATTGCTTTCTCATTTGAAAACATGATTTATGGCTTTCAAAGGTATAGTTGCTAGATATTTGTCTGAACTATGTGCCTGTTTTGACATTCTGTAGTGGGTAACACAATATTATGCATTTCCAAATGGCAGTAACATACTAAAATGAGAAAATATATAAAATTTCTTCGAATCAGGTTCTGATGAAGAAACATATATCTGTCATCAAAGTCAATGTTTGTTGACATAGGGAAAGCGTAAAAAGGCACTTTTAATCATTTATGTAGGGAATTCCTCAGCTCTCATGCGGCAGTTTTCAAACTTGAAAAGTCTGAGTGTTTGAAATTGACCATTTGGGCTGGTCACAAATTCTTGGGGAGGTGAATGATTACAGAATAGATGTGCAACAAAATTTCCTATGGTGACATGTCTCAGGACACCACTTCTGGTGGTGAATGAAAATTATTGATATTTTCCATAAAACTAAAAATTTCATTTTATTTTGGACTTGTTTCTGGAATAAACGTGTAACAGGAAGATCAATAAGTAAAATTAGTGAACTTGAAAAAAGAGGCCTCGTCAATCACCTTAGCCTCCTATTTTCAATTATAAAAACGTATTCCTAATTGAAAACCTTGTTGATTTAGTCTATTATTATTTCGTTCTATATTTGGAACTACAAATAAAAACAAACTTCATCATCGTAACCAAATAGATAATTATTTCGGGTCAAGAACAAAATAACGAATTCCAGTGATATTTTGCTTTGCTCCCGACGGAACAGTCACTGTCGGGGTCTTGGATTCCTTGAAACATGAGTTGAGAGAGAGACGAAAAGTTTCCATAGCCGGTTTTGGATGGCTTCTTTTACATCCTTTATCATCGGTATTAGTGTAAACGAGTGTGGGTGAACCAGAAACTCGATCTTAGATTGTATAACAGCTAACGCGAGGCACATTGGACATTGATTAATGATGGTCACATGCTCATCTGCAAAATTAATATATATATATATATATATATATATATATATATATATATATATGTTTCCAGTACAATTAAGTGGCCCTGAAGGCAAAGCTTGAGAGGTAGAGTACTCGTTATCGCAATTGCTGTAAAAGGTTAATGACACGAGTTATGATTTCATTCATTTTGACAGAATCCAAATTTTGTCCCATATTAATGTGTTGTAAATTCTTCTCGAGCACCAGAGGCTGACTTCGGGTAGTCACTAATGTATACAGTGAGTTGCAAAGTTCAATGGAAAGGAAGTCCGATGGTATAACGCAAGGTCACTGATTGTTTGATGAGATACTTGCTTATAGTGGTTTATTGAGGCAGGTGTCAACGATAAATCTTGAAGATCTCGTTTGAGCCGCATTAAAACATATAGACAACTGTTTGCCACATGTTTTTGAAACGTCAGTATAGTTTAAGTGCCAAAAAACGATTCGAAGGTTACGAAACTGAGGCCTGGTTCCGCCAGTCTGTGACTCGTTCAACAGGATCTCAAGGCGGTGAATCTCGTCAAAGTATTGATTAATGTATTTTACCTGAAAATAGCCAGCTTAATACTATATAGTATGTCAAAAACATTACCGTAATAAATGAGAATTTATCAGAGTTGTTTTTCCTCTCCGCACTAGTTAGAAATCTACTTTGAAAATGTTAGTATCATAGATGACACTGTAGCCAAATACATAACTCGGTGATCAAAAAGTAAGGTGAAATTGTCACTTAAAACTCCCGGGCATTAGGAAGGCAAGTAAATTCTTTTTTCATAGGCTGGTAGGACTGTCTATACATTTGATAAGCGTCTGTTTGTCAAGAGGTTTAATTATCTCCGAGTTACACGTGTTTTTGTAAACAACCAAAAGTGAATTTTTCGATTTTTACAATGGGTGATTTTGTTGACCAAAGAACTTTCATCAAATTTTTTTCGCTGAACAACGGACTCGTCGAAAATGTTGCGGAAGACCTTTGGTGATCAAACTATGCAAAAAAAAACATTTATAAGTAGGTCAACGAGTTCAAAGCGGGCCGAGAATGCGTTGAAGACGAACCGCGCTCTGGACCATCAACGTCTACCGACGAGGACCACGACTGACAAATCAAAGATTTGGTGCTTGAAAATCGTCGATTGACAATTAGAGACCTCGCTGACAGTGTTGGAATATCATTTGGCTCAGCCCAAACCATTGTGAAGGTTGATGGGTGCCAAAATCGCTCAATTTTTTGGACAAACAGCGTCGCGTTGATGTGTGTGAAACTTTGCTATCTGACTATCAGGACCGCTTGAAATGTATCATTACTGAAGACGAGACTTGGATTTACGCATACGTCCCTGAAACCACCGACCAACCCAGCGAATGTCGTGCAAAAGGTGAAGCAAGACCGAAAAGACCACGGCAAAGTCGATCGAAAATCAAGGTCATGTTGACAGTTTTCTTTGATTATCGTGGTGTGGTGCACTATGAATTCCTTCCGAGGGGCCAAACTGTCAACAAAAAATATTATTTGAGCGTCGTTTGCGTTCGTCTGAAACGGCCGGAATTATGGGCGAACAACTCTTGGTACCTTCATCACGATAATGCATCATGTGATACTGCATTGGTTCTTCACGACTTTTTTGCCAAAAACTCGACTCATATCGTTCCGCAACCACCGTAATCGCCTAATTTGGCTCCGCGCGACTTCTGGCCATTGAGCAAACTCAAAAGGCCAATACGGCGACTTGAGGACTGGAAAAAGCGTTGGCAAAAGTGCGTTTTATCGGACGGGGATGAAATTGATTTGGCAGCATAAATAACGAATTTACATTTTATAAACAATTTCACCTTACTTTTTGATCACAGACTAAAATCTCCTTTGGACGGACACACCAATGGGACTGACTGAAAGTGTCTGTTCAAGAGGGGTGTCCGTAGAAAAAAGAAGCAAAGTTCATTGAATTCTAGAAAACCAACCATGTTTGTGTTAATATTTTGTAGCATAACCATTATTATCAATTGCCGCCTGGCATCGTCGCGGCATAGATTGTAGAAGTTTCTTGATATAAGATTCATCAATCTGTCTCCACTTTTGCTCTAAAGCGGCAGAAAGTTCATCCTTGTTTGAATAATGTTTATCTCGTAGTTGCTTATCGAAGTATTCCCATAGATTTTCAATGGGGTTTATATCGGGAGAATGTGAAGGCCATTTGAGAACTGGTATTTTTTCATCCAGAAAGAATTTCTTTGCTAGATTTGAAGTGTGCTTCGGGACATTATCTTGCTGGAAGATTGATCTTAAGGGCATATTGTCTTCCATATAGGGTAACATGGCATGCTTTAGTTTGTCTGTGTATACAAACTTATACATAATGCCATCTATTCTATGGAAAGGTCCCATCCCAAATCCCGAAAAGCACCCGCCTCCATGTTTGACAGTGTGCAAAGTGTACTTGGGGTTCAATCTTTGTCCACTAGGACGTCTAACGTACTGAAAACCATCTGATCCAAACATATTGAACTTGGATTCGTCACTGAAACATACCCTCTTCCAGTCATAGATGCTCCAATCAAGATGCAACCGTGCAAATTGTAATCGGTCCTTACGGTTTTTCCTCGAGATTAGCGGCTTCTTATGCGGGCGACGTGCAAATAACTTCAAATCATTTAATCTCCTACTTATAGTTTTCGTAGAAACACTGGCAATTCCTTTTGTCTCGATTTCGGCTTTTATTTGTCTTAGGGTTTTAAACGGACCTTTGGACGAAATTGTTTTTATTAATCTAATTGATCTAGCATTTAGTTTTCTAGGCCGACCTTTTTGTTTATATTTGTTCAATATTACCCAAACCGCTTTACGCTTCAGCTTCAAGTTTTTGGCAATGTTGACTTGATGTTGACCATCTTTGTATAACTCAATGATCTTAGTTTTCACATCGAAAGAAATTTATTCCACAATACTTGATGAACACAAACTAATCCTCTTCTGACACGAAACTGTACTAAACTAATGTTGAAAAGAATTTGTCTACATATTTTTGTCCCTCATAAAAAAGTATAAAAAAATATTCAGACTTATATTGTGTTCATTGCAGATAATGTAAAAACAAGGAATTTAGTTTTTCGACTAATAACGCATTTGTTTATGGAGCAATGAAGTGTGAATTATTTTCTAAAGGTATTTAGGCAAATATTCGTATTTGTCTATACTTTTGTCCATTACTGTATGTATTACATACATATATGTTGTACCACAAAACAATTAAATATAAAGTCACTTTAAAGACGCAAAAATTCATATATAGTCGTTTGTAAATCATATTGCGAACTTAGAAAGAAGCTGCAAAGACTCTGTATCTTCCTGATTTTCGACAAAAAATTTAAGCTGCTTGGTTAGGGAAATAGCTTTACTATAATTTGGAATATCATCTGTTTGGTACTGGAACCTTATCGACATCAGAATCTTCGGAAAGTTCTTGTATTTCAACTGGATTTTAAATTTCTTGGCCTGAATCTGGATCAACATACAAACTCTCATCTAGGTTCAACAAATCATAAAGGTTTTCATTATTAGTCAATTTCAATAAATTCTTATTTTTGAAGATATCTGAAAGTACACTAAGTGGCAAGTAATCTTCTGGGTCAGGTGTGTCAGACTCGTTTAACTGGTCTTCCCTTTGATATTGTCATGCTTAAATCCTGCTTTGTAGAAATAATTTTGCACTGTTTCTTTGGTTACTATATGTTATATGCGAATATGGTTGGCTACAGCGCCATCTATGAGACACTAACCTTTTCAAAGTAGATTTATAATTATTGCTGAGAGGAGAAACACCTAGTTGTGACAAATTCTCATAGATGACGCTGGGATATCTCATTTGTCGGATAACTTTTTGTACGCGGGCATATAATATTAGGCTGGCTATCTTCAATGGTCTTAGTAATACCTCAAGATTACTTGGCGCAGAGAGAATGCCGTTACCGCTCTTCTTATCTTCAATACTTTTTAGGGTGCAAGATTTCGATGAAGAGAATGTAGGATTTTGAGATTAACACACTGAAGCAATGCAAGTGATCTTTCCACGGGCCAATAAAACATTTTCATATACTTATGCCCAGATTTAGTCCGTTTTTCTCTATGAACACCGATTTTATTTATCGAAAATTTACCGGATTCAGTCGAATATTCATGACATTTTCCAGTGGACTCAGATTTTGTATATCTTTTCAGGTGTGTAGTATAGATGACCTGGAAGATGGAAAAGAATACGTGGTGTGCGGCAAAGGAGAAATTTTCAAGAAAATCGAATATACGAAGACCGACACGCTGAAGTCAAAGAAACTGTCCAATACGAAATTCAACGTACAAAATACCCCTCCAAATAACCCTCCAAGGATCATCCCTCCCGATTGCGTTCGACCCAGGATAGTTACTATTATTAGGAACGGCATCAAACCCAGAAAGGTGAAGTTTTATCCAGTATTACTTCATGTTAGCCTCTTCTTTTTGATGCCATGTAGCATTTTCGTCTAGATCATGCGTTGGTGTCAAATGCAAGATGTTTTCATATTGGTCCTGAAAAGTCATTTTGAGGTCAAGAGGACGTTCGTCACTTTGTACTCTTATGCAAGGCACAATGTGGTTGCTATTTGTAGGGTTGGGCGGTAACCGAAAATAACAAGTTATTTTCATTCATACCAATTCAAGGCATCACCAGGGTGCTTACGCTTGCCAAAAAAGTCGTAAATCGTATACCTGTGTGGCATCCATACAATATAAAATAAGAAAAGGCGGCTAAGTTTTCAGACGACAAAAACATTTCATTCATGTTATCCCATGTTATTCGTTGTGATTTTTTTAGATGAAAACGAAGTTTCTTTCAATGAATAAAGTCTTTTATCCGATAACCAGTTAACCGTATGTAATGAAATAACTGGTTAAAACAGGTTCACGTGATTTAAAAAAAACAGGTCATCCATTCAACCGGTTATTTTTGACCATCGCTACAAATAACCTTTGAGCTCTTTATTTAGGTCACTAAGATGTCATCACTTTCAGGAAATCTTTGTATCTATCTTTCTTTGTTAAAATCATGGGTGTCAATTTTTCGGCGTGCTCAGTGTTCAATGTCGAAAAGACACAAGTATTCGTCATGCGATCGAATGTTACAATTCACAATAATACACTGGAGAAGCCGTAGCGCGCTTCGTTTTTATTTTTTCTACGACTTCTCTAGTGTTTTATGGTTGAACCTGTACAACAAATTGTACTATTCTATCGCATCATAAAAGAGTTTATCAAGTAAGAGCACCTACAATCTATAGAGTATGTCCCAGATTCGCTTCTCTATACAGGGATCTCGATTCCTGTTATACGTACAGCAAATGTTAAATGTTGAATCTTTTAGAGGAAACTTAGTGCATTCGACAGCCGGCTTCAGGTTTACGATCGGTCAATTGGTTTTGAAAATAACGGCGAAAAACCGAAAATGTCGAATATTGTTTTTTATTCGGACATTTTCTTAAGGCAAATAATATAGCGTGTATGAAATGTCTCAACCGTCTTTTGTTTTCCCGCAACCTGCATAAAAAAGTAAAATTTTCAGTCTAGCGATGTCTCACAAGTGCATAAAAGATTGAAGTATCTCCGAAATATCATCACACGTAATGTTATGTATAAGTTTTATTCTAAGGAGGCCATGATTTATTTGTCAGAAAATAACATTAATGAGTAAGGCATAAAAAACAAACGTTATATATTATATATGAAGTTGACTTTGACTTTGACTTTGAAGTTGAGTCATTAATTTTCAGAAAATGATTGTAGAAGGAAGATAAACCAAAATATGTGTGTAAAAATAAAAAAAAATTAAATAAAAAATGTTACCTTGTTTTATAAAGTATCCTCCCGACAAGTATTTCAGGGCGGACCTGTATTTGATCGTGCGGTCTTGGAGCACCGGCATGTCCTCCCCTGTGAGGTCTTAAGTCACCTGATTCACGAGCCCTTTGTACTACATTCATCATTTTCGTAAACATGTGCCATTTTTTATTCACTATTCACTCACGCGTTACCGACTGACACATCGACTGAATACAACTGAATAAGATTATACATTGTAGTAAAAACATCGTTTCAAATTCTTTCTTCTTTATGTATATATACGAAGTTGAGTTATTTATTTTAACAGTGAGTAGATCTGATCAAAATAAATGTTTTTTTCCTTTAACATTTTTCTGGTAAAATTAAAGTAACAAAATTATAGCCCTTTAGAAGTTTGAGTACCGCCCTGTCTCAATAATAATATTATGTGCTCGTGTTTGGCGACAACGGATATAATCCGCCTTATCGGTTCATCGCATCGGAAACAAAAAAGCGAAAGAATTTGGAACGATGTTTTTACAATTATTTCATTCAGTTGTATACAGTCAGTGTCAGTCGGTAGTGGATAGTGGTGTCTGTTGCGTGGCTCAAACGAAATAAAAAATGGCACATGTTTATGCGGATCGGTTTCCCAATCGAGTGCAACCAACCCCTCGTGCCTTTGTTAATGTAGTACAACGGGTTCGTGAATCATTTGACTTAAGACCTCACATATGGACGGCATGCCGGTGCTCCAAGACCTCACGATCAAATACAGGTCCGCATTGAAATACTTGTCGGGAGGCTACTTTATAAAACAAGGTAAATTTTTGTTTTATTTTTACACACATATTTTGGTTTATCTTCCTTCTACAATCATTATCTGAAAATTAATGACTCAACATCAAAGTCACCCTGTATATTAAAGTTAATATCGACTCCTCCACAAGTCAAATGCTTTTGTGTTTTTAATAAGCACAACACATCACTGGGCTGTAGAAAACCCTTACGAAGTGTCAGAGAGAAGTCTACAGACCAGATGTGGAACTAACGTTTGCTGAGGGCTCATTGGTAATTTAATCTAACTTACCCTTTTTAATTGGGCACCTATTTGAAATTAGGTATCAATCATTTCAGAAAATGTACTTATAGGACCATTTTTGTTTGGCTACAACCTAAGTCAGAGGTACCGAGAGCTTTTGCGATACCAGGTTGTGCCGGCTTTACGAACTAGTCTAACCGAATATGAGCTTAGAAGAACCTGTTTTCAACAGGACGGATGTCCGGCTCACAACACCATTCAAGTCAGGAACTTCTTAAGAGAGCAGTTTGATGAAATAATAATTTCATTAAATGGTTCAATATCTTGGCCTCCTAGATTCCCTGACCTTTCGTCCTTGGATTTCTACCTCTGGGGTCACACAAATAATAAGGTCTATGAATTTGATCCTCACGCGACCATAGAAATCCTGAGACAAAGAATTTTGAGCACAGTTAGAAACATTAACAGAAATACACTAGCTAAGGTTGTACGAAAAACAGTCACCAATTGTCAAGAATGTCTGGATGCAAACGGACGTTATTTTGCAAATCTGTAAATTAATACTCACTTATATAATTAGATTTTACATAACATTACAATTTTGTTAAATGTTTGTTTGTTCAAGTGTAAAATAAATTTACGACGATTTTTCTGACTTGTTTTTATAACACACTCATAGTTGGGAATTTTTTCCAAAACATTTGACTTGTTGAGGAGTCGATATTAACGTTAATATATAATATATAACGTTTATGTGTTTTTTATGCCTTACTCATTAATGTTATTTTGTTTTTCTTAAAAAAATGTCCGAATAATTTCACATTTTGACAGCTGTCAAATTAACCGTTTTGGATTTACTCCATTTTCCGTTTTTCGCTGATATTTTCAAAACCAAATGACCGATCGCAAATCTCAAGCCGGCTGTCGAAAGCACTAAGTTCCCTCTATAAATTTACTCATTTAAGCTTTGGTGTAGTATAACGGGAGCCAAGATACCTGTTTAGAGAAGCGAATCTGGGACACACTGTATGTATTCATTTTTATAGAGCTTGTTGGGAGTTTTCCCTTGAATACTAAAAAGTTGTACTATTCAGATTCTGCGACTACTGCTGAACAAGCGCAACTCGAGCAGTACAGAACAGATCCTGGGCGCATTTTCCGAGACAACCCAGCTGGCAGTCCGTAAGGTGTTCACATTATCTGGACAAGCAGTCACAGATTTGCCTCATTACTTCGGATCCGAGGATGTGTTCTTAGTGTACGGCAATGAAAGACCGCAGCAAGTTGACTTTGAGTTGGAGTTTGAAGAAAGCAAGGCGGTGCAGCAGTATAGGCGGACACCAGGAGTCAGGAACGGGTATGAAGAACACTCTTTGACTACGTATTAGCACAGACTTGGCTTATTGCGGCTTAAACTTCTTATAGCGTTTTCTTTTGGTAAAACACGAGGGCCGTCTGATAAGTACTTAGCCTCACCGCCTGATGGCGCCGCTATCGCAAGAGGAATTTACTATCGTGTAGTATATTCTCTTAGATGGCTGCTGTAAAAATTTTAGTCGAATCGGACTCGTCGTTTTATGGAAGCGGACGTGTGCGCGGATTTTAGAAAAATGGGAAAGAGCAATATCGGTCGGTGATTCGATTCTTCTTTTTGGAAGGGAAATGGCGACCGTCAAAAACTGGTTTAATTAGTTTCAACGTGATCGCACGTCGGTTTTTGATTAGCCACGCCCAGATGCACCGAAAATGGCTACCACACAGAATAACGTGACAAAAATCAACGATCTCATATTGAAAGATCGCCGATTGAAAGTGTGCGAGCTAGCTGAGGCAGCAGGCATCCCAAAAGACTGCATGGGTCATATCCTGCATGAAATATTGGCCATGAGAACACTGTCTACGCGATGGGTGCCGCGTTTGCTTACTCGGTCAACAAGCGCAACCGTGAGACCACTTCAGAACAGTGTTTGACGTTGTTTTAGCGCAATCCGCAGGAGGTTCTCGGTCGTTTCGGTTCCGTCGATGAATCATGGATCCACTGGTTCACACCAGAGACAAGGAACAGTCGAAACAGTGAACTTTCTGGG
Organism: Acanthoscelides obtectus; assembly: GCA_963669975.1. Classification (NCBI taxonomy): domain Eukaryota; kingdom Metazoa; phylum Arthropoda; class Insecta; order Coleoptera; family Chrysomelidae; genus Acanthoscelides; species Acanthoscelides obtectus. The sequence continues at coordinate 85,754,243 of CAVLJG010000001.1, read as the reverse complement.
ATTTACAAGATGTGATCTATCTCGACCAGCTGGAGAAGGCCAAATCGGTCAAAGCGCTATAGTATGCCGAATTATTGGGCCGATTCCAATTGCAGAAAAAAAATCCATTTGGCAAAGAAAAAAGTGCTCTTCCACCATGACAACGGACCGGTCACGGCTAAATTGGTCGAATTAGGTCCAATTTCACCAACATTAATATTATGGACCAATACCTTATCGAAATGCAATTTGACAGAAGCTGTCAAAGGTCTCTGAATATTAGTGATTTCTGTTGAAATATTGAATAAAATCGTGAAAATTCGACTGTATTATAAACAAGACCACTTTTTGATTCCAACATGATGCTTTTGTACAGAAAAAACAGGACAACTTTCATGTATTTTGATATATGTTATAGGTTTAGATTTAACAATCCGTTAGTCGCTTCAGAGAATGGGAATGCGGCAAATAATAGGTCGATTTTCTAGCTGTTAAATTTGGCAGCAGATTTGGACGTTTTTTAATACATGGCACTCTCGAATTTACCAACTTCAATATACTGAAGGTTATCATTACATACCTGTTGAATAGTGTGGATTTGTCTGTATTTTGCAAGAAAATAGAATATAAAATACATTCCATCCAATTCCTCATCTTCCTTTACGTCATAATAGTAATCATTTATTAATTTATGGGTTCATGAATTTCTTCAAAGCAATAAAAACATTATGTCCTCTCCATCCTAAAACACAGATAATATGTGTAAGACGTGTCAATCCCTACATCTCCCTGATGCATAATGCAATTACTATGGACATAGACAAAAAATTATGAAAACATTTTCACAAATAATGTCTTTTAAGTCCAAAAATCGTAAAAAAATAGTAATGTTTAATGTTTGTCTTTTTGACTGGCGCACTGGCGGGGATATCTATATGTCACTCGCAGGGTTGAAAAGTCTAACGACGATCACGTCCCGTGGTGGAGGGTGCGAAATGAATCTTTTACATTTGCTGGTTTTGAATTTTTTTCGTGAAAATTTACTAGGTATCATGATTATAAGCATCTTTGGTAGATTGTTCGATCCGGAATAGGAAAGATCTCCTATTTGTGAAAATATTTTTGATATCATCTAACCGTTGCGATCAGTGCACAAACACTGTGACATATGATTTATAGCATAACCCGCTTCTCTATCAACACAAATTTAACATACAGGTCGCGTAGCCGTGGGGATGCAGTGGTCGGGATGAATATCACGGCAGCAACTGATGATTCGGGCATGTCTGGTAACAACCTATGAAGTGAAACTCGCTAACGTCACAAATTTGAAGATTTTGTACAATTTCTTTGAAAATGATGAAAGATATGTCTGATTTGGTAGGATAACGTCCCAGCCAAATGGCAGTCACTCTTTCTGTCACAGTCCGGACCGAAAGATGACGATACTCGTGAAATGTATTGATACTTCTAAATATACGATCGTATCGAACATCCCTCTGTCAAGATGTATAACCCAAGGTACCGACGGAGCTATTTTGCGGCGTCATGGAAATAATTTTAAATTTTCATTTGCATTTTTTCAAGTGTTGTGCAGTGGTTTTGGGAAAAATGTTACGAATAGTCTTATAAAGTATGGTAGAGTACATTTCAACAGTTGGCGGAACTTACTCCTCTGGGACCAGGAGGATGAAACGGGATATTAATGCACAATCTGACAACCATGTCGTACCCTCACAAAATGGCCGCTGACAACGACACAAGTCAACGTGTTGACATTGAATAGCATGGAATTAAACCTTCAGAGTATATGTTTTGTGACTGGTACCAAGAGTTGACAGATCCCACACATGTGTCACTCCTTGAAATGCAATAATCAGCTGTATTCAAATAATGTCTAATATAAATATAACCTAGAATGTGTACTCGTGAAAAAAGAAAAATATGGCAAATTTGTAGTTTTTTTTGCAGGTTTTAGGTTTGCTGGTAGCTTTAAGGCATATATTTGGGAATTTCTTAATCGCTGTGAATATAGTGTGGATGTTTGTTCAGTTCCTGAACAACGAAGAATATTCAACTTTATGGATGTATGGATATCAAAAAACCTGAATGGTTTTGTGGGAATATCAATCTAAGGTGCCATAATGGTTCTGATGAACGGCAAGTAAATAAATGAATGTTTGGAAACGAGCAATATCTTTTGGTAGAGCCTGTCATCAAGTACGTGCTTAATGGCTATCTGCAAGAGGTTTATAGGAAAAAACACCCAGTATCGGATATCAATTGAAGAAAATAATATAAACATGAATAAAAAATCAACAATAGTAATTAAAACATGAATTCAATCCAAAAATCAAACATTTCTTAAAATTTTGACTGAATTATATGTAAATTCTTAATATTCAATAAGCTGGTGATGTTTCAATGACAAGCTGTCGTCTCATACTTTGACAGTATTTTGTTTTCAACATCTCATAGCTATTGGTTGCTAAAATTTGTTGATTGGAACTTGAAACTCATTCCCTCTGTATCTGACGGTCTGTTACCCTATAGGTGGAGAATAACGGACCGTTATTGGTGAAATTGGCCCTTAGACTACGAACTGCTGCCCCATCTACCGTATTCTCCAGATTTGGCTCCGTGCGACTTCTTTTTCTATCAAGACTTGAAAAAGTCGCTCGCCGGGCAGAAATTTGAGACGAATGAGAAGGTTATCGCCGCCACGGAGGCCAACTTTGCAGACGCCCAGAAAACGTATCGATCTAAAAGGAGAATGTTGACAAATAAATCGCCACTTTTCCAGAATTTTCGTTTGTTTTTGTAGGCTAAGTACTTATCGTATTTAATGCTCTGGTCTTTTGGTGCGGACTGTGAACTAATTTTGTACTCAGTGCAAAATTATCACACGACCTGGAGGATGTCGTGCTAGTGTTATGAGTTGCCGACATTTTACAGCTTTTACCTGTGGCTTTATTATAATAATAATAATTTATTCAATCAATTATACATTGTGAACAAATGCATTTGCCACAGAAGGAAAATATCCTTGTATGCGGATATCATGCTAACAAATCATACGCAATATAACTAACCGCGAAAACGCGGTGCTGAACCGTCCACTGCTCCATAATGTCTACTGGTAAAAATGCTAGGAACGTCCGAGTCGAACGGCACTCTCCCCACCACTTTCGCCCGAATTGGCGGAGAGTACTAGCCATTTCAAAAACATCCGTCCTTTGTGCCGGACCCTGTAATGACAAAAATATATGGTTTTTGACCAATATTTGACGGTATATTAATTGCCTGGAGAGGTGTTATCTGGAATATTATTTTGGAAAGCTATATTATAAGCTTTCCACAGAACTTGAATATTTACAAATTCAAGATATCATCTCGTTTGAATTACTAATTTGTTGTATTTGCAGGAGTGGTCCAAAACCTAAGATGCCTAAAAAAGAACTGAACAGAACGTATGAGTCTGAAGAGAGCTTACTTAAGAAGTTAAGTGAAGATAACAATCTAGTTTTACCATTGCCTTTAAGAAATAAATATATTGTAGGGAGAACAATAGGAGATGGTATGTATTTTTTATAATTACGACAGAGTAAACTGTTGACACTGATTTTTTTCCAGGCAATTTTGCTGTCGTTAGGCTATGCAAAGATACAAGTACGAATAAAGATTATGCTTTGAAGATAATAGATAAATCCAAGTGTAAAGGAAAGGTATGTTATCATTCAACGGAGTTTTATAACGTCGCCTTCCACACATAGTGTCGTAACTAACAAAAATCCAAAAATTGAGTTACGCCGCCCCAAAGCTTACTTTGAACTGCTGCACGCCCCACAAAGTGACGCAACTGTATGAACAAAAACCTTTGAGCAATAGCAATAAAGATAAATGGTGTATCTAACAAAATTTCGTTTTTGAATCACACTAAACGTTTGTGAGAAATTATTATTAATGCAGTATCAAAAAAAAAAGCCTCGAGTATTACTCGGTAAAAGGTATAAAATCTGTAGTTCTATATTCAGATGGATGTTTTGGCCAGAACAAGAACTCGATTATGGCTACCATGATGTTGTATGCAGTTTAGAAAATCAAGGGAACCAAATCCATATCTCTACATTTTTTTGAGACCAATCATTGACAAAGTGAAGTAGATTCACCGCATAGCGCAATAAGTACAGTTATTTCACAGGTTGGTGATATTTTTATTCCCAGCCAACTTTACCCTATAATCGAATTAGCCAGACAAAAAAATCCATAGAAAGTCATTCCGATGGGCTGGTTAGACTTTCAGGCTTCTAAAAGTTTTTCAAAACTATTACGAATTGTAACAGTTCGCACCAGTAATGAAGGTAAAAACTGAAATTGGACTGATGTTATGGAATTAATGGTGGACAAAAAAGAACCTAAGAAAATATTTTTTCAGTATAGCCACTTTGACTCAAATTATGACTTTATCGAACTACAATGATTGAAGTGCAAAAAGTAGGTAATATTAAGGTTGATAATTGAACAATGCTCCACGGAAGATAGCGAAGAAGAAATTCGTTGATCCTACTTTGCTCTGTAAACGGTGAAGAGGTTCGGCAACAGCGCGAACATGTATGAGTGCGTGTTAGAGTGCGAAGTGTGTCGGAAGGCAGGTAGTAAGGTAAGACCTTGAGGAGGAGTTGCGCGGTTTATTCTTTTACTGTTTAAAAAAATGAACATTTGTATTTTGAAAAACAGTTTTTTTTGTATCATGGTCACTGTGTATTATAATTTTAAGTTTGCTGGTTGATTCTTATATTGCTTAAAAAATATATCATCTAATCAACTCCAAGTTTTATATTGCCCACTCACCTGTCTGTAGGAAGTCGAAAGAAAAAAGTCACAGAAACTGGCGTAAGTGACAACTTTTTCAAAAATCTGGAAAACTCAAAACTTTTTCAACCTCTTCAACACAAAATTGATTTACTTGAAAAGCATACTAGTCATTGTATTAAAATGAAAAAGTCTCCTCATATAGTTTTCCGGTATTACCAAGAAACATTACACCCATTTTCGTTTTTTCGCTCTACTTTAAAATCTCTAAAATGTCACTTACGACACTATGTGTGGAAGGCGACGAAAGTATCTATTCCAAAAGCAGTGTACATTGAACAGACCTTATGTTAGTTCTTGCTGTAGATAAGGATTTTTTAAAATACAATATGAAAATAAAAGTAATCCATTCCAGCTTTTATTGGATCAATGTAGGTTGGTAAACCGCACCTTCTAGATCTGAACTCTGATATTCGAGTTTTAACAATAAGTAGTAGCACAACGATTGATGAATAATTGAATAAAGATTTTCTGTTGCAGGAAGATATGATAGAAAATGAAGTAAAAATATTGAGCAAGGTGAATCATCCTTACATAATGTCATTAATAGAAGAGCAAGATACAAAGAGTATGTTGTACTTAGTTTGTGAATATGTGAATGGTAAGTGGCACAATTCAAGACTATTTGTGTTAGATAACATGGCAGGTCTAGTCTTCATTTCGAGAATGAGATTGTTTAATAATCGTACTAAGAATCTAAGTGCTAACGAATTATATATTATTTATTGCTCTTCTCCGAGTAGTTTCTTTAACATGAATATTGGCTTTGGTATCGGCATCTACAATATAAGTTTTTTATTTTAGGTGGAGATCTATTTGATACGATAGCAGTAGCGCAGAAATTTTCAGAAGAACAGGCTGCGCTTATGATAAACAATTTAGCTTCAGCTTTGGCTTATCTACATAGTATGAATATCGTTCATAGAGATGTGAAGCCAGAAAATCTATTGGTAAGTGTTAAGGGAACACTTCATTGTTTTCTCCAAGATGTAATATTTATGATGGTACTTTTCAGGTTGAATTAGAAAATGGTAAAGTGCGGCTGTTGAAATTGGGCGACTTTGGATTAGCCTGCGAAGTAACAAAGCCTTTATACACAGTCTGTGGTACGCCTACATATGTAGCACCAGAAATCCTAGCAGAATCCGGCTATGGTCTTAAAGTAGGTGACATAACTATTAAATGGGAACTAGGTTTTATTATAAAATCATGACAAACACATTGAGAGTATACGATAACCTGTGAAAAGCGATGGCGATAGATCTCTGAAAAAGCCAGCCTTAGGGACCGTTCTTATCTAAAGCAACTGCGATCGCAACTCTATGGTAGCCCTACTTGGTTTGTACGTTGGAATACAAGCGTTTTCACCAAAGCGACGAAAAGCGACCAGTTGCTCAACGGTTGCTGACATTGCCGCCGCTAGTCGGTTTGGAGCTGCCCATCGATTGATGAAAGATATCCTCCGTGGATGTCATTGTGATACGTTTCGATCGTATCATCAAAGAAACATTGAAAAAACCATCTCTATTATTAATAATATTTATTTCGTCACAGTATCGGTATTTACTGTGGTCCATACAATCAATATTTACTCATAATTCCGTCAGAGTCAGTGGATTCCTAGTAACCTTATACATCAATAATTTCTGTTTTCCAGGCTACATGTTCAATAAATATCACGTTCCATGGTAAATGCCGACGGATGATAGTAAATACTGATCGTGTAACATTCCCCTAAAAAAATAAAAATATGTGGCCGTGCATATAAATAGGATGGACAACCGTTGACATGTTTCTAAGAACTCCTGTGTGTGGTCAGTGGTTCCAGTAATTAACGGAGTCGGATTCAAGTGGATTTTTCATACTTTCTTATCATTATTATAATGATGTGCGATTGGCCGCAAAGGATTGATTCTTAAGGACTTTATTTCTTCAATAAAAACAAATTTGTTTTCGCAGATTGACGTATGGGCCGCTGGAGTGATCCTATACATCCTTCTGTGCGGATACCCTCCATTCGTCAGTCAAGACAACGATCAGGAGAAACTCTTCGACTGCATACTGTCTGGTCAGTATGATTTCCCCGATGAGTATTGGCAAGACGTATCTCCACTAGCCAAGGAACTCATCCAGAATATGCTTCAGTTGGATCCCGCGTTGAGGCTATCAGCTGAAGATGTGTTAGACCATCCGTGGTTGGGCTGGAACGAGACGGTCTCTAAGTGAATGTCATGTGTCTCGAATAGTGTGGTTGTAGGTGTTTGTATTTGATCTCAGACATCACAGATGATTCTGATGGTGATGACGGCGGTATGGAGTAATTTTAGAAGAAGGTGGAAGTATAATGGTGATGCTAAAAAAATGTATATTCCGATTGGATCGATTTTAAATTGCGCAGTATATTTAGCAGGTGAGATCGTGTTGTAATTTTAGCTGGAATATTTCGATCATGACTGAATGCAAATGATAAATTAATGTACTGTTCTGAAATTAGTACATTCAATTTTGAAAAATCTTGACAATACACAATGTCAATTAAAAGAAGCCGTGTGCAACTTTTTGTGTTCATTTATGCACCTGACTTGAATCGCACGATAATGCCTCTCGACGATGATCAACAAACAGATGTTTCTATCTGACTTCATTATCGAACATTGTTGGATGATACTGTCGCATGCATGAGTGGGTGCTTACATTTGACAGAATACAAAAAGATTGGAAAAAGATATCATATGAAAACGTCTCAAAAATTGCGAGAAACAATATTTGTTTTATACAGGGTGACTCAAAAATAATGGCAATATTCTCTAGAGTAGAAAGTACTTCCAAAAATAGCAAACATTTTCTGTAATATATGTTCCAAAGTATCTCTTCAGTCTCTAGACCACTTATAAGATTAAATAAGAGCATATAGTTAAAAAAACGCAACTTAAAACTACTCTTCTATAACAAACACTACATACAATTCTAACATCATATATCACTAACTCCATCCTAGTTCCAAAGTACAACAAAGTAAAGTCATTTTTTTCCAAGACGGTTGGTCTGATGAATATTTCTCAAGAGAAGCAAGTTATGTAATATTGAATACCTTATTCAAAGGGATTTGGACGTTTCAAAAAGATCAGTGGCGCAGAAAATTGTTTTATTTTCTCTTGTGTAGGGAGCAAAATTTCGACGCCACTGCTGTAGTATCAGGGTCAAACATTTTTGTATATATTAGTAATGCATATAGAAAATTTTTAGTCAATACCTCAATCCACAACGAAGATATTATTTCGATTTCAAAATTATAACTTCAGCACCCTGTATCATTTTGAACCCATGTTTGTAGCAGTTTTTGATTTTAACTCCTGATGTATTTTATGTTACAGAAATATTGCCATTGTTTCCTGAACCTACATATCATATGCATAAATTGTTTATAACAAACATAATTATTAGATTTTGGGAAATTTCCAAAAGTTACTACATCAATTATCATTTCATACATAAATTTACGCAGGTTTTATTTTTGATATCTGCGATATATTGCAAAAAACCAACTTTGTTTAGATGAATTGTGAAGTTTTTTACCACATACTGCATTCTAGTCCTCTGAATTTGGATTTTGTAAGTCTTGAACTAGCCTTGCATTTCATCATCATTTCTTTCAATTTGCGCTTTATACTTACTCGAATTTAATACTGCTTAAAAAGAGGAACTCTGCTGTTTGATCCGTCGTTTTTACCATGCAATATTACTCCATACCTTTGCCGTATTTATATAGCAATCGACAATGTGCATTATTCGCCAAAAGAAAATTGACTTTCTGCTCCAATTTAAATGCGTTCAATAGAAAATCAGCTTTTTTGCTATGTAATTCAATACATAATGGGTTAATAGTCAGCAAAGTCAATTATTTTTGGCATTGAAAATCAATTGCTCATAGATGAATTTTAAGAATCGACTCTAACAGTTTGTTAACGATGAAATTTTTAATGTAGGTGATACCAAAAACCTACATTTGTGAGTGTGATGTTTCTAAAATCGATTTAAAATCTTTGACAGTGGAATAATATGTCCCTAAGTAATATTCTTCATGGAGTGGTAACGGACCATGGAGATGTTTGTGCCTCTACAAAAAAATATTTGATCATAGAAACACATAAAACTCTTGCACAATCCGATTAGAAAAACGTCAAATTAAAGTGTACATTTTTAAAAGCTGCATTGAATTATCAATTGACGCCTTTGGTGCAAAAAGGTGTTAACTCAGATCTTATAGTTTGGAAATAATTGGTCTCAAAGTTTAAATCCTGACATTTTTTATTGCTTCTATTATTGAAGGTTATTTTAGACGCGTATAATAAAGTAGAGCAGTTTTGTTAAAAAAATTGTTATTATTAGAAATTTGAAAAAGATTGTTGAAAATGTGACACCTTTTTAACAAACTGTTGTTTGCTTGGTCCGGAAAATGAAAATAGCAGAACAGTGTTAATTCAATGATGTTATTTATTATAAGTAAACATTGTTCTTTTTTTATTACAAACTCACAAAAGTACACCCACTGTAACTAATTGTCTCTTCTTCTTAAATTTTGATAAAAACCTTTAAAATTTGCTGGTATTAAGAAATTTGTTCCTGAATATTAGTAAACTTTTTGGCTCCAATAGGTCGGCTTCTAACGACATTCAATAACAATGGTTCACTTTCTACTCTTCTATCGAGATTTCGCTGTTTTCTTACATCAACAGTAGTCCAATTTTCCGTTTTAATAAAAGAGTATTTGTACTTGGTTACACCAGATTCTTCAATCTGGATCCATCTTACATCACTGAATGAACATTTCTTATTAGTTGTAGTTCTCTTGGAAGTTCCTTAATATTAACAAATTTGTTCGTCATTCTTGTGATGTTAAAAGGTGTTTGTTCTTGGCTTCTGCCATGATTGAAATATATTGATCCACCATATAAATTAGTTGATGCTTTCCGATAGACTATTCTATAGCTGCAAAATCTCTATCAGAGTCCATGAAGGTATGTCCAACTTCAGGGAACTTATGGTCAATTTTTTTGAACACTCCAGGGATTATTAGGTAGTGCCATAGACAGACAATATAAAAAAATTTCTTTTGCCCACCTGCCGAATGACTCCGTGCAATCAGATGATCGGAAGCCATGCCTTGGTCCTTGATATTTTCCAAAAAGCCATAAGTGAGCTGCCAATCTCTTCAGGACCGCGATTTCCGTGGACGTGGAAAAAACCTTTACTATTTGGCTGCTGTGTTATGTGTGCTTTACAATTTTAAAAAACTAATTTTTACATTTTAAGCGAAAACTGAATCCATTTTGTTATATAATCTTACAACTTACAACTTCACATACATCCATTTAAAAAAGCAGCCCAAACGTAACAATCAGAAAACGTGTTCAAACGTAAACAAATTGAAATTTGAGTTCAAAAAGGTGTTAAATCTTGAGTAAACACCTTTTTACCTAGAATGCAACAGTTAACACCTTTCGAAGTATACAGATTACATTTTTTCATATACTTATAGATGTACTACCAAAAAAGCATCCTTTCAACACCTTTTTGCACTGCAAATCTTAAAATCCGAATAAATTGAGTGAACACCTTCCCGAACCCAAAGTCTTCAATTGAGAGATCAAAAGAAAATAATATTGAGCGCATTCAAAGAATGACACCAATGTAGTGCTTTATTGTCGGCAGCTGTTTGAATTAGCTAGATACTGACTAAGCAGTACAACACGGTCATTCACTGATAAGCCTTCATTTTTGGAACATACAAAAACCGTACCAAAATAAACGTACTCTGTCCTTTACAAGACATTGAGTATTTTTTACTCATATCATTGCTTTTATTCAAAGCATTTACTTCTAATTTACATTGAGATATTTTCAGCAGTTGCTTTATTGAGTGAGTATTTTTACCAATATTCTATACCAGATTCGGGTATTTCATTATTCCTATAGCAATTTAATATTTCGAGATAAGTGAATCAGACTTAAAATTAATTAAAACAATAACATAATATATTTCTGAACTGATTCACTTTTTTCTCAAATTGAAAGAGCCTTCTTAGCTATTCCTTTATTCTGAAGAAAATGCGATAAAGCGATTCTTCCGTACACAAAATTGGCTGACATAATTACCTTACCCTAGGTACCCAGCGAGTGGTCATTTGTAATCTGACTTGATCTTTAATAAGGGAAAAGTTGAGAATTAGTAATTTTTGCATTTCGTGAATAGTCTGCAGGGTGTGCCAGTTTAATCTCTCCACCTGTATATTTTGAAAATAGCGTATTTTAGGGAAAAAAAAGTTTCAAGTAAGAGTTGTACAGTATCGAGTGGTAAAGTGACCTTTCGATGTTATTTCAAGGTCAAGTGAATATTTTAAAATGAAACCCCTGCTTTTCCACTTGAATGAAAAGATGAGGATATTGTACCTCCGAATGTGATCTTATGACCTTGATCATATCCTTCAAAGCCATTTCAAGCTCAAAACAAGGCATTAAAAACAATTTGCTATACCAAACATGTTCATGGGACCACTCAATGACCTTGAGCATGACATTCAAGATCAAGTCAAAATTTACAAAGAAATTTTGATTTTTATAGTGACAGTGGAAAAAGCAGGAAATTTTTGGTTCGAATGTGACTTTGACCTCAAACAGTATTTACGCTTGTCATTGAGGTCTAGGTCAGATTTGGATGTAAAATTTCCTGTTTGTTGATTACGTGTAAAAATGAGAGGTTTCCTTTGGACATTTTTCTTGACCTTGAAGGACATGGTCAAAGTTGCCTTTTGCGTGATCCCCACAGACTACTTAACTGTGCTTGTAGAAAATTTTTGCTAGAGAAAATTGTTTTTATGTCTTGATTTGACCTTGCAATAGCGTTGAAGAAAATAGCCAAGGTCATGGTAAGGTCTATATTCAGACGTAAAATTTCCTTCTCTTTTCAATTGCGATGTAAAAAACCTTGAAATGACCTCAAAGGTCGTGGCCGAAGTCATTGTTAAGGTCAGCTTCATTTTGCTGAAACACTACAAGTTTTGTTTGAAAATTGAAAAATTTTGCTATGGTCGGTAGTTTTAGTAATACAGGGTGCGGTAGTCAAACCTGCATTCTTGAAATTAATAAAAAAACAGTTGCTTTTTAACAATTGTATTGATACCACGTTAATTTACGTTAAAAAGCATGCTGAGGGATTATTTCGATTCCTGACGGATTCTCGCCTTCAGTTCTTCAAGAGTACGAGGCCGAGTTTTTTCGAAAATGTTGCTTTTTATGTAGCCCCACAAGAAAAAATCACATGCACTGTGCCCCACACAAAAATCACCCGATTTGGGAAAACTTCGTTGAGGAGATTCATGCTCACGCGGGCCGCGTGGCTTGTGGCTCCATCTTGTTGAAATAACGTTTCATCATTCGGTCCATGTTCGCGAAGTCGAGGAATAAAGAATGTTCGTAACATTTCCGAGTAGCGCTCCGCATTCACGGTAACAGCTTGTCCCCTTTCATCTTCAAAAAAGAATGGTCCTATGCTTCCCGTTGAAGACATTGATAAAATGCCTTTATAGCGAAGGCGCGTTCTTGCTTAGACCACTGATCCATGGCTACTGAAATGCTTTTAACGGGCGAACACAACGGTAAGCTTGACAACTCGCCCCACCCACTTTCTTGGCTAGCGCGATTTTTTCAAGATTGCAGGTTTGATTGCCGCACCCTGTATTAAGTTAGACAGAGGGATTAAAATGGGACACTGCATAAATGGTATGAGCCTATAGAAACGATATTCCCGTGTTTGGTATACCCAAGAGGAACGCTAGCGCCAAAGGTGAATTCCTTGCAAGAACGTATAAGTCAGGTTGTATCACTACCTTAATAGGTGCACTCTCTCATGGTGTGCGACGTACGAGGTGTGTTCAAAAAGTATCGAACCTTTGGTTTGGATGATTTAGAGCCCCGAAACTTTAATCCTCTTTAAAGTAGTCTCCTTGGCGATGCACACACCTCTCCCAGCGCTTCTGCCATTTTTGGAAACACTCCAGGAACGCAGTTTTTGGAATGGTGTTTAGCCGGTCCGTCGAATTCGCATGATTGTGTTTGGGTATCGTCAAGATTATAGCAACTCATCTTCACACGTAGACCGACTGCCAGCAACTGACGCTATCTGCGGGCGGGAAAAAATTCCGGGCTACGCATGAATGTCCCCTCCACATCTTTACCAAGTCTATCGCGCTTCATTGGTTTACGAGGCGACATTTCAGTTTCGATACTTTTTGAACACACCTCATATATCAGATCGAAATCTAACAAAACGTGATACTTTTCTTTTTTGATTAAAGATGAAACATCCTCGTGCTGTATTAGCTGAATGCTACCTTTGGAGTTTAGCTTTCTTGTTTTTCTTATGGTGTAGTCTACGAGTCAAGGAGATTCAACCAAAATACCCTGTATGTAATCAAGCGAAGCAGTAGATTAAATAATACCAGAGAGCTATTTAAATTCAGTATATAATCATTATAAAAATTATGTTTAACTGAATCGCCTTGGCAGTTAGGAATAAATATCGAACGTGTAGTGACAGAAAATTTGCTTGAATCAATTGTCTTTTCTATTAATTTTTTTAATTGAATGGTGAATCGAGACTTAAAAAGTATTATTTATTATATGTTATTTAATTTTGTATGTAGTATAGACAGTGAAATTTATAATGCTATAGACTACGTATACATATTCGTTTCTCTTTTTATACATTAATTTTTAGTGACAGAAATGCTGTAAAGTTAAATTAGAATGTAAATAAATTATTTAAATACAGATATGTCTTTCATTACTTACATAATTATGCAAGTAATAACCTATAGGGATTATTTTCAATATGCGCTTATCTTCAAATTATAGTCTAACCATATTAGCAAATTTACCGGAAATAATTGTTAATAATAATAATAATAATTAACGTCTTTTATTTGTAATATTCTTACAGAAGGCGAGATTTAGATTATATATCTAACCCCCTTAACAATACGAGATATAAAAAAAAAGTCTGGTTTTATTGATACAAGTTGTTGAATGGGGTATTTCAAATATGGACGCGTAAAATGGGAACACCAATTTTTGTGGGAAAACTTATTCCACAACAAAGAATGAGAAAAAATGTTTTGTGGGATTCAATCGAAAGTGATGGCAGTAACCAAAAACTCTTCAAATAAGATTTTTGGGTATTTATGAGACCTACAGAATGAGACCACACGTAAAAAGATCCGATAATAGTTAAAAACTTATGACCAAAAACCGAGGCAAAATGCAGGTTATGGCTCTTGTTGCTACTGTGACGATAATTTCATGCAGCTATCAGGTAACCAAATAAGTTCGTGCGGTTTTTAGTAGAAAAATATACATTTTTTATTGAGAAACAATAAGACACTATTTATTCGTCGAAGTAATTCCATCACATTCAATGACCTTTTGCCAACGTGGAACCAATTTTTATATGCCGGTATTGTAGAACTCCCTGGATTTGGAGGAAAAAAATAGTCGGACTGCATTTATTACACCATCTCGAGTTGTGAACTGTCGGTGGCTCATACAGTTGTCAAGAGACAAAAAAAGGTGATAATCACTGGGCGAAATGTCGGGAGATTATGACGAGTGCGGTAACGTTTCCCAGCCGAGTTCAGGAATTTTTTCTCGGGTCACTTTTGCAATATGAGGCTTGGCGTTATCCTGCAAGAATATCACTTTCTTCCGATTGATCAAAGAAGGCTGTTTCTGGATCAGTGCTGCTTGTACTCGTTGAAGCTGCTCACAATACAAGTTAGCAGTGATGGTTTGACCGCTTTCCAAAAACTCATAATGGATAATTCCAGTTTCTGTACACCAAACACACAACAAAACCTTATTTGGGTGCAAGGAAGCTTTGGGCGTGTGTGGTACCGAATCAGTAGGCGACAACCAATGATACGAACGCTTAGAATTCGAATACAAGATCCATTTTTCGTCGCAGGTTAATAACCGATTAAGAAATGGTTCACTAGCGTTGCGTGAAATGTTTACTGAACAAATGGTGAGACGACAATTTGTCATTTGTCAGTTCATGTGGGACCCATTTGCTTAACTCCCACGTCTTTCCTAGCTGATGAAGATGCAAACGAATAGTTTCAAGACTCACTCTGAACATTTCTGCAAGTTCTTGGCACGTTGTCCTGGAATTTGCGCCCACAACCTGTCAAAGATCCCCGTTGTTCATGATTTTTGGTCTCCCCTATTTTTTCCTGGCTTTAGTCTGAATCAAAACTTTTTATTTATTGTCTAAAAATTTCAAACAAATTATACAATATCATTGCCACTTTTTCTCCTCTGCATAGTGACAGTTAAAATTTCGATCTGACGTTTCAGCTCTCAGTTTTTTAAAATTATAGTTTTCGTTACCTTGATTGTTACCCTTAAATAATATCAATGACTTACGACATGTTGTACCTTATTCGATGAGTTTAAACCAACTATATCACTTGAAATTTTATATCTATAACCGTTTTGGAGATCACAATGGGTAAAGTATGTCAAATTTGTTTTTCAAATCATTCTTCGACAAACTAGGTTCTTCTACGTAATCTTTAAAACTATTTTTGGCAATAATGATATTTCAAGTAATAAACATCGACAAGGAAAAATTATTTCCGAAATTAGTACAATATGCTATATTAAAGCGTCTTCCTTTGAAGTGGCATGTATTCTAATATGAACCAAAAAAATTTTTTGGGCGATTGGGGAAGCTACTTGGTGATTTTTGATGGAAACCGCAGTGCTCTAAGGACTACATTTACCGAGATATGATCGTCTTTCTTGCTGAATTATGTAATGATATACATATACTCAAACAGATCAGATAAACAGTTCGTGCAAATCTTCTCAAACAATTGGCTTATGATCTTTCAAAGTCGTACAATCACGTGTAGTGTATAAATAATTTCAAATTCGAAATTCGATTATAAAAAAAACATACCTTTTTTAAACCTAGTTTTACTTACAAAACTTCTGATATATTTTTTTATTTTATTAAGTTTATTTTGTGTCATTATGTACAATTTTTTTACAACAGGATTCATATTTGGCTAGTTAGCTTGATTAAATATGTTTTGTGACGTTTCTAGATAAGCAATTTTCCGATTTTTCAACGCAGATTCCACTCCACATATTTTAGAATTCGCGGTTACAGTTCCTGACCTATTGCCTTGACTGAAAAAATGGGCACCCTTTTGAATTTTGTGCATTATTTGCTTGAATGTTTCAAAAAACTAATCCTAGTAGCTTTCTATATCCGTATGAATTGTTATATTATAGTGGAGGACTCTATATGAATGTATAAAACAATAAAACGCGAATAGAAAAAAGTATCCAGCACTGTGAAGTAGATATGATTTGTGGAACCAAAAAACCAAAATTTTTTTTCGAGGTGCCCCCCTTCCGTTTTGAGCTGGCGAAGCCCTCGTTTGACAAGACAGATTTTAAAAGAATCCATTGTGACTTAGAATTGCCGATTACTAAAAATGAAAAAATGAAGACGTAAGCCATTCAACCTTGAAATTGAGACATGATTATTTTTGTTATCATTAATTTGAGGATAATTAGATATCTTATGGATAACACAACAGTTTGAGTATCTAAAAAGGACTGCCCCAAGATATCGATACAAAGCTTTGCTATCTCTATATCTACTAGTATGGAGTTACCGAATCTGTGAATACAGTCTGTTTAGTACAGGAACCGACAAGTGTTTTTGAGTATGCTATGTTTTTGAAGAGAAAAAGTGTCAATGTCAAAGCTGTTTTAAAATCCAACCTCAAAGCTAAGAAAAAATGGAAATACGCTAAGTTGTGAAACTCTATAAGTGTCATATTTTTAGTTAGCTATGTGCCCAACTTTGCCCCTATTTAGCGAACATCGTATCTGTTACCATTTTTGAGATCCCAGTGGTGAGAGTCTGATTTGAAGCCCTTGGTATACATACCATGTGAAAAGTGCCAATAACCAATCAAATTTTTCGACTACATACATATATGTGATCATAACTGATTCGCTCACAGTATACAGGGTATCAAAGACGTGAGAACGGGTTTTTATTAAAATTTTCATGTTGGTATCATTTTTATGTCGGTTTCTCACCGCCCTAAGAAAAAAAGGTGCGTGGCATGAAAGACTCAATTCTGAGAGTGTTCTAAAACAAACTTGTTCTAACAAAAGGAATGGCACAGAATTAACTGAACGCATGCGGGTTTATCAACAAAAAAATGAAATGATGAAAATTTCGAATAAGATTCTTATAAGACTTTTGATACGAGAAAATTTTGCCACATAGTACGTCACCAATTTGCAGCTGGAGGTTTATCATTTATAATTTCTGTACACCATATACATACCCACATCTCTGAGGGCAAAATGAAACGATTAAATATCAAAAAAGTTGCAAATGATTTCCTATCAATAGCAAATGAAAATATCTATGTCCACTAGTTGACTAGTCTATATTTTCTCTCAGGAATATGAATTAACCCATCAAACACCGGCTCGCAGGCCAGCCAACTTTAAATCTGGGAAAAACAAGACTTGGGATTGGCCGAGATTAATTGTCTTGCATTCAATTGTTTTTATTGTATCCTGGTTTTTAACGGTTCAGTTTCGGGTCGAAGATTTCATATGTGCAAGGTATTTTTCGGGTGCGTGATTGTTTACTTATGTTGCAGTATAAACTTGAGTGTAATCGAAAATATGTGTATAAATGGGTGAAGTGTATGAATTAAGTGACCGCCGGTGATTTTATATTTTCCACGGTCATTCCGCTCGAATTTTATGGTGAGGATTCTATATGTTGGAATAAAGATGTGCAAAATGGCACCAATCGGTAAGTTAAAATTCATTAGGTATTTACATAGTTTACAGAGACATATGCTAATGGTAAATAATTATGGTATATGTGGATGTCCAAAAATTAAAGCATAATACTACAGCTGAAAATCGCACGTCATGACCTATACGAGATGTCCGCAAAGTTGGGGTCTTCCTTTACAGACATAACTACGCTTGATATAACAAAGCTAATGTGAAGGTTTGATTGAGTTTACGGAGCCCAATATCTTGGTTCTCGTAAGACATTAGTGTATATGCTACTAAGAAAATCCCCATATTTTTTCAAGCTCTACACGTCGTGTAAAGGAAAATTCCAACTTTGCGTCTATGGCAAAATTTTGTATTAGAGTGGATCCATACGAGTATTTCAAGAACAAACCTCAAGCATGCTAGTGGTTAGGTGCAGGCTAGAAAAAATGTTTTATGAAAAAATGTAGGGTATGTAGGTATAACAGCAAATGGTGCCCATTAAAGTGATGAATTCAACATCAATATCAATCCTATCCTTTTACTTCTCATGCCTACAAGTGAGGAAGTATATTGTAATTTTGTATACGGCATGTACAGAGTGTCGCAGAGGAAACGCATGATTTTCACGTAAGCATAACATTTTTTATGTTTAAAATAATTTTATTTTAACTACAGCTAAATAAAGTAATAATACTGCACTTTTAAATTAATTATGGTAAATTATGTCACTCAAGTATCGCCCTTCTTCGCGCTGGCACATCTCCAACCGCTCTTGGAAGTTGTGCATTACACGAAGGATTATTTCTTGTGGTATTCTTGCGAGTTCTTGACGAATAGCAATTTTCAGTTCCTGTAACATACAGGGTTTGTGAGGGTACACTTTAGCCTTAAGGTAGCCCCACAAAAAGATGTCATATGAAAACAAATCTGGGGAGCGGGGAGGCCAAGGAACATCGCCGAAACGGTAAATCACATGTTCAGGAAACATTTGTCGAACAAATTCTATTGATGCTCTCGCTGTGTGAGCTGTGGCACCATCTTGTTGAAAGTACAGTTCTCCCATGTTTACTTGTTGCTTGTTGTCGTTGAAGTTCGGGTAACAGAAAATTTTGTAACATGTGAACATAACGTGCTGAAGTAACAGTCACTGCTTTCTTCCTCAAAAAAGTAAGGACCAATGATACATAATTTACTAATTCCTTACCATACAGTCAATTTTTCACTATGCAAGGGTCGTTGGTGTAGTAGCTCTCGTGGATTTTCGGCCGCCCAATACCACAGTTCTGCTTGTTTACATATCCCGTTAAATGGAAGTGTACTTCGTCACTCATCATTATGACGACGTTAATATCATCAGAAAATATGGTCAGCATTTTCGCACAAAACTGTCTACGCTGTGCAAAATCACTTTCCGTTAGCTCTTGCATAATTATTATCTATAGAGATGAAATTGTAAATCGTGCAGAATGCGTTGTAACGATCGACGGGACATATGCACAGCTGGAGCTTGTCGCCTATTGGACCGTTGAGGACTAGCAAAGACCGCTCTTCTCACTATTTCGATATTGCCTGGTGTTCGAACGGTACGGGGAAGGCCAGGTGGCTTCCTCTTCATTACAGATCCAGAAGTTCGAAATGCCTCAACCCATGGGAGGTATCGTATTTCGATCTGGAATTCACCCTTGGCGTTCAACATTCATCTGGCGCCGGAATAAACGTTGCACGGTAACTACAGAATCATTGTTTCGGAAAAATACTCGACGGCAAACACACGATGCTCAGTTGTCCACGGTGCCATGGCTAACACTGCATTGCCTGTGTTCTCGGCTGGCGGTGAGGAAAGGTCAACCCACTTCTCTTTGCAAAATATACTAAGTGACATATAAATCCGAACACCCAGTTTAAATGGTTTTATTTTAATAAAAGTTGGTGAATGTATTTACCTTACTGTAAATAACAAGTGAAAACATTTTCAGCCATATCAGTTGGACATTCCGGTTTTTATACTGCTTTTTTTTTTTTAATTCACTAACGCTCTAAAAATGAATATTTCAGCCGCAGTAAAGAATCAACGTTGGCGGATTTTGGTTCTTGACATCCTTTACGATCAGTTACGATGCCTAGAGTACGGAGACCTGTACGATTCCGTCAACTTAGTGAGTTTGATAGGGGCCGTATAGTGGGACTTCGGGAAGCTGGACTTTCTTTTCGGGCAATTGCAGTTAGAGTGCAAAGAAGTGTAGACACTGTGGTTAGGTGTTGTCAGGCATGGCTTCGAGAAGGCCGTACGCAAAGAGCAAGGGGCACTGGACGCCGCCGTAGAACAACAGACCGTGAAGATCGCCGCTTAAGATTATTGGCCTTAAGGGACCGTTTCTCCACTACCAGGTCCATTGCAAATGAATGGTTTGCAGAACACGGAAGACCTATTGGCATGCGAAGTGTTTACCGACGAATGAGAAGTTTTGGCTTGTTTTCATACCGGCCACACTGGGTCCTCCCTTTAACTCGAGAACACCGACGTAATCGCCTAGAGTGGTGCAGACAACGGTCACTCTGGGATCAGGAATGGAACAGTATTGTCTTTAGTGACGAGTCTCGATTTTGTTTAGGCATGCACGATGGTCGTGGCAGGGTTAGAAGGCGACGTGGTGAAAGGAGGAATCCACAGTTTTTTGTTGAAAGACATGTTCATCACACTGTTGGAGTTATGGTTTGGGGTGCTATAGCTTATGGTTCCAGGTCACCTTTAATCTTCATCAGAGGTAACATGAACGCGCAGCGTTAAATCCACGAAGTTCTAGAACCCCATCTTTTACCCTATCTTGACACCTTGGCAGATCCAACTTTCCAACAAGATAATGCCCGACCACATGTTGCAAGAGTCACAATAGACTTCTTTCAACATAATGATGTCACATTGTTACCATGGCCACCAAGATCTCCCGACTTATCCCCAATTGAGCACGTGTGGGATATGATGGGTAGGAGATTGCTCAATTTGCAACGTCCTCCTCAGACTCTAGAAGCACTTCGAGAGGAGTTGGTGGTTGCCTGGAATGAGATACCACAGAATGACATTCACCACCTAATCAGAAGCATGCCTAGGCGCGTTGGAGAATGCGTAGCACATCAGGGTGCATCCACACATTATTAAAGGTCAAAGGGCTTTAAAGCAGTGCAATCATTTTGAAATTTTTATCATTTACTTATTATGCTTCATTAAGTACTTATACAAAATTTTATTAAAATAAAACCATTTGAACTGGGTGTTCGGATTTATATGTCACTTAGTATACTATTCACTCAGAAAACATACGTTTCCTCTGCGCCACCCTGTACATCACGAAAACCATGTCACTTATTTCTGTCGGTCTGTCTGCTTGTCAGTTGGTCTGTCGTTCTGTTCGCTAATTCTTGACCCGTCTACAACTTGGAAAGTATCGCTCGTATTTTATTGAAATTTTCACACAATGTTACTACTGGACTTTTTACCTGAACAGCTAAGGGCCGTATCGTCAGTCGTTCCTACAATTGTAGGTCGCCTTTATGGTCTTATTGATTTTCTTAGTGCTTTCTCTCCTTAAACGCTGGGGTATTTTAGATTTCTACTGTTCCGCGTCAACGTCAGAGCTTCCTTATTGTGATGTTATGCTTTCTTTTGAAGGGTGGAAAATTTCAGGCTGATTAAACATATAGGATAAATCAAAAGCATGAGCAATTTGATGCATATGTGTAACATACTAACATAACCTCAAAATGGAGCCCTGCCATCCATCACGGTAGAATGACAGCTGATTATCTAGTAATATCCTTAAATTCCCCACATCGTCACAGGACACATGATTCTGACGTCAACGCCAGGTAGACAGAGCCGAATTTTGTTTTGTTTTTTTGTACGCTACAGATTCATTTTGTACTTGCTAACAGCTCTTTTATTTAGAAAAGTTCATTTGCATACAAAAAACAAAACGCTACAAACACCTTCTACTAGATTTCCACCCGATTCATTGTTGCCAATGTGGCAAACTAACACAAAAATGTCACTCGCTAATCAGCTGTTCACCTCAGTAGACCAAAGCGTGATGGATACTCATGAAATATGTATAACATGTAACAATTGCGACTACCAGGGCAATATGATTTATTGAATATAAATAATCAGATAGGGTAACACCAGGGCTGTATATAGTTATTTAGGTGTAAATAACAAACAGATGTTCATCAGTCTTCTGCGAATATGAAGACATTTTGTGGAATGGAGAATCTCATCTATTTTTAGTATCTCTAGCAAATAATACCCCAGGATGTATGAAAGTTGTCATCGGTTATTTGAAAAAAAAAAAACACATTACGTTTTCTCGAATCATCTCCATTGTACTACATAGCCACCGGTAAGGGTTTTCCTAGCCGACTTATAGCAAAACCTACCAGAACGTGAGGAAGCTGATTTACATGTTATATTATTATACATCATGCTCATTCAAACTTCATAATTTCAATGTTTGCTTTTTCACTGATACTCAGTGTATTCTATGGCCTTGTGGCAGGGTACAAGAATTTTTATAGCCAGCCATCATCTATCAATAAAGATACCAGAGCATACGATAGTTGACTTAAATACTCTAAATGATTCATATATAATGTTCATGTTCAGTATGGATGGTGAAATTGGTACTGCTGCTGCAGGGCTACTTTGCGCTTTGACTATTATCACGCATATGTAAGTAAAACTAAAACAATTGAAAAAAAGTGAAAAAAACCATTCCCGGCACTCGCTATGAGATAACTGAAACACCAGCGAATGAGGATCTTAGTCATGTTCACGATATATTCGCGCCTTGCGAAGCCTTTGTCGCGGGACAAAAAACCGACAACGAACGGGAACAACGCGCGAACGCGACATGAAGCCGCGAAGAATACGCGAATGGGATCTACACTCATGGGTCGCGGGTAGAATGTAGAGGGCATAAGAAAAAAATAAGTCCTTGAAATCTCTAGATACAAAATGCCCTTTTTTGTAACCTGTGGTTAGCGAACGAGACTCGATGCACTGGAACCGGGGTAATTTGTGATGCAGATTTATCAGCTCATGTATAATAAGGTATAACCTGGTTTCGTCGGTTTATGAGGAGACGGTTGAAATCTTGCATTTTATCTGGATGTAATTGAATTTGAACATCTTTTGTGTGTTAATAAGCTTCAAACATCAAGCTAAGCCGTATTTAGAAATCGTCATAGGACAAAATAGCCTCAGAATATGTTCGCTCCATGTTTCATCAAAATGCTACATTTCGATCCCGCTGCGTTTATTGAGGGTGATTTCCGGTTGCACAGCAGCCAGAGACTGCCTGGAACTCCCCGTAAAAGCGTTCCTAGGTGTTCCCGTGGTGTAAAAATAGCAAAACAGGAAGGATTACGACACCGACCTTATCACCAATGCCAGAGGACCGCGAAGCGCAGGCCTTCACGAAAACACGCTTCCTGCTGGTCTCTGCATACCAGTTCCGTTTCGACGGAAGTTGGGGTTGGGGTGGCCCGGCGGTGGCGATCGGTGTTCGCAGGTCGCGGATATACTCGCGGTCGAAGGGGGGAAAACGTGGGAAGAAGTCTGCGTAAGGTGCTGGAAGAGAAGGGTGTAGTGCATTTGTGTTGATGTCGTTAACGCCAAGTGTAACTGAAATTCTAACGGAGTAATTGTGGGTGTTTTATAATGGATTAGTTACCTCCTAATTTATGTGTTGGTATTTTAATCAGAAAAGGTACCTCTCACTTTTATCAATCTATACTTAGCGTCAAAGAAAATAGAACACCCTGTACAACTGATTTGATGTAAATCGTTAATGTGGATGGAATTTTATATACAGTTAGAAATAGGTAAGAGGAAGTTGTGGTGAAATTTTTAAATTAAAACATTTGATGTATCTCTGAGACGGGAGTCGCTACCGCCGTATCAGCCTCATCACTGATACAGGACCCCCAGCTTACAGGGGCCCCACTTACAAGTAAAGAAAAATGCGTAAAGTGTTTTTCACAATCTCATGCAAGTTTTTAGGCTGTACGCTAAATTAAAAATTCTTACGCGCTACCTTAGTTTGTACAGCTACGTAATACAAGGTAGCATGCTTCCTATTTTCAACCCTGTAGATTACAACTTCAACAGCTCAAGGAAGCTTTTTGAACCTAAAAGTAAATTTCCAGATGCAAGATAAGCCTTTTGCTAGAGAAATAAATTGTTTGAGCTCCATAATGTTTTTGAATATGCTCTAACCTGACGTAATTAGAAACGACAAAAGCAAATCTTCGAAATCTTCAAAAATTGTAACCTCTCCAAAAGATGTTTGATTACCCTTAAAAATGTTCAGAAAGTTGTAAAGAAGACAAAAACAAAACTCTGGGACGATTTCTTAATTTATAAACACCGCTGCGATTTAAACGATTTTCAACATTAAGTAGCATTACCTACTATGACCTCACATGGATTTACGTGTGAAATAAAAAAAGATTATTTGCAATTTTAAACTTTTCGCATTCACAGTACTTCCCCCTCCCCAACTCGGAAAAACTGCAAACCTTAGCTCTTCAAAAAGGTTTGATCGTTTGATGATAAATAGACTTTTACAGAAAGCCATGGTCAATACGTGAAAATTCATGTTATTGAATGCAAGCGTTTTGTTTTCTTTTTTGTAAAACTCTACACTTCAAATCTTACCCTTCATTTGGGATTCGGCGTAGTTGGGTGGCCCCCCCTAAAAATTTTGATATGAGGCCTCTGAGGGGCAAGCTACGCCACTGATCGCTCCATTTCCTTAATAATGTATTGGAGCCATCCCTATACCTCGTACAGTCATCTAGTCATCGCAGCACGCTTCTGAGGAAGTGATTTAAGGTCTGTGGTCCGTGGGAGGTCATGTTCTTGTAAGGCAGATTATTAAAAAGTGGTAGTTACTTACATTGACAAATTCCTTCTACTAACAATAACACCCATTGAGGTCCCTCGCTCTGTTGACTTCGATCATCGAAGTTAAAATTAAAACACGGGCTCTATACTGAACAAGAGCTTTTAGTTTTGTGGAGTATGGGGTAAAAAGATCATTATTCTTCCTATAATAAATATCTCACACATGGGGGACGTTCAAATGTTACGTAAGCAGATTTTTTACAATTACTAACCCTCCCTTTCCCCTTGTCAGCAGAAGTAATCAATCTCTTACCCCCCCCCCTCCTATGCTTACATAAACAATTTGGAGCAAGAATTGGCTCTCACGCACATGTTCGGAATAGAATTTAATGTCCGAAAAGCTCGCATAACTCAACATTTACTTTGCAGGAACATCAATTCCTTTGTCTTCTGTACGTTTGCAAATACTATATCGGCAAACTCGGAATTGTATCTTTCTAAATGCTGCGTTCTTCCAGATGTGACCCACAATGATCATGAGGCAGTATCAAACCATTCAGTTCCGACTAAGAGGACCCATTCTGTGCTCTACTCGCTTAAAAGCATTTCTACCGGGAGCTGTTGTAGCTAAGGTTCTAAGCGAGTAAGCATATCCATATTTGGGGCGTCCCTGAAGATGCTTTCGAGCATAGACAAGCTAGGTTGCCATGTGTGTTCAAATCAAAATCGAATAAATTTTGTAGGATATCCGGAGACGTAGAAAAATAAATATTTCTCTGTAGTGCTTACATAATACTTGAATGGTCTCACGTTCTCTTGGCTGAAAGGTTGTAAATCTAGAACGCCAAGGGAGGAGATTGACTGTAGGGTCCTCAAGCGCTTCGAGGAAATGGGGAAATTTCTCAGTATTCCCTGAATATACCGTTGTGCCATCATACCTCCTCTGATAAAAAGTATATCAGGGCATTTCTCCACTAACTGGAAAATAGATGTCCCAGGCAAAATTTATATAATAGATCTTACGTTAAATGTCCAAAAATGCAAAGTGATGTCGTATAGTCGGAAGCAGGACCCCATCATATACAATATAACCTTAATGAAAGCGTTTTAGGAAGAGATTCAAGTTTTAAAGACTTGGAAGTAGTGTTCGATAACAAACTCACTTTTAACGATCACATATCAGATATTGTATCATCGGCATCACGGTTGATGGGTTATTGTGTACGTAACTGGTCCGGTTTCTCTAATGTGGACTGTTTAAGAATATTGTATTTTTCATTTATCAGGACTAAGTTAGAGTATGCGTCCTTAGTATGGTCCCCCCTATATCACAATGCAATCGGTAAACAACGTAAAGCTCTATAGTATTGGTATTTAAGTGCAGTGGTAGATACCCAGAAAGAGGATTTGATCATGACGTTTTGTTGGAGTTTTTGGCATGAATCACTAAGGAATCGTCGTGACGCTCAAGCTCTCACTTTTCTTTATAAGTTAATGAATAATCATATGGTTGGGGTTCCTACTGAGTAAGATTAATTTTCATGCTCCCAGATTAGTTGGTCGGCATAATCACATATTTTACTGTGATACACCACGGACGAATATTTTATGCAGATCCCCAGTAAATGGTAATTATTCAATTCAATCTGTAACAGAGCTGATGTATGTCATGACATTGAGATAAAATCGTTTTGTTGATGGTATCAGTTATTGTCATTCTTCAATTGGAGCACTTTCATGTTTTTTTTCTTTTCTTTTTTTGTGGAAGTGTTTAATTGTTCAAACACCTATGTATTATGTGTTAATTCAGATCACTAATGTTTTTCTATTTTTTTTTGTTTATTATTTTCTGATTCATTGTCTATATTATATATATATATATATATATGTATATATGTATGTGTATATGTGTGTATATATATGTTATATGTGTGTATATCTAGTATATATGTGTGTGTATACATGTGTATATATGGTACTATGGTTTTGATTTCACTAATTTCATGTGATGGGTGTATACCTGTTGGAAATAAATATATTATTATTATTATTATTATTATTATTATTATTACTGTTCTATGTAATAATAACGATGACTTAGGCCCGTATCGTCAGTCGTCCTTACAATTGTAGGGCATCTTTATGGCCTCCTTGATTGTCATAGTTTTCTGCTTCTCCGTGTCAGAACTCTATTTTGAGGTTATGTCACAAACATCTATTTGCATCAAATTGTGCTTGCTTTTGAGTTATATCAAGTTTTCTCAGCCTGAAATTTTCCTACAATTTAGATATCGGCGAAGTTTAAATTAGCAATCGAAACAAAATTATGTTCTGTCTTCGGATTAAGCAATACTTTTATCAAACAACAAGGTATGGATAGCTCTCGCGAACAATGCGTTTGTAGGTTTAATTACATTCAGCGGTTATACATTTCACACCAAGAAAATAATTTTCACAGTCAAATTTTGTATTCAACCAGGTCCATATATTGTTTTTGAAACATCCATCATACAGTGATTCGTAATAATCCATGCAAAATATCACATCACTCATTTTCAGTGTGATAAACGCTTGCTCTCTGTTGGCGTTTTTAACTTGGTCAGAGCTATGGGAAAGCGATTTCTTTAAAGTGATAGTATCCTTAATAGCTGCAAAGTTTTAGAAAAATTGTGCACTCCTTTTTAAACTTTTTGGACAAATTTTGATCGTAGTCAGAAGCAGTGTAAGATAAATAAAATATCTATGTTTACTTATTTGGAGGGGTTTATTGCTGATAACCCTATTCCTGAACGATATACGTATTTACTCAGGAATTGTCATTTTTCAAAAGAATCACGCACATCCCAATTGCATTTTATTTTTAGATTTTTTTTTGGATCTCACTCACTTTACATTGAGGACGACCTAAGATTTAAAAAAGTCACGCGCTTTTCCATTGTCCAAATTTTTCTGAGATAGGACCGTGCCTAAGAGTAACACCCAGTAATGAATAAAATAGGACACCCATTAGAAATGGTAGCAATGCAAGACAGAGGCAATGTGGGTGAATTATAAAGAGAAAAAATTTTCTGCTAATAATGTGTTAGGCCGTCCCAATGCCGTGTACATTCCTCCAATCATCGGGGCATGCTTCTGAGGCATGGTTTGTGTATTCTTACGGTATCTCATCCCAGGCTAGCCGTACTGTTTGCAGAGAGCTGCTAGAGTTCGTGGAGGCCGAGATGAAGAGGATAGTGCTTTATAATCCCATCATATCCTACCCGTGTTCACTGGGCTAAAGGTATGTAGATGTATGGGGGCCGGAGAAAACGGATGTTGAACGTTTGGAGAAAGGGCAAAAATAAGGTTCCATTATTTCCTGGACAAATTGTTGCGCCGGCTTACTTCCTCTAATGGTAACTAGAAGTGATAGCACCGTATGTAATGACGCTCCACGTTCAACTAAAAACTTAGTTTACGCCTTCTGACTATTGTCCGTCCATCAAACATTCCCAAAAAGAACCAACACTCATCACATCATCACAATTTTCTCGGTCTCTGTTGAAGAATGGACGTAATAGAAGGAACGTACTGTAAGTTTTCAGGTGAACTTCAAGAGCGCCATAGTGTAGATTTATGGTTGAGGCGCCAATTGATGGGTGTTTCTCTACTAAATGGAAAGTTGCCCATACAAAACACTGCCGCAACCATATTATTCTTATGAATTAAGAAATATATGGATAAATCAAGAGATACTAATTAAAGTAATATGCCGGTTCAAAAGCCCACACACAATGCTATTTATTTTCGAATTATAAAAAAATGACTACAGGGGACTGTTATCTCATCCAGAGGAACGTATATGTGGGATAAAAAACAGGTTTTAATTGAATCTAAGCAATCGAACCCCTTGTTTTTATTTATTTTAACTATACTAAAATAAAGTTTGGATATTTAGGAAAAAACAATTTCTAAATTAATTTTCTCAATACTATACAGCTTCGGAGTTAAGAAGCTTTTAACTTAACTAGTAAATCTTATGGTAACTCTTACAGCTTACACAAATCAGTCTTGCTATTGCACTTTAAGTAAATATCAAACAATTTTTAAAACACTGGTACAGCTACTGGAAAGTAATAAAACAATTTTTTTCCTTATGGAGTTATATCTGGGTTTGGTAACTTTTCCAATATTTGGTCCAAAGGAACATCAGAAACATCGCTGTCGTCAAATCTAAACGTATGACCTCATCTCACAAATTTTCATAAATGTCACTGCATCTTCCTCATAATCAATTTGATTTATCACTGCAGCATGTCGGTATTCTGCTTTTTTAACGGAAAACTTTACTAAAGCATAACCACCGATATTTTACTGGTTGATTATTCTAAGCTTGGCAATATTCTCCAAATTAGTATTAGACTGCTTACATGACTGTGGAACATTGGTTTCTAAAACAGAGTTGGTAACAGGTAAGTCAAGGGCTGGACCAAATCATTCATTCACTGCAGCATGTCGGTATTCTGCTTTTTTAACGGAAAACTTTACTAAAGCATAACCACCGATATTTTAATGGTTGATTATTCTTAAGCTTGGCAATATTCTCCCAATTAGTATAGATGCTTACATGACTGTGACACATGTTTCTAAAACAGATGTTGGTAACAGGTAAGTCAAGGGCTGGACCCAAATTCAATCTTCGACTTCTTCGATTCTAAGTTTTCCATTGTCTTCATATTTTGCTTGCACTGTGTCTTACAAAAGTCGCTCGTTATCTTAAACGTTCGGCCACACGTTTTTGTTTATAGACTTTTGGGTGGCTCTTTTTTGGCTGGACATCGAGACCTAACTGCAAGAAATACAATATTTTGAAAATTAATAATCACTGCAGTATACTCTGGCTAAATAAGCTTGACAATGCCTGACAGAAAACAGTACCCTGTAGCATGAAATAGTTCTCTGTTCAAAAAATTGTAAGGTGACTGTGCCCAGAGAAACCTGTTATTTTAACAAAGAATGTTTCTTGGCTACAGTCATTCAAGAAATTATACCAAATGAACACATAGACATTACGAACATACTTTGTGGGTAACTATGCCATACTTATTTAATTTAATCACTCCAATCAACAAAAAAAATTTCTTACCAGTAGACTGTTACAACTATCAGCCAAGACGCGTGGTTCACAGACAAACGCAGCAATGACACTAAATAACCATGGCGTACACCCGTTCACTCTGCAGCTATGTGAACTTCCCATCGGATGTGTTCGTTTTCACAATGAGAACAATTGCGCCAATGTGTTGTTATAATTTTAGCGCCATTCCAAATTGTGGCAGGGGACCCGCTCAAAAAATTTGGGGACAACATTTGGCTTTCAGTTTCTTAATTATTTTTGATCTTAAAAAATATAATTGTGATTTTTAAAGATACTTAGCGTATCCCAGTATTATTGATATATAATTTATTCAGTAATTTCCATTTATAGTAACAAACATTTGTCATAAGGCTCCTCTACTGAAAATGGGACACGACAGAGGACTGTTTATTTAGGTGTTTGAACTGCATTAAATTTAATATTACATATAATATAAGAAAATGAACAATGGCGTATCAAGAATAGCTAATAAGGCCCGTATCGTCAGTCGTCCCTACAATTGTAGGGCATCTTTATGGCCTCCTTGATTGTCATAGTTTCTGCTTCTCCGTGTCAGAACTCTATTTTGAGGTTATGTCACAAACATCTATTTGCATCAAATTGTGCTTGCTTTTGAGTTATATCATGTTTTATCAGCCTGAAATTTCCTACAATTAAAAAGAAAACATATCTTCACAATAGGATGGTGCTGACGCTGACACGGGACAAGTGTAATCTAGAATTTTTGAAGGAGAGAAAGAAGTATGACAATCAAGGAGGCCATATAACGCGCCCTACATACACTTGTCCCGTGTCAGCGTCAGCACCATCCTATTGTGAAGATTGTGTTTTTTTTTTAAATTTGTAGGAAATTCAGGCTTATAAAACATGATATAACTCAAAGCCAAGCACAATTGATTCAAATAGATGTTTGTGACATAACCTCAAAATAGAGTTCTGACACGGAGAAGTAGAAAACTAGACAATCAAGGAGGCCATAAAGGCGCAATTATATTTTAAGATTAAAAAAATAATTAAGGAAACTGAAGCCAAATGTGTCCCCAATTTTTTGAGCAGTCCCCTGCCACAATTGGAAATGCGCTATCTAAAATTATACAAACACATTGGCGCAATTGTTCTCATTGTGAAAACGACACATCCGATGGGAAGTTCACAAAGCTGCAGAGTGAACGGGTGTACGCCATGGTTATTTAGTGTTACTGCTGCGTTTGTCTGTGAACCACGCGTCTTGGCTGATAGTTGTAACAGTCTACTGGTATGAAATTTTTTTGTTGATTTGAGTGATTATATTAAAATAATTATGGCATAGTTACCCACAAAGTATGTTCTTATGTCTATGTGTTCATTTTGTATAATTTCTTGAATGACTGTATGCCAAGAAACATTCTTTGTTAAAATAACAGTTCTCTGGGCACAGTCCCCTGACAATTTTTTGAACAGAGAACTATTTCATGCTACAGGGTACTGTTTCTGTCAGGCATTGTCAAGCTTATTTAGCCAGAGTATACTGCAGTGATTATTAATTTTCAAAATATTGTATTTCTTTCAGTTAATTCTCGATTCCAGCCAAAAAAGAGCCACCCAAAATCTTAGAACAAAAACGTGTGGCCGAACGTTTAAGATACGAGCGACTTTTGTAGACACAGTGCAAGCAAATATGAAGACAAGGGAAAACTTAGAATCGAAGAAGTCGAAGATGAATTTGGTCCAGCCCTTGACTTACCTGTTACCAACTCTGTTTTAGAAACCAATGTTCCACAGTCATGTAAGCAGTCTAATACTAATTTGGAGAATATTGCCAAGCTTAGAATAATCAACCAGTAAAATATCGGTGATTATGCTTTAGTAAAGTTCTCCGTTAAAAAAGCAGAATACCGACATGCTGCAGTGATAAATCAAATTGATTATGAGGAAGATGCAGTGACATTTATGAAAGTTTGTGAGATGAAGGTCATACGTTTAGATTTGACGACAGCGATGTTTTCTGATGTTCCTTTGGACCAAATATTGGAAAAGTTTACCAACCCAGATCTAACTCCATAAGGAAAAAAATTGTTTTTATTACTTTCCAGTAGCTGTACCAGTGTTTTAAAAATAGTTTGATATTTACTTAAAGTGCAATAGCAAGACTGATTTGTTGTAAGCTGTAAGAGTTACCATAAGATTTACTAGTTAAGTTAAAAGCTTCTTAGCTCCGAAGCTGTATAGTATTGAGAAAATTAATTTTAGAAATTGTTTTTTCCTAAATATCCAAACTTTATTTTAGTATAGTTAAAATAAATAAAAACAAGGGGTTCGATTGCTTACATTCAATTAAAACATGTTTTTTATCCCACATATACGTTCCGCTGGATGAGATAACAGTCCCCTGTAGTAATTTTTTTATAATTCGAAAATAAATAGCATTGTGTGTGGGCTTTTGAACCGGCATATTACTTTAATTAGTATCTCTTGATTTATCCATATATTTTCTTAATTCATAAGAATAATATGGTTGCGGCAGTTTTGTATGGGCAACTTTCCATTTAGTAGAGAAACACCCATCAATTGGCGCCTCAAACCATAAATCTACACTATGGCGCTCTTGACGTTCACCTGAAAACTTACAGTACGTTCCTTCTATCACGTCCATTCTTCAACAGAGACCGAGAAAATTGTGATGATGTGATGAGTCTTGGGTCTTTTTGGGAATGTTTGATGGACGGACAATAGTCAGAAGGCGTAAACTAAGTTTTTGGTTGAACGTGGAGCGTCATTACATACGGTGCTATCACTTCTAGTTACCATTAGAGGAAGTAAGCCACCGCAACAATTTGTCCAGGAAATAATGGAACCTTATTTTTTGCCCTTCTCAAACGTTCAACATCCGTTTTCTCCGGCCCCCCTACATCTACATACCTTTAGCCCAGTGAACACGGGTAGGATATGATGGGATTATAAGCACTATCCTCTTCATCTCGGCCTCCACGAACGCTAGCAGCTCTCTGCAAACAAGTACGGCTAGCCTGGGATGAGATACCGTAAGAATACACAAACCATGCCCTCAGAAGCATGCCCCGATGATTGGAGGAATGTACACGGCATTGGGACGGCCTAACACATTATTAGCAGAAAATTTTTTCTCTTTATAATTCACCCACAATTGCCTCTGTCTTGCATTGCTTACCATTTCTAATGGGTGTCCTATTTTATTCATTACTGGGTGTTACTCTTAGGCACGGTCCTATCTCAGAAAAATTTGGACAATGGAAAAGCGCGTGACTTTTTTAAATCTTAGGTCGTCCTCAATGTAAAGTGAGTGAGATCCAAAAAAATCTAAAATAAAATGCAAATTGGATGTTCTTGATTCTTTTGAAAAATGACAATTCCTGAAGTAAATACGTATATCGTTCAGGAATAGGGGTTATCAAGCAATAAACCCCTCCAAATAAGTAAACATAGATATTTTATTTATCTTACACTGCTTCTGACTACGATCAAAATTTGTCCAAAAAGTTTAAAAAGGAGTGCACAATTTTCCTAAAACTTTGCAGCTATTAAGGATACTATCACTTTAAAGAAATCGCTTTCCCATAGCTCTGACTAAGTTAAAAAACGCCAACAGAGAGCAAGCGTTTATCACACTGAAAATGAGTGATGTGATATTTTGCATGGATTATTACGAATCACTGTATGATGTATGTTTCAAAAACAATATATTGGACCTGGTTGAATACAAAATTTGACTGTGAAAATTATTTTCTTGGTGTGAAATGTATACCGCTGAAATGTAATTAAACCTACAAACGCATTGTTCGCGAGAGCTATCCATACCTTGTTGTTTGATAAAAGCATTGCTTAATCGGAAGACAGAACATAATTTTGTTTCGATTGCTAATTTAAACTCGCCGATATCTAGTAGGTCGATCTTTGAATGTGATAGCAAAGCTGGCGCATCGGGCAGATTTTTTCTCTCCACTTTGAATAATCTGTGCAAACTTGCTACATAGTGGCTTAAGCGGTAGGATATAACGATTTCCTCGTCTCACAAACTATGAATATATTTGCTTAGTTTTAAGCAATTTCTCACCACAAGGTAAAACTGCTAATCCCAAGTGGATGGGAACATGCGATACGGTCCTGGATTCCTGCATCTGTTCTCACGTGTACTACAACTGCACCAAGCGTACGGTTTTTCTTTTAATTATCCTCAATATGAATGGAGTTACATAAATATTTATCTTTTCCCGAACGCCTGTTGTTCTTAAAATATTCCTGCTTTTATTGTTTGTTCGCCGACAGAATATACGGTTATACCATAATGGAAGGGACAGAAGGCTAGCAGAGTCTATGTACCTTTGTTTCATTGAACCCTATGCTGTTATTTCAGGAAATGCTATTTATTAATCCAGCATAAAATGGGTTTATACGGAATAACAACATATTTAATTTCCTATTTCCTGATAGTGCGTCTACTGCATCGAATTTAGACTGTATTACCAAGAATTTGGAAAATAATGGTTTTGATGGATTTTACAACAGAATTATAATAATAATAGTAATAATAGTTTATTGGTGTGATAATATATCATAATGATAATAGTAGTAATAATAGTTTATTGGTGTTAATGCGCGTGATGTGCTTATACAGGTCAGAGGAAAATATAAAGATATATACAAGAGATACCGTCATTTGGAGGGAAATTGATCAAAATATTCAAACTTTTCGGATTATTTTTTTCATGTCAAAACTTTATTCGGCTGTAATGATCGAATCTGATACATATTGTGGGTAAGAATGGCACAGCAGGTGCAAAGAACCCCAGTGTTTGAAACTATAACCCTAACGGAACTAAAAACGGCTGATCAATTTCATACTGGTTTTGGGGCGAGATTGTTCACATAGTATTAATTGCATGTAAAATGAGGGTACAGGCTCCTAAATGAACAATCTTAACTTATTATATTTCAACTGGTTACAGCATTTTAATGTAGGTGGGGTGAGATTGTTCACTATGGGTGAGATTGATCAACTGTATTTATTGTACGTGTTCCAGTACATAATGGCCAAAAACACCTATTTGGTTGATAAACAACGTTATTTTTCCAGATACCTCACAAAAAACTATTTCGAACATTTGAAATAGATGCTTACCCATATCTATAACTAATACAAATAACTTAAATAAGTCTACTAACAGTTGAGGTAGAATATAAAAAAGAAAAACTACATTTATCTATCATATTTTCAAAACGATAGATGAAAAGCCGGTCTGAATTTTCCAGACAGGATCTGGTAACACAGCTACTACGTCTGGAAAATCCACTAGAAATTCGTCGCCATATTGAGCTTGAAATTTATTCTTAGATCCATCTACAGACTTAATCCCAACACCTCGAATTCTCGAACATTTTGACTCTCGGTCACATTTTGCACAATGGCAACATATCGATAAACTGTTTTTCTAGATCCACCACATACTTTAACTAGAAGAAATTTGCCAGGAAGTATATATCTTTCTGTCGGTTCAAAGTATTCAGTTTCCGGTTCGGTTATGGTTTCTAATGAGTTTTCACTAGAGCTATCATTAGTTTTGAGGATCGTCGTTCGTATCTAAGTCACTGGGTTCTTCATTTAGAACAACACTTTTTCCAGGCTCTACCGAAAGCTTTCGACGCCTCATATTTCTTCTGGATGGTCCTACCTTAAACGCTGCTGTAGCAGATATTCCACAAGAACGTTGCCCAGCGAATCTTCAGTATTCGTGTCAGTGGTTTGGTTTGGAATTTTTCGCAGAACTCGTTCAGCATCCAGTTGCACGAAATGAGCTTATCAAGTCTTTCTTTATAGCATTTTCATGTTTTGGTTTATTTCTGCAAGGGTAGAAGCTAATACACTCGACAAATCCTTTTTATCTAGAGTAGACTGATGGGGATGAGCTTTCTTCCATTTTGTTAGGGAAGACCACCAAGCTATCTTGCAAGGGCGAAAAAATGTGACATCTAATGGCTGAGTGAGATTGGTCGAACATTTTGGGAGGCAACAAAAGAAACATCGTTTTCTCTACACTGCCTTAAATCACTTTCTGTGAAATGTGAAGACAGGTTGTCTCCAATTAACACTTTTGCATGAGGAAGAAAAGCTGATTTAAACCAATCTGTAAACGTTTGAGCGTCCATCCATCCTTGCTGGGTTCGATTACATCGCGATCCTACACTGCAGCATCTATTGTTGCAGCAAGGCTCGCCCTTGCGACCGAGCTCAATAATCCACTGCTTCCACATTTTCTCAGCCTTATATATAACGTATGGTGCAAGCAGCACACCAGAAGCCGACTTGCACATCATTATGGTAGTAGCAGTTTTGGTAAAGTTGCATATCCTTTCAGGGTATTTTGTACCACGCCGAAACAGCATATTTTGTTTTCCGGGATCATCCTGCACATTTGTTTCATCGTAGTTGAATATATACAAGCTGGGATATCCTTAATGTTTCACTCAAATTTTCGAAATATTGGACTATATGTTCCCTTGAAACATTAGCCCGAGCTCTATTGATGTTCGATGCAACTTTTTGGCTAATATCTTTCTTATGTCGTTGTAAGAAAGAACGAGCCCAATCTGTTCCAGGCATGTTTGCTCTAAGCGTGAGTGGGAATCCCCAATCTGAGCAAACATTTACTGCTTTTACGAGGGCAGGATCTTCGGCAAATGAAAAAAACTGTTTGACCTCCAGATTTCAGAATTCTGATTCCCTTATACTTATTTCGAAGGGTGCCAGAAGGGATATTATGTTCAGCCGATGCTTGACGGAGGGACCATTCATTTCTACCACCTTCTAGCGCCTCTGGACATAATCCACGTAACGGCGTGATCCAAGTGCTCTTTTATAATTCCTCGGCATGGTTAGGATCTAAAATCTAATCATAATTCCATTGACAATACAAAAATGAATGTACATATATTGTTAGATGGGGTGTGATTGATCACTGAAAATTGATCAACCTCGCCCCGTTTAGGCGAACAATCTGACCCCACCCAATAAATATCTCAATATTATGAAAAGCACTGCACTGTTCATTCCCGCTCGACTACACCATAACCTCAAAATATCAACAAACACGCCCTAGTATGAGGCAAAAAACTACAGATCAGCACTTTACCTTACCTGGCAAATTTCCAGATAGTTCCTCTGACTGACGCACTATCTTTTGCTGTGAGTGGTTCGGTAGTTCTGGCGCTAAATTCAAACTTATGAGAAAATTATCTGGTGATCAATCTCGCCCCAATCGACGGTAATAATAAATGACAAGCGATACGACATTATAAATAAGTAAAATGAAGGCAAAACATGATTACTAGAAGGGTAGAGAAAATAGGAAAGCTATGTTAAAACCGAAAAGTCGTAAGACATACATTCAATGTCAAAGAAAAGTCTTGATAAAATAAAACTCTTCATTAACCCATTAAAATCGTCAATATCAGATTATAATGAGGTAAGGCATTAAAAAATGAGAACCTTTTTGGTCATATCTACGTATTTTTTGGTTTTCGAAATCTGTAATAACTGAAGTTCAGACTTATCACCAAGATGTGGACTGTACCATATTGTTTTGAGAGACGAATGTAAACTTTTATCTAGGTATAGCCTATATCGCAATGTCCGATTTAGATGGCCTGCATGAAGTGTCATAAGGAAAATGTATACGTTTGTTACGGATAGTTTTTCAAAAATGGAAACCTAGAGTCTGGTATCGGTGATGTGATAGTACTATTCTAACCATAGATCTTACCTAGCATTTATGTACCGTAACAAGTGCGGATGATGAAGAAGAAGCTTTTCGCTTCTAATAGATGTCTCAGCTTTTCATTGCAGCTGTTGTAGAGACTGACAAGTAATAAAAACGTACCAGAAGGGTAGTTAATAAACGAACCTTCAGCCAGAACAGAAAAATTAACTTCTACTCTTCCAGATCGACGTGCTTCGGGAGTTTTCCGAAGTTGTATGTCAAGTATAAACGCACTGGGGGAGAAATAATTGCTAGTGAGTAGATAAAATGCCCTGGATATAATGGCTGGTAGCTAGTAGGCTTAGCAGATATTAATAGTGGCAGTAAATTGTTGTCGCCTTTGTAAGATGGATATTTTTCGTCGTCAGCTCCTTATTGCTGTTGCTGTTTGCAGTATGGGTGTCTCTTTCTTCCTTTGGATAGATTGATGATGGTTGCTTCCAGTACATGGGTATTTCTCAGCAAATTTCGGAATTCATGTCCTGAGCCATTGATGCCAAGTTGCATGGATTTATCATCAATTTAACATTTTTATTATATCAATAAGTATCTACACTAATATTTTAAAAGCAAAAATTTAGATAATATATTGACACAAAAAATGCGATTAATTTATTAGTCTCAAAGTCATTCCCTCATCTCATCCCTCGGTCTAAAATTACTAATAAAAAAATATATACAATCAAATCTGTTCATATTCTTAAAATTGAATATTACTAAAATATTTGATAATAAGTAGGGATTGTTTAGTCAAGCTTTCATTGCTAAAAAATAAATAGGTATATAAACAAATCTATTTAAACTGTCCCTTGAAATGAAATCTTTCCCTCACCCATTGTAAATATTCGATTTGTGGTCACACCATTTGATATTTTTGAACGCAGCTGTTATGTTCTTCAAACTTGGCAATACTGCTAATAATGTAAACATGGCGGAATTTCTTAATAGTGAAAAGAGTTGCTGCAAAAAAGTATTGGATTTCAATAATTAGAACATTTCTCTGTGTCATTACCTCACTGTGATGATTTTTTTATTGTTTTGGAGAGTAAAATGCATTCACAAAATGCTAAATCAATTTGAGGTGATGTACTGTTGGTTACGGTGTCGTTTATGAAAATCCGTCATTCCCTCACTGTCATTCCCTTACTATATTAGAAAGTGAGGCAATGAAAATTATACGAGGGAATGAATGTTGCATATATAAAATTGTGGTTTGGGTGTTATTGTTTAACTCCAGGTTGTATAGCATGTGATTTCAATTTTAACAGATATCCGTATATCAAGAATGGGGAAATGAAGATGTTAAGTGAAGAAGAAAAGAAATGAAGAAAGGAGTACGACAGAAAGAGGCGAGAAAAATTGAAAATCAATGCTGAGTCTTTAGAAGCTTTGCGTGAAAAAAAAAGATTAAAGTATTTAAGGAAGAAGTTAAGTCAATAAGTCCTATGAGTGCAAGAGAAACTAGCCAAAAACCGACCAAGTTCTGCACCATCTTTACAGCACAGAGCAGAGAATTTGTCTACTCTCAATAGACGTAGAATGCACAAGCGGCGAACTATTCTGTACGCGATTAAAGTTTGGAAAATAAAGTAAGGAACGCAGTCAAGCTTAGCGAAAATATAAGAAGAGGTGTTTGAGATTGAAAACTAAAAATACTGACCCAAACTCTCCAGCAACTAAAGTCTCATCGCTTTTAAAGAATATACAAGTTCCTGACGTTGTAAGAAAATGACTCATTTTCGGAGAAGCACTGCCAACGGACCTCAAGAATATCTATGAAGATCTTGGAAGTAAACATGGAGAAAAGAAAAAATATTACATGTTGAAGCTGCAATAAGTACAAAAGATACAAATTGCTATACAGATCGAAACATTTTTTCAAAAACGATACGTACAAACAGAACTTTACTCGTAAGGTTAGCTCCAAAATGCTGAAATTTAGGGGTGATGTTGTTCATTTCTTAAAGAATGATGAAAACAAGGATGTGCCCTTTAAAGTATAAAACAAATCTCAATACATCTATTAATAAATTAACTTATATTTTTTATTGAAATTCAGCATCAAATTGTTGTAAAAATTATTCCCCCATCCTATCAGCCATTCTCATTCTCATTTCATAGTTTTTTAAAAGTCATTTTTCCACATGTTATACACAAAAATATGGAGGACCTTCATTTTCAATGAACCTTACTAAAGTAAAACTCTATATTTCTGCAAAAAGAGAGATAGAATATTTTTTTACTATTTTTTTTTAAGAAACGCAAAATGGTAGTTCTAAATTTGTTGAGAAATACCCACATACTTTACATTACTATGAAGAAGTTAGACAGCTTTTTGAAATTAATTTTGAAATGACTAGGACTAGTGGAACTGGATAAAGATTCTTGAAGTATATGAGAACCAGACACCTAGTGAGTCCATCTAGAAGCAAATGAGCATTAGGCTATGTAGGTGTATTACGATTAGAAAACCAAATTTGTCAGATCGCTTTAGTTCAATGTCTACGAAAGAGAAGCACGAGAAGGGTGTATCAACACATGTTAGAAAGAGCCGACGGAAGAGCGCCCACATTGCTTAGCGACGGTGCCAATATGTTACACCAGAAAATGTTCGCACCTGCTTCATAATAGATTACGTTACTCTCAAACCCAAGAAAGAAGACTGCTCGAACATTTAATTGAATATTTCATTGTGTTTATAATTATTTATTTCAATCCATTTCGAAGCAGGACGACACTCCCCATGGTGGTGGAAACCTTGGTTTGGATGCGGTGCTGCCAAGCGAACCAATTTTGCAGAATTTGTGGCATCCTGACCTTTCATTTCGACCTAAAATGGAGCGCCGTTAGCGCCGATTGGGAAGCAATCCTAAACAGATTGCCGCATCAGCGTTGCTATGCAACGCGGCGATAAGCTTCGCTATTCAGCCGGCTTCCATCTCTTTCTAACATATGTGTCTATACATATTCCTCTCTCGTATACATTGAGCTCAATCCGTCGGACAAATTTGGTTCTCAGTGTATATCTTTAACCCTTAGTCAGTATTTCAAAAGGGATTGTACTAATTTAATAAATTAAGTAATGATATCAAGATGTGTGTCAGTTTGAAAAGGGAAATTGAAAAAATACTCATGGAAAACCAGACATAGTAGTGAAATTTTCTTTCCCAGTAACAGCTCAAATGACTACCACAAGTTCAAGTCACTGACTCATCCGTAAGTTGGCCATCTATCAGATCTTGACGCTCATTTGAGTGCCTCTTATTTTATAATGTATCTTCGGATAATGATAGCCTTCAGGCTTCAGCTATTTCATTATACAGGTTGTCCCGAAAGTTGAGCTTTCTTGCCACAGAATATATCCAGTTTTTCAAATTTTATATACTCTTTGGTAAAATTTTATAAAATTTCGGTGTAAGATAGAGAGATAC
This sequence comes from Acanthoscelides obtectus, assembly GCA_963669975.1. NCBI lineage: Eukaryota > Metazoa > Arthropoda > Insecta > Coleoptera > Chrysomelidae > Acanthoscelides > Acanthoscelides obtectus. The sequence continues at coordinate 85,713,266 of CAVLJG010000001.1, read as the reverse complement.
GACCGCTGGATCACAGATTGATGTGGTTTTGGAACAATAAATTTGCAGTCTGTGAATGTTTACGGTAGAAGACATATATGTATAATTTGATAAATAGCTAGCTCAAGATACAAATGCTCAAAAATTTGTTTTTAAATAATTTATGCTTAATTTTCTGGTGTTGAACCACTATTTAATTTTGATGAAATCGTTTTCAATATGTCTTTCAGAAGGCACAAACCTTTACCTTTATATAATATTGCAGTATCATCTACAAAACTTGTTATTTTGCTGACACAGTCGATTTGAAATTTGAAAGTTGTTTGAAAGGTCTTTCAATAGATTTCAAATGAATGCGGAAAAAATTTGGGTTGTTATTTGGTTGTTGCCACGTATAATCTTCCGAATTGCTGTTTATGGTGGCAGTTTCCGTTTTAAATTATAAACGAATTGTTGATTTGACAAACCCTAACACTTATTGAAATAAAAAGTGATATTTTAGTGCGTTTTCGTTTTCTATCTGAACAAATTAAAGGACTACGAAAGACCTTTCAAACAAGTTATTACTCGATACCCTTGTCTTTTAAAAATTTTAAGGGAATTACCC
>CAVLJG010000001.1:85677677-85712180 GCA_963669975.1 Acanthoscelides obtectus | reverse complement strand
CAAATAGGTTCACTCAAAACCTACTATATGGCGAAGTTCGAGATCTTCATAATTTAGTTTTTCCTTTGCGATTCCTACAAATATCAACTCATTTGGACCAGATTTATATCAGAACGCTCAGAATTAAAAATACTAATGTGTAAGTTTCAATAAAAGCCCGTTCTCACGAAAATATCAAAAAATTGCGTTTAAAGGCTTGTAGACCAAAAAGGATAGGATTGATGTTAAAGAGTAATTAGAATCAAAATTAAGTATCATTTACTGTTATACATGCCCTTAATGTTTTAACCTTTAAGAGTAACCACTATGACTTAACCAAGTTCAATGAAAGCATAAGTGTATTCAGGTCCAGCGGTCTTGGTGGCGATCCGACGCGCCAGATCTACCTTTCTGATTGTTGAATATTTGTGATTCAAGTGACCGAGTGTGAACTGTCAAATGATCATGTTACAAATCTGATTGCCTTATTTACACCTACCTCAAAATATTACCAACCTAAGTAAAGAAGAGATAGATCTGGATTGTCTACACAGCCTACAGATACAAATACAAAGTTGAATGTATATTTGGTGAGCATTTTTTATAAGACAACTTTCTAAAATGCGTTGTATAAATATTAATAAACTTCCTTTTGAGACACTTTGTATAATATATATAATGTAGTGAAAAGTAGGCGTTCCAGTTTCTTTAACGCTGTTACATTTTTTAATGGAAAAGTTGTCTAAATGAATGAGTTATAACTTCAAATAGCTCGTTATGTTTCAGGAATGTTGTACTTTACTTGAGCTTGTAGACAAGCTTCTTACATGTGTCATAAAATGTTTACCATGACCTACGTAGATTTATGTTACGTTTTGATTAAAAACCTCCATGATAGCTGCCGTGAATTATGTGTGTAATGTGCTTCCTACACACCGTTCCAACTTTAAACAATGGGGATTTCCTTAGAAAATTGCAGTAAACTGAAACAATTGCATCTCGTCCACGACTGTTCTCAACGCAAGTATAACGTTACCAGTGGCGTAACATGGAGCTCGTCTACATAATTTTTCCCCTGTTTTGTTTTTACTTTGATAACCATAATGATTGTCACTACCATTCATCCTTATCAGTTCATCAATTATTTATCATTCTAAAATATAAATAGTCCATGAGTTTACTTTTTGAAGCTTATTTTCGACTGGAAGCTCTCTCAAGGAATCGTTACTCTTACTACTACCACTATGTGCATTGAGATAGATTAACCATGAATTAAGTTCTCCTGAATGTACTAGCAATATTATGCCTGGTTGCATCGCCTTTCTCAAATCTACTATATAACAAAAGTGATCGGAGTGTTAGGGTCAATATCAAATTGAGTTTTGTTGAAACACCTCGATTTGACGGAAACTTTACCAAGATAAAGTTACATCTGACAATAATGCTGTACTATAGTAACTTCAAGTCTCTAGCCAACAGTATAGCCCTTCTTTCAGTTTTTCTCGGTTACGTAAATACCATACGAAATAAGTATGCAAATTGACTAACTGAACCATGTGCGGAGCCGAAGCTCCACAAGAAAATTGCCCACTGGGCAAGCCTATCTTCAACGCATTCATTCACTTTCTTAAAGTATTCCAATAATTGTGACAAAAACTGTCGATGTGATGCAACAAAATCAGAAGTTATCCAAAAAAGAATCCTAAAAATTATTCTCAAGAAGACCTTTACAATTAATTAAGGTATCCCACTTGACGATCTCCGACCAGATTTTACGCCTCGAAAAAAGTATCCGATGATAGATACGGTAGCGACATCTATGAAAATTTGTCACCGCTGCTTCTCTATTGACTATGAGACACTTTGAATAGGTTAGCGTTTCACAGATGGCGCCGTAGCCAAAGCACATACGAGCATATCGGTGATAAATTCTCATAGGTGATGCTACGTTTTGGATAATTTTTTTGGACGCGCATATATAGTATTGGGTTAGCTATCTTCAGCTGGAAGGCGTTAATCAGTGTTATTTGGTTCTCAAAACATGCCGGATGTTTCAAGATCGACTCTCACCATTGGGATCTCAGAAATGGAAAGATATACGAAGTCGCTTAAATGGAAGCAAAGTTCAGTATTTAGGTTACTAACAAAACGCCGCTTAGAAAGTTTCAAAATTTAACATACTACTGAATAGGGACAAAAAACGACTTTTCCCAAATTGGTTCTAATGCTTCCTGGCTTTATTTGTAATGGAACTTCAGAATAAATTGCACATTAACATTGCCACTGTTTCTCCCTTACAAGATGGCATAACTAGACATTTCGCCTGTTGTCCTCCAGCATCAACTTTATTTTTTGGACGTCATATTAGATTTCTGCACAAGGAATAGAGTTTTCAATTCTGTTTCCAAAATGTACAATATATGTCAAACCTTAGTTATTTCGGAAAGAGAGTTTCCTAGGTATGTCTTAAAATTATCAAACAGTCATTTTTATATATTATATAAAACAAATTCCATGTTGATACTGCTACTTTTTCTCCTCTACAGGATGGTATAGTCCAATTTTCTTCTTTAGACGTCGATCACCAACTATGATTTTTCATATGGGCATTGTATTGGAATTATGTACAGTTGAATGAACTTTACAGTTCTAAATTCAGCGATGTGTTTGCTAAGTCGGCCATGACTTTGTTGCTGGAACGAAAACCATAATGAGATGAAGAGGTATGGGGAAGCATGAACACAAAACGAAAATTGTATTGATGGTAATAACATTAATAATAAATAAGCATATGTTCAAAGCTTCATCCGTTATTTTGTAGGCAAATCCTGGCCCTTCTCTGCGTATGGTTCTCTGCTCGGTTTATTTTGCTTCATCTCGATCTTCAAAACTCTGTTACTATGTTCAATTTGAGTCTTCAAAGCTGTCATAAAGCCCCCTGTTTATAAATTTGATCAAACCTTTCTATTTCCTTATAATTTTCGTTCGAACAACGCATTCATGTGCCGAATAAGGGAATACATCGAACGTCGAACTGAAAAATTTGACTACCCTATTTTGTAGAGGAGAAATTTGGCAATAACTAAATGCAATTTATTTTAAAATCCCATAGCAAATAAATTCAGGACAAAATAAAAATGATTTGTCAATAAATCTGGTATAAGAAATATGAAACAAATCACTATCTGATTATTCCCAGGCCTACATAGGAAATTCTGTCTTTTTTTAAATGACTAACGTTTGGCATGATTCAATCCGAAGATCGGCAGTATACCAAGCGCTAAGAGGACTAGGAAATAGCGAGCAGATTCCTCCCTCCCACACCTCTAATGTTTTTTATAACATATCTTTCAAATCGTAAACAAGTAGTAGAGATAGACAACACTATATATCTAGTCCGATTGATATAACATCAGGTGTCCCTCAGGGTTCAGTTTTAGGGCCCTTGTTGTACTTAATTTATAATATAGACTTGGGTAGCTCTATAAAAAACTCTTCTGTGATGTGCTATGCCGATGATACACAGATATACAAGAGCTTTAATAGTAACACTTTACATACTTCAATCAATCAGCTTAATGATGATTTGGAGGCAATAGTAGGATACTCAAATGGCAACAATCTTAAGCTCAATAAAGACAAGTGCTCAGTGATGCTTTTTTGTCTTGCTGTCAAACGTAACACTATATATTGTATTCTCTTGATGTAAAAATCGATAATCGATAATACTACAAAAAATTTAGGGTTGATTATTGATTATACTTTACGGTTTAAAGAGCATGTTTCGTCTATCTGAAACAAATGTTATGCAACTTTGAAGTATTTTTATGTCAATCGCTCTATTTGAATTTTAAAATTAGAAAAAAGTTATGTGAGGCTCTTATATTTCCTAGCCTATTTTACTGTAGCACTGTGTTCTATCATTGTCTTGATTCTATCACAAAAGCAAGACTCCAAAAACTCCAAAATACTTGTCGGTTTGTATTTAATCTCAAGAAGTATCATCATGTTTCCTTAAAGAGATTTCAGCTTGGTTGGATGTGTATAGAAAATGCTCGCAAGTACCATATAGCAGTGTTTACACATAAGATCATAACTTCTCGATCCCCCTTGTATCTTTATGAGAAATTTGTTTTCAGACGAAGTAATTCAGACATTGATTTCGGACACAAAAAAAGACTAGAGATCCCTATGTATAAAACAACTTTATTCGTAGTTCATACACTTACAATGCTATCCTGATTTATAACGAATTAGATGACAATATAAAGGATTGGCCAGTAAACAAATTTCGTAAGCATGTGAAACAGATTTATTTGTCATTGTAGTAATTGTGGAAAAGTTACTTTTTAATTCTTACATTTTATTTTATTTTTACGTAATATATGTGTGTATATATGTATGTCAGCCAGCTATCAAGCTCGTTGTTTTGAAGCGTCTTTTGCTGCTTGTCAAAGTTTCCTTTGATTAAGTGTTTCAATTTATTATTTGGGTAGGTTAAGTAGAGTAGCCAAGAGCTAGACTTCGCCTACGTAGAGGTCACATTATGTTGTAGTTTTTATAATGTGCCTAATAAAGACATTTTATTATTCTTATTATTATTATTATAAGGCTAATAAAGTTGACACTTCAGGAAACGGAAAATAGAATAAAAGTTGAAGGAAAATATTCTGAAAACTTCAAGGTAAAAGTGGGGTTGCGGCAAGGAGATCCGTTGTCAACAGTTTTAATCAACTATGTATTGGAAGATATAATCAGAGCAGCAAATTTAAATAGGAATGGTTTATTATACAGTAGAACGCACCAATGTTTAGCGTTCGCAGATGACATCGCAATTGTTGTTAGAAGCAAAAGAGAATTGATACAAGTACTAAAAACACTTGAAGAGAAAGCAAAGGAAAAGGGTCTAATAATAAATCAGGAAAAAACTGAATATATGAGATGGACAGATGATGATTTTATGACAGGAGAAAGATTAAAGGTAAAAACAGGCAGTGGCAAAATATATAATTTTGAAGAGGTCGATCAATTTGTCTATTTGCGATCAACCTTCACAAGAAAACCGAGCACAAGGGAAGAAATAAAAGCAAGACTGGGGAAAGGAAATAGATGTTTATATAGACTGAACCATCTCCTGACAAGCAAGTTGATAAGTAATAAACTAAAAATCAAATTACATATATAAAACAGTTTTAAAACCATCAGATACATTTGCTTGTGAAACATGGATCTTCAGGAAGGCAGATAGAAATATCCTAGAAGTGTGGGAAAGAAAGGTGTTGAGGAAAATTTTTGGAGGGAAACAGAACAAAGGGGTATGGGAAAGAAGAACAAACCAAGACCTTGCAGATATGTATAAAGAATCAAGTATCACAGGAGATATATAAGAGCACAAAGGTTGAAATGGTTAGGGCATGTAGAAAGGATGGCAGAAAATGGGATTCCAAAAATTATTGTTAGCAGAAGCATAGAAGGCAAGAACAGGAGAGGGAGACCGAAGGAAAGATGGAAGAGCGAAGTAGAAGCTGATATGAGAAGCTTAGGTGTACAAAACTGGAAATGCATGTGTCAAAATAAGAAGAAATGGAAAGAAATTACAAAGAAAGACTTGGGCATTTCAGGCCTGTAGAGCTATGTATGTATACAGGGTGTTCCATAATTATTGCGACAAAATGATAGGGGTTGTAGAGGGCATCAAAATGAACAATTTTTCCTTATAAACCCCTGTTCGGAAATATGCCATTTGGGCTGCAGCAAAAAAAAAAGATCAGTTTCTTGAAACAGCTTACCTACAGTAATTGCTCAAAGTGTCCTCCACCTTGCTCAATACATAGCTGTGCACGATTGTTCTATGATCGGCGAACTCTGTGGCATACCCCCGGTATGTCCTGAACATGTGCGGACGCGGCCATCACTCTTCCAGTAGCTCTTGTTGGTTGGGAACAGGAGTTTCGTACACTAAAGCTTTCAGATAGCTCCAGATAAAATAATCCAGTGGGGTCAGGTCAAGTGACCGCGCAGGCCAAGGCACAGGGCCACCTCGGTCTATCCACCTATTTGGAAATTTGTCGTCCAAATACTGCCGCACTTGTAAGAAAAGTGGGCTGGACCGCCATGGTGTTGAAACCACATGTTGGCTCTTATATTCAGTGGCACATTTTGTAATAGTTCCGGTAGCACATGCTGTAAGGATCGACCATAAGCATGCCCATCCAAACGTGGTGGAAGCAGATATGGCCCGATGATATGCTCGTCCACAATGCCGCACCAGATGTTAATTGAAAACTGATGTTGGTCTCTATGGATGGCTATGGCAAAAATAACCGTCCTTTGTAAAACAGGACTCGTCAGTGAACAAAACGTAGCGACCAAAGTTTGGTTGCCTCAACTCCTGCTGCAGCCACCAACGGCAAAAACGTCGACGCGGCAGATAGTCTGCTGGACCCATGGCTTGGACTTTTAAAAGGTGGTACGGGTGTACGATAACAAAAATGTAAACATAGCAGGCTTTTTTTACAAACCGGTGAGACCATGAAATGTGCTAGACGAACATTTTGCAGCTGGTGAATTTTTTGTTTCTCCTATGAGCTCTTAAGGTAAAATTAACTGTAGTGCTCAAACGGCATATTTACGAACAGGGGTTTATAAGGCAAAATTGCATATTTTTATGCCCTCTACAACCCCTATCATTTTGTCGCAATAATTATGGAACACCCTGTATATATACATGTATATATATAAAGTTTGGCGATGTCAATGTATGACATATATTATACATTTTGAAATCAGTATTACAAACTCTATTCACCTGTACAAAAATCAAATTTGACATCCTTGAGAAAAAGTAAAGTTGATGTTGGAGGACAATAGGCAAAACGTAATATTGAAATTCTAATTATGCTATCTTGTGGAGAAGAAAAATTGGAAATAATAATGTGCCATTTCTTTTGAAATTCCGCTTCAACTGAAGTCAGGAAAAATTAAAACGATTTTGGGAAATTTCGTTTTTTTTTTTTCGTTTATCTCCGGAAGTAATTTCAATTTCGAAACTTCCTAAGCGGCAATATGTTAGTTACCCAAATAAGCATCTTGGCGACTTCGTATCACAATGATGAGGCTTGAATTTGAAACACCCGGTATAAAGATTCAGCTGTAAAATTTTCAGAACGCCACTGAAAATAAGCATCAGATAATGCAGCTCCTCGTACTGAAACCTGCATAAACCCCATTGTATCTGTGCATCCATCAGCGCGTCTTGTTACGTAAATAAAACGTTTTCGTCCACGGTCTCTTTTTTAATGAAAATGCTTCGGATTCTTTGCTAGTTCTTTCTGCTCCTCATTCTTCCGCCTTCATGGCAAAGCGTCGTTACTAGGGACAGTTATCCTGCAGACTTTGAGATATAAATAATGAAGTCCAGATATAGCGGCTGTAAAAATGTTTAGTTGTAACCAACAGCTAATAGACTTTCATCATTATAAGCTTTTACAGCTCCTATGAACAGAAAGCTTGAAGAACTTTTGGTGCCAGTTATTTCATTTACAAGTATGATATTAATACACTATTTGTCTCATCATTGCCATACCTGTCGCATTTGATTATGATGGGTAGCATCATTCAAAATGAATACCACTTACTGCATCTACATGTTCGCCTTATCAGCAAGATGTCAGAAAAGCAATTTCTTTCATAATTAAACATGACTGTTAATTTATCCTGCATAGAACTGATTTAACAGACGAGAAAATGTATACATTTTATGGAATTTCCCTGCGGTATTTAGTCCAAAGTTGACTCATTTGGTGGTTATCTTATCTTTCTTACACAACAAATCCATAATCCAAGGTAACACCCGGGGTAGCATCAGACTAGCCAACTTATCATCAAACAGAACAATGTATTTTGGGGCAAATGTACTCAGGTATGCATTATGCCCCTGGGACCATTCTCACAGAAGAATCTGATCAAATTTTCTATTCTGCTCACTTTGTAATGAGTTATCTGATCCAACATCTATCACAAGCAGGAGATATCACAAGGATACTTGATTTTCATGGGTGAATTATTTACTGACTCTATTTTCAATTGTCATAAGTTTATTTGGATAGTCAGATTTTATAAACGTATTTGACACATCACATTCTAATGCAGTAAATTTAGAAATTACAAATAACATGAAAACACAAATCATAAGTTATAATTATTATTGTATAAGCAGGGTAATTTCAATTGATAATACGTGATGCAAAAACTGTACCTACTGGAGTGCAAGCAACTGGTTAGCAAACACAGCGGAAACATGACTATACCCATGAAAATATTAGACATCCATCCTATACGGGGTACTACATAGTCTCGATATCCAATATTGCTCCCGATGGGCACTAGTGTGGTAGGAGGTGAAACCGGACTGCGTTCACAAATTATTAGGTGTACTTTGTACTACCCTGTAACAACTTCAGTTTTCGCAATTGTTTCAAATACCTATTCCATGCGTAGAACAAAGTAATCCTTCTGGAACTTTAAAACCTTGGGAAGGATGCCGTTCTCACAGTCAATTGTTAGTTTGTTTACTCCATCTGGCTATCAAAGCAGTCAAATATGGCAGAATATAATATATTTTCCAGGATAAATGGGATACCTCGTATCCACAGCGTTTCGTATAATAAAAACAAGTGTCGCAGAAGACGTGGTTAGAAATTAGTCGGCTCATTAGGCGTTCTAAAAATAAAGTTAACCCGGTATTCCGGAGTAAAATTTTATCTTTCAATTTACATACCATTACTGTATACGGTGTTACATTACCAAGTGGTTTACGAACGCACCCTGTACAATATAGATGAGAAAAAGACAAATTTGATAGATTAAGGCGAGGTTAGGAAACTTTTTAATTACAAACTGACAACTCCCTTTTCTTCTTCGCAAATATCCCGAGAACCTCGCCTTAAACTGTTTATAACCTTAGACATGACCGCCAACCTAACTAGCGCTATCTACTCCTAGCTTCCCAGATAACCCTCCATTAGCATATTCATATTGTTTTTATTCTGTTTATCAAGAATGTTCTGTTTCAAAAATTCCTAATCTGTAAATATATTATAATTAGAATCAATTTCAAAACATGCTAACAATTTTTTCTTATTAACAAGTTGTCCTGGAGCTGATATCAAGCTGACATGGTATTTGTTGAAGATGTTCCTAGAACAAGCTAACACAACGATTTTGGTGTGCGAGATGTGTCAAATGATATAGCCCGAGCAATATCTTCGCATATGATGGGAAAACATTATAATTCGATTTTTTTTACACAATCTTATTCAAAAATGGCTTCTTTTAACGGCACTGCATGTTTCCAGGCCTACATTTGCGTTAAGATTTTTTAAAACAATTTTTTATTTCGCTCTGGCCAAAGTGCGTTTTGGTTATTTTGAATATTCTTCAAAAAAAAAGATGGTCCAAAACTTTTCTCCAAAGTTGATAGTTTTCGAGATATAAGCGATACAATATTATGAAAACTTCCGAAATATGCTATTTTCGACACTGAAAAACAATATCAAAAAATGAAAATTCGAGTGTTAGCAATGATTATAATGATAATATTTTTCAAATATCCATTAACAAAATCCTAAAGCATTTTATTGTTATTGTAAAAATCTCTCAATGGTTATCTGCCACAGCTGGCGTCCACCACTACTCGTAGATACATGTTGCATCTCTCTTGTACTGACGCAGAGCATACACTAAGGACACGCTTGGTTAACAATTAAAAACAAAGGTTTGCAATAAAAATACCTCCTCAGCTGTTTTGGGATTTTATTAATGATGGCTTGAAGAATATTTAGGAACATTGGCAACGTTGAAGCTTTTGTTTTTTCATATTGTTTTTCGACGTATGACGCGTTTTTGAATGAAATTATGCAAAAAGCCCGAATCATAATATTTTTCCGTCAGATGCTAAGATATTGCCGGACTAATAGCTTACTTACAGTAGAGCATATACACAATACCTACACATAAGTTCAACAAACGATCTTCCGTCTTCTATTTGCCGGTTGTGCGAAAGATTTGTGCTTTATACGTGCAGTATGAACCGACACTAATTAAAATGACAGACATTTAGTTGATTTGAGTTTAGGAATATTTGTCAAATGATGACAAGCGAATTACTTACACCTGTGCCATGCCTCAGTTGACCCTACATGACACAGATTTCACCATAGTGACCACGCCTATATCCCACTGTCTGTCCGATGATGGTAGCCTTTTTGTCCATCGCATTTTTCTCCTCTATGCACTTCACTCCAGGCGAATAGGTTATTCTACATATAGTTACCACCACTGGTCCAGATATCATATTGGGTATCACAAAGACCACGACGCAATAGCATGGTCTTCAATTTAGAAGCTTTATAGTAAAACTGTCAGCTGATTCAATCTTATCAACTACATTCATGTCTTATAATGATGTTCTATACCTCTCCTGTCCAAAAATTATGTAATAGCCAGTTCGTTGCTTCAATATCAGAACTTCATCTCACTACGAGTTTCACTACATGGATTTCTTTCGACTCACCTGGACTAGTCTGCCAGCTAAGTCCTCCGATGAACATCTTTCTGTAACAAAAATACAATAGTTTAGTGAGTATACACTGTAAGATTATTATGGAACTTTTTAGATACCAGATCAAAAAATTGGGACCAAAATATGATCATATCACGGCATACGCTGTTGCTAAATTGAAATGTTACATTAAATACACTGCAGTGATTCCGCAGAATTACTCATTCTTGAAATGTAATTTTATATCTTTCGAATAAGAAAACTTTCCAAATTGTGAAAACCTATGATGACAATTACTGTTCCAGCCTACGACAAAATGCAAATGTTAAATCCTCCATTGAACGTTCCTCCAGGAAGCGCCTACTAAATATTCGAACAACCTAAAAACTTGCCAACCACACATTTTTCGAAAATAAGTTTCTACAAGAGTTTCAGAAGATCAAAAAGGAACTTATGACTTATACAATGACCTAAGAGGCCACTATGAAGTCAACTTCGTAAATTCCAATAGCAACCACCATTTTTGACACCAGATTCGGAATCAGCACGACAATGTAAAAAACCGCAGTTAAAATGAGGTTTCTGGTTTAGATAATTCCTTCATGATTTCCTTAAGCTTTTGTTTGAGCTCTGTTTCAAAGCAAGTAGGCTGTAATCCGTGGTCTTTTCGAGTTTGACCGTTTATGATTGCAGCTCCTGGAATATTAGTATGGATACGTATATATCTATGGCATTTGCAATTTAAATTTACTAGGTTTTCCTCTAACTGCGGGTCGTTATCTATACATCATCAATAGATTCCCTTTTTGTTCTCCTGAAGCTTGCGTAAGAACATTTTTGAACAAAATGATGATTGCCAACAAATTCAGACTAGGTAGAAAGAGCCAGTCAAGGATTTGTTTATCTCCTTATTATCATTGTGGTACACCTGACATAAGACAATTTTTTGACAGTTCTGTCATTCAATTCGTACTCTAGTGTTATATTTTTAAAAGCGCGAGTGTTTGCAAGCAATTATGGTGTTAGACGTATTCAAAACTTCTTACATAATTTATAAAGAACATCAGAATCCTACGGGAAGTATTATTGTTATGTTGATAGAACACTGTCACTTTGGTAGCCAAAATATGCATGGTTGCCAAGTTACCGTGGCGTTCGGGTACGTAACAGACAACAAAAATGCAAAGAGATCAATCCTCAAAAGGCATCCAGTCCTCAAGAAAAATCTATAAATGTTATATTTAACCATATCATGTGTATATGTTGACAATTGATTATCTAAAAAGAGTTTCTGATATCCATCCCTACTTTATGACATTAGACAAGTCACAGTCATACACCAGCAAGAGCGTACCCAGTTAACAACCGTTTTCTCGCTACACGGCAGCGATCTTCCACCTTTAAGGTTGCCAGAAGGTCGGGATTTGTCTGGAGATCATAATGTTCCGGCAAAATACAGATTATCCCAACCAATAACAAATCGCAAATTTAATATTAGAGAAAATTAAAATTACGCTGTTTAAAAATCACTTCACTATGAAACTTTCAGTTTATTAAATAACTTGTGTAGGTACCATAGATAGAAATAGAATGGAAAAAAGGAAAACTGTTTAAATTTTAAAACTGTGTGAACTGAAATAACAAATAGTATAAAGTATAAAATAAGCATGTTTTAGTTGTTTCACATCTTGACCTCATATGATGTGTAATCTCATAAATTGCCAAAAAAGTATGTTGTTGTAATAACTTTAATTTTAATAAAAAAATACTTTTCCATTAACAATATTTATTTTTACCGATTATAATCTCAAAATCCCGATTTTTTTAAATTGTCATATAATTAATGGTTATCTCAGCTAATAACCTCTCCCTCTATAGGTGGAGACCGCCCCCTTGCGCAGAGGGCTCTACCCCCACCCCCTACATAAAATCCTGGGTACACCCATCATAGTCTACAACATATGTAAAATAGAATATGGTAAAAAAGTGTCGCTAGAGGTTGTCGGAAGATATCCTAACCAGACCATTTTCAAATTAATGTTTCTTTTAGTGGTTTCATACAGATTGCCAATACAAACACGAACCGAAACGTCCGCTCCATGTTATTTTACTAAACAGCACCGTGATGTTGAAGAAAGATCAAACTCTTGCATTTTGAGCACCTGTGTCGATACGATCAGTCAACGTGACATAAGTCCAAGAGACAAAGTCCAAAAATATATCACCATGGAGCTTTAATGTCACAAAAACCCAAAATCGTCAGAAAAACCAGACCAAAATTTGAATCTAAAAATTGCAGATCATCCGACAGCCCGCTGTCTTGCAATACTGAACAAAGTTCAAACACTTTGAGTCCAAAAATCTGTTTCCATTGAGCCTCAGCCCCACAAGGCACTAAATACATCATGAACTACGTCCGAATACCAATCTGAAGACTACAGGCTCCCTGACATTTAGAGAAACTGTTGATGTCCATGACGTACAAGAAATGAAGTCCGAAAATCTGTCACCATCGAGCTTTTAGTACCACCGAAAATTCCTAAAGAACAACCAAAAAACTAAATGGGATGATAGCAGGCCATCTGTCAGCTCGGTGTCCCGGCAGGGGGGCGTGACGCGTGCACACCATGTGCGTGTTGCGAGGGGTGGGGAGAGTGGTGGGGGCAGGTACTAACCCTGGATCGTTGGGCACCTCTGCGGGACTGCCTCCTGCAACCATTTCTTGACCCTGAGGCTCCATGGCGCACTGACACTAACACTGGGGGCGACTGTGCACTACGACTACTACACTAGGGGTTCTGTACGAGGGTTGACAGAGTGACAGAGAGAGACGTCGGGTCGGCTCGGCTAAACTCGACTCTCGCAGCTACGACACGTGCTTTCTCACACTATCTACGCGGAACTGACCGGCCGGAGGATCGCGCCGCACGGAGCCGGTCGGCAGTCATCGGCTTACTACGCTGAATGCGACGTTGCCGAATCTGCACACTAGGCATCCTGCAGAGTGCAACCAGCCGGCGTGTTGCAGGAAAAAGTGCATGACTCGAGGCGGCCCATCGCAGATCATTCGAATTAGACGTAAAAATAGAGTCAAGTAGCTGAACTCAGTTCCTCGACAAACTTAAGGCTTTGAACTGACTTCCCAAATAACAAAAACTTACCTATATAAAAGTGTCACCGTTTTTGAGATATTGAATTATTTCTTGAATTTTAAAAAAACGAACCTTTTCATCTGTGGTCTTTAGCTGTCTTAAGGTTATACTTTGTTCATTTTTTCTATAAAATACTTCTAGATAGTTGCTTCATCATATATATGAGTCTGGATATATTAACTTTGTGTCTCCTTCGAGTTTTATTCCACGTTACACATATTTTGAATGTATGCTTGGAAATTGGTTATTTTCCACAAGCATGTAAATATGCTTTAGTAATACCTGTTCCCAAAAATAGTAAGCCGGAAGCTCTCTCTGATTTGAGGCCTATAAGCCTTCTGCCATTATTATCGAAAGTTCTGGAGAAATTAGTTCAGCAACAAATAATCGAGTATGTTGAATTATGCAGAATATTGCCAGAACATCAATAGGGCTTCCGCAAATCTTACTCTACTACTACCGCTCTGCTTAATATAACAGATAATATAATACGGGCTCAAGATAAAAGTATTGGGTCAATTTTGATCTGTATCGATTACTCTAAAGCATTCGACAAACTGAGTCATCAGCTGCTTCTTGCTAAATTGGAGTATTTAGGTTTTGATAATATATCTATATCGTTTTTCACGGAATACTTAGCTAATCGGTCCCAATGTGTTGTCATTAATAATACTTTTTCTAACTCTACCAACATCATATCTGGTGTACCACAAGGATCTGTTTTGGCACCCTTGTTATTTCTAATATATATTGCAGACTTGCCTTCTGTAGTAGATAACTCTACAATATAGTCATTCGCAGACGATACCCAGTTGCTCTATCATTTTGATCCACATGATCAACAAGCAGCCGTCGAGTTACAAGAGGATATTGATGTAGCTTATAACTATTCTATAAAGCAAAATTTGATGATGAATTCCTCTAAATCCAAAATCATGTTATTCTGCTCTAATACTAAACGTGAGCGCATCCTCCAAACATTTCATCCCAAAATTGGATCACATGGAGTAGAATTTAGTAATGAGTCTAAAATACTTGGTGTCATTTTAGTTATTAACTTAAGATTCAAAAGTCATGTTTCTAGCATATTACAAAAATCCTATTGAAAATTACGTGTTTTATATGCAAATAGACGTGTTCTGCCTTCTGCTTTGCGAAAAAAACTTGTTGAATCCCTTATTCTTCAAATTATCGATTATTGCAATATTCTTTACCAGCCTTGCTTGGATCAGCTCACTAAAAGACGTTTATAAGTGATTCAAAACAACTGCCTCACGTGTAGTTTAAGAAAATACGACCATGTTAGCCATGCTTACAACAGTATTGGATGGATGAAGCTCGAGCGTTTGACAAATTTTCATTATTTGGTCTTCCTGCATAAACTGCTCGCATCTGGTAAACCCAAATACCTAAGAGAAAAACTTATTTTTTCTAATGAAATACATAACAAAACTCTTAGATATACATTAAATATTAGAATACCCCATTACGTCACCTCGCTTTTCCAACGCTCATTTTCCTATAATGCTGCTAGTCGCTACAATAATATTCCTGATGATTACAAAACCATGAATCTGTCTTGTTTCCGTAAGCATGTTAGGTTATATTTACAGAGCTCTACATTATAATGTTTCTTCTTTGTCTAATTTTTGCTAATAATACATTTATAAGTTAGTTTATGGGCACATATGCTTGTAGGCATTTAAATTAGTTGCTTGTTTGATTGAACTGCTTTCAATACTATTATGACATTGTACTAGCCAAACTTTATTTTTCTTTTGTCTCTCCTTCTTCTTTTTTTTTCGTATTCATATGGTTAAGTGTAAGAGTAGCTTTAGCTAAACTTCGCCATAATGAATCGCACTCTGTATCTTTGTAAATAAAGACGATATTATTATTATATACAAATGCAATGTAGTTGAAAGATATTAAGGAACCCTGATAAAATAAGGACTATTTTGTGATTTAGAATCTGATATTGATTTTTGTAGTATTTAGCATGTCACTGATCGGTATAACCAGTGCAATTTGAATTTAAATCCAATAATTACGTTGTAGTGTGTGTCAGTCACTTACAAAAGCAGCTATCATTTTTTTCTTTTCCAAATAGTACGTGTGCTGCCTTTCTGAAATCTGTATTGAATGAGCAACCTTTTTATTCAATATAATGCAGTTATAGCCCAGTACATTTTTGTTTCACCACAGATGGTCAAAGTTGATAAAAAAAAGGTTATAAATCCCAAAATAGTCCTTATTTGATCATGGTTCCTTAATATCTTTTAAGTACATTTGTATTTGTATATGATAAAGCAACTATCTAGAAGTATTTTATAGAAAAAAAGTGAACAAAGCATAACCTTATTCGTATATGCAGCTACAGACCACAGATGAAAATATTCGTTTTTTCAAAATTTAAGAAAAAATTCAATATCTCAAAAACGGTGCCACCTTTATATAGGTAAGTTTTTGTTATTTGGGAGGTCAATCCAAAGCCTACCTTCTCCTTAAGTTTGTCGTGGTACTTATTGGACACCCTGTATAAGAGGAGGCTTTTGCCAAAGACGCTACTTTTTAGGTGAACTATTACTTGTCGTGACCACGGACGTAGCGGTAGCTATTGTGTGGAGGGAGTCCGTAGAAGAAAAATGCGTGAAATGTTATCCACAATCCCAGAAATCTTTACGCCCCCCAAACTATAGATTCTTTCATGCTAAATCCTTAGACCGCACAGCTATACTCAGTCGTTAAATTCGGTGTTCGTGGATCCTGCAGTATTCAAGCACACGCTACGTTATATGTGGCAGATCATAAGTGATGATTGCATGCTCTCTTTTTCACAACCTTTCAAACTGCAAATACTGGAAGAAGCATGAGACAACTATGACTATAACCTGGCACTGCCATCAGAGGCAGAAAACCTCGAAATACTATCTGTTTTTATCCATGGACGATTTAGTAAAAAAGTTTTCCAAAAAAATAGTGTCAAGTAGATTGACTCGGTACTTCCCACATATTCTTATGTGCAAATTTCGAATCTTACATACTTAGAAACGGAAAATGCTTGAGAGGAAGGTCCTGGTTGGATATCATTATTCATACAGGTTGTCCCAAAAGTCATGGATCAAATGAAAGGATGTGATAGGGGCGGCCACTTGCAATTTAAAAAACCATGTATGTCCGTATCCGATTGTGGACAGTTTTCGAGTTATCGCTATATTTAAGAAATTGTGGAGAATCGCTACTTTTGAGACTGTACTATTTTTTCTGAAGTTCTCTTTCATTATTTTTCAATCAGATTATCAGGATATGTTTCCAAATGATGTATAGCTGAAAAAAAAACTATGAGTAAAAATTTAGTTCAGCTAATGTGGGTACAGCAATCGGCTAATCTGCAATTTTGTCTGTTGTAAAAATAACTATATATTGAACGAAGCCTGTACAAAAAATTAGTAGGCGGATAAAGTGTTCAAAGTAATGAAAACCATTGTTTTCGTGCAAAGTACCCTAAATCCGGAAATTCCCATTTTTTAACCTAAGTGTAAAAAATGCATCTGCAGGATTTTGTCTACTTTGCAAAAAAGCTTTTTAGGTATTCTGAAAGAATATAATATTAAGAAGTTTTTCATCACTACTCACACTTTATCTGTCTTTTAATGCATTTGTACAGGCCTCGATGAATACGCTGCAATCTTACTGACAACAGACAAAATTGTTGATTAGCAGCTTGCTGTACCTACACTAACTGGACTAAATTTCCATGCAATTTTTGTCTATCGACACATCATATGGGAACATATCCTGTAAATCTGAAAAATAACAAAAGTTAGCAACAGAAAAAATAGTACAGTTTCAAAAGTAGCTATTTTCCACAAATTCTTAAAAATGGCTTTAACTCAAACTCATGGTTTTTCTGATAGCAAATGCCACTGTTCATATTACCACCTTTCGTTTTCTCCATGACTTTTGGAACATCGTGTATTATGTAAGCCGTAAATACGCCTTGCTGTAGAAAGCAATTTTTTCTTCTTCATATTATAATCCTTCTGACTACGCTCTAACTGTAATTTATCAAAATTGTAACCTCTCCAAAAATCTTTTTAAGTTCTCCCCAAAATTTGGATAAGGTTTTGTACAAAATCACACTTTGTTAACTGTTTTGTTTTTTGATCATAATACTCGTACCGCCGCTATTCAAACGGTTAGAAATATAATTCCCTCCTGCAACCCCACCGCATGCTGCTCCACAAAAATAATCCAAATGGATCAGCCATTTTTGAAATTACAAAACTAAAATAACGCCAATATACAGATATTTGACAAACAGACTGACGCTAAGGGGTGCTTTAGATTTACGTGTTCTAGACATCTCAAAAAAATGAAATATATCCACGGTCAAACATCCCTTTTGCCTGTTTTGGATAGTCAATTATAAAAATCAATGATTAGTCATTACGTAACTTCATTTATATTATTCAGTGCAAGAACTTGGTTTCTTTTGAGAAAAATATCTTTAAGCCTAATTTCATCCTCCATTTTGGCTTCTCAATTGAGTGACAGCCTCAATAATTTTTTAATCTGTTTTTAAAGTTTCAATAGCCATGTCGCAACGTATTGAAAAATATGCATGAATGTTCATTTTGTAATGGGTCCGACTTTGAGTCGCACTGCTCAAAAAAATACTGAAAAATTTCGATGGTATTGTTTCCGTTGTACAGGTTGCAAAAATAAAATGTATCTGCTATTTAAGGAGTAAATAAGGCTTTTTGTAATATTTTTTTAATCCCACCCATAAACGTTGTATCCTTTTCAATCTGCACGGTGTCCACGGATTCTAGTTGTCAGTTTTTTAGAGGTAAAATGACACTTTATTTCAATATCCGTTGTGTCCCACCACTTCGAAAATCTGCAAAAAAAACATGAAAAGTAAAACTAGAACTTAATGTACATTCCTCTTAATGGCATTTGAAGGTTTAAATATATGTTTACGTTATATTGTCCATTTAAGAGTTCGAACAATATAAGCACCACAAGAGTCGAACTTACAACTCCTATATTTTTTCCCTGTTGCCATCCAAAATTTTAAGTTAAAACTAGGGTTTTTGGAGTCATTAACTGGACAACATTATTTTGACCTCATCTACCTTGCCCAACTTCCTTATTGAGCCTCAACAAATACTTGTTACCATCAAAATAGCAAGACATTGAGATCATTCGACCATTTTAAAAGAGGATATCTCCACTAGTATGTTGTGATGTTATGAAGTATAACGACAAAATATACTATCAAGATTTTTTACCAGCTACGCTTGATTGCTTGCAGCCATATTCAAAACAATTTCTTCGATGGCTATACTACAACGTAATTGTAGATAAAGACGTCTATTATTATTATTATTTCCGGTTGCACCGCACATTTCTTTGCTCAATCTATTTCGTAAGTTGATACAAAAATGCTATTTAGGTATGTATCATTACTGATATGCAGAGAGATTGAAAAAATAGTGGCGATATTTCTAGGGTAGATAGGTAGGTATGATCTCCACGGAAAATGAAAAATTCATCTTAAAATGCCCTTTACCATGAATTGAAGTTATATTATTTCTCAATCAATTCGAGTAAGATATACAGGGTGTAAACGTTATGATAGAGGTGGTTAAAAGAAGCAAAAAGTTTCATATAACATGGGGGTCAAAACGGCATTTTTTAGAGAAAAGCGACTTTAAAGTAAAATAAAATCTGACAACGCCGCAATGCCAGACGCAAATTATGACGGAACGCAGTGTAAATAAAGATGGAGTTTATTATTTTTGGCTCTTAGGTATTATTTCATTATTTTATAATGGTCTCGTAAAATGCAAACAATTAAAAAAACGGACTTACCTCTAACTGTCTCAGCGCTTCACCTGGTGTGTGAAAGTTTATTGAACGTATTTAAAAAATCCACTTATAAATAGGGAACGCAATTTTGATACATACATTGTTTTTCTTTTTAAAACCCACACTGCAATTTTTTTGTATTTGAAGAAGGTGTTCAGAATGTCGGCCTCCACTTTCCATACAAGCATCATTACGACGAACCCAGTTTCTTCTTACTCTAGGTCTTCGAAGTTGTCCATTTATTATTTCAGCCGCATTAAAATTTTTTTCGCGAAGTGGTGCGTCAGTTGTTATTGGACCAGCTCCATAAACCATCCCTTTAGGCTATCCCCAATACCAGAAGTCCATCTGATTGAGGTCAGGAGATCTTGCTGGCCATTTTCGAGGATCAGGAGCATTTCGTCCGATCCGGCGATTTGGATAATGTTCATTCAAATACTGAATGACGCCTCTAAAAATGTGTGGTGGTGCCCCGTCATGAAGAAACCACAAATTATGTCTCCGCTGTAATGGCATGTTGTCTAAGGTCTGTTCCAAAAGATCTGGTAGGTTATTGACTAGAAAGCTAAGGTATCCTTCTCCTGACAACTTTGGGGGCAACTCAAAAGGGCCAATTACCTGATCGTCATGAATACCCGCCCAAATTTTTATTTTAATTTGTTGGAAATGACCTTCACGAATGGTATGAGGATTTTCTTGAGCGCACGTTTGAGTATTATAGAAATTTAATATCCCCTCTCGCGTAAAAGTACATTCATCCGTCGCTAGAATGTTTTTAATAATATCCGGATTTTCAATGTTTTTGTGCAAAAACCACTGACAGAATGTTAGTCTGCGAGGATAGTCTTCTGGTAGCAAGGCCTGTACTCGTTGTACATGGTAGGGATAAAGCAAATTTTCCCGTAGGATTCTATGGACTATGGTGTGCGATAGTCCTATGCGGCGGCCCAATTCCCGAGTGGTGATATCTGCATTGAGTTCCACGATATTTAAAATTTGCCTGCTCTACAGTACCTTGTCCTTCACGAGTGCGAATATTAGTGGGCTGAACACTTCCTGTATCTCGAAGTCTTTGGTACACTTGCACAAATGTCCTTCTGTCTGGGTGTACCCGTTGACGAAATCTGTCGCAATAAATTTGAGCTGCAAGATTTGAATTCTGACGAGCTTCACCGTAAACTAACAACATGTCGGCAAACTCTTGATTCGAGAACATTGTAAATCAATCAACACGACGACGTACGCGAACAAAAACAAAACACGCCCGATACCCGATAACTAACCACTGTTACCGTTTGCGATCGATTACCGGTTCGATAAGAGTGATGACGACGCGCTGTTGTCATGTGTGTTTTAAATATTCAATTTAATGAAACTTACTTAGTTACTGACTACAAATTTTGGCTTAACTTATAAAAACTTAATGCCATTTATTTGTTAATTACCCAATTTAAAAACGTTTTAGATAAAAATTAGTAAGATTGTGGTAATTGTGGTCGATATAAAGTGCTTAAAGTTGTAAACTATAAAGCCATTTAGACAACCTATGAACTTTTTGACTTGTTTTGACCCCCCATATTACCCATTCCGAGAATGACTACCATAACGTTTACACCCTGTATTTCAAGAGTTTGGATCTCATGTAACAAGCATATATAAACCTTTAATCATTAAATGTACTTTCTGATCTAGAAATATCGCCACTGTTTTTTCGATGTTTTATATACTCGTATATGTTTTACCAAAATTCAAAATTGTTGTGCCACCAAAAGTTTTTGGTCCTAAAACAATAAGAAAGCTAAGGGAAGGTGAAAAATAAAGTTTGATTCTCTTTCAAAATCTTGACTTTCAAAACAGGATTTGACTACATCCGAAAATGATTTATAAGAAAGTTGTAAAACATGGGAAAAACGAAGTTTGGGAACGTGCTGAAACCTATTCGTTTGCCCTTAACTCCGCTTACATTGTACCGCTTTTTTCAAATATAAATAAGATAGCATTTCCTACTACGACCTCAACCCTCGGTAGAAATCACCAGTGCGGTATAGGTATAAAAGCAGATAACGGGAAGCAGAGCAGCCATGGCCGTACCCATTACTGGGTAGACACAGCCGGATGCCGCTAGCGACCAAGCTACGGCTGATCACCATCGCCAGACCTCAGCCCGCTTACGCCTCCGCGGTCTGGGGGTACGCTGCTCCCAGCTACCGCAAGCGACTTGCTGCTCTAGAGATGAAGCTACTCTGGATCGCCACCAGTGCACCATCCTACGTAAGAAACTCAACCTTGCGTAGAGACCTGCATTGGGACAGTATTTACGAGTACATGAGGAAAAAAGCGGAGAAGACCTTCCAGAAAGCTCAGGACCGCCCGAACGAGCAGCTACGACTCCTCATGGACTACGATCCGGACGAGAGGCCTCGCAACCGCAGAGGCAAGTACCCTAGACCAAAGTCCCAGTTGGCTCCCGCTAACTGGAACCTTGACTAGGAGACTAGGAGAACCCGCGGTTGCCCCCCTCCCCCACCCACGGCGTGGAAGCAGAGGACGAGGACCAGGACGACCAAGACCAGATCCCATCAGGACCAGGAACCACCAGGACCAGGACCCATTAGGACCAGGTAACATACAAGTAGTAGAGGACTTGAAACTCTTGATTTTTCGAAAACAAGCGTTTCAAGAGAACATAGCAAACCCTATATTGATGCTCGCTTAACGACATCGATAGAACTGTGCGAGGTAAGGGGAACCAACCCGGCGTTCCCAGAGACTGAAACACATGAGGAGACGTTGTAGCAGACCGCAGGTCACGCACATGGCCTACCGAGACGTCGGGCCACGCGGAGGTTAGGGTTTAGTGGGCATTAGGTGGTCTCCTCAAGACAACCTGGAGTCCCACACACGCCGTAGCTCGGGCTATGGTATGGTGCATAAACGCATTCCCCCCTCACCAAAAAAAAAAAGCAGATTACTTTGAGAACACAGTGAGAAGGTGGTTTCCAGATTGCCAACGCTGATGCATCGCGACCTCTTTTCTAGTATAACATGTACGACAGTCAAAAAATTAGGTAAAGTTAATCTCCAAATTGTTTAGTCCCGTAAAGCTTTTTTGACTATATGTATATCCTAAAATGGTCAAAAAGCTAATCATGCCCAAAAAATATGGCATTTTTTAAAGCTGTCGAATTCCAAAACATGTCAAAAAGTAATCGGACAATTGCTAATAGTTATTTATGTATCTTGGACATAAAGAGGACTGTTATGGTCCGCGGCGCGAAGAGGCGCGGCTTTAACACGCGAAGAGACGTAAACACTCTTTATTCCCCAGATGCATACAAAATTTTATCTACAAACCGCTAAAGTCAAAAAATTACATTAGAATGGTGAATTAATTAAAAATTAAAAATAAATTGGCAGTACTATTGTGTTGTTGGTAGTAACTTTGATGCCTAGCAACGATAATGGGGAGGGGACAGTTCCTCTGGTTGCCATATATTGTGTGCGACATAGGTATACCATAGCGGTCGGTAAAGTTACTTTGCGCCCGGAGAACTATTTTTATTAAAAAAATTAAGATTTAACTTTGCTCTAGCAAACTAGGTTAAAAATCGATTTAAAATAAATTAATCTTGAAGTACTCTTCGGGGCTTTAGCTTTAAGTCCTTGACAGCCTTAAACATGATGATTTCTAACCAAGTTTTTAATCAATTAACGATGATCATTTTAAGGGTTTTTCAGACCTTAAGTGACTCGAATACAACTAACTTTAATGAAATTTTATTAAGAACCTTTCTTGGTCAGAATTTTCGTGGACATCAGAAAAAAGAAATGGTCCGAGCCAAAACACTTTTTTGTAATTTCGTAATAGGGCAGGAGATCATAAAAATGGGCAAAAAATACCCGGATTATTATTCTTTGACGTCTTTTCAGTTGATATCTATTCATGAAGTGCGGTCTTAGCAAAAAACTGATATCATATTCGAATTCTATGCACCACATTTTCCCATGATATAGGTTTTGGTCGAGATAGCTAATAACGCTGGATTTTTTATTTTTTTCCTTTCATTTCACGTATTCATCATTTTTATGTAGGATGAATAGCCATAGGACTGCAGCTCAGTTTATTCTATTACGAGCATACGCTAGAACGTTAATTGGTCCAATCAATTGGTGGTTGTTAATTTTGATAAATAATTGATAGGTACTTATACATACCTAATATAAATCTCAAAGTGTAGTCTAATAAAATTAGCTTTAAAATCGTCTATCATATCAAATAATTCGTGTTCTGGAAATTGTTAGATCTATTCCTTGAGGTGTTTAGATACTTATGAACATATTAAAAGTTCCCGACTGAAAAGAATCAGCTTTTAATCGTGGCAAGCCGTCAGACAAATTTGGTTTTCAGTGTTCACCTAAAAGCCTGCAGCTTTTTGAATGATAGAAAAAAAGATTTTTTTTACAAAACAGAGTGCTCAGTTCATATGAAATCGATTTTTCACAAATCGATGTATATCGGGTTTTCCAATAGGGACTTGACAACTTTGAACTTTCACTGTGTACGCACCTTTAAATCAATTACCGAACTGTCAATGTCAAAACATTTAGTAAAGCAAACATTTTCCTCGGTCGATGACTGCAACTCATAGTCCAGTAAAAAAATTGAGTCGACATACTACTATTCGTCATTGTCTGTCAGAGCGGTCCGTAGGACCTTTGCTCTTGGTTGAAGTCTTGTAAGTCAGTAGGTCTGTCAGGTCTGGTTGCCCAGATACCAAACAAAGTCAGGGAGAAAGAAGGGAAGAAGAAAGGAAGGAAGGAAGGAGGGAGAGCAAAGAAAAAAGAAGTGCATCAATTTGAGGGGTGCCTTGGCATTGCTAGTTAGTATTCGGCAATTTTAAATTGATCCTAAAATTAATTTTGGGATTGGTTGTTGAAGAAAAATTATAATTTTGGTTGGACCTAAAGTTGCACGATTTAATTTTGTTCACAGTGCGAGTCGCGGCCTTGTGTGCTTGCGAACTTGCTCGACTGTGTAGTCCACTGACTCGCGCAACAAAGGGTTGTTATGCGATTCTGCTTGACTGTAACGTAGCTGCGCTTGTTGTTTGATGTAGTCCCTTAGGTAAGGGATGTCAAGGTCTCTGTGAAGGGTCTCGTTGGAAACATACCATGGGGCATTAGTGATTGTACGCAAGGTTCTGTTCTGCAAAACCTGCAGGCTACGCAAATGCGTTTTGGCGAGAGAAAACACCAAGCCGCACTTGCGTAAGTGATCGCTGGTCTAATAACCATCTTGTATAGTCGAACTTTGTTGATCAAACTTAATTTTGATGTTCTACATAGCATAGGGTAGAGTTGCCGAAACGAGATTTGGAATTTAGTTTTTAACGCTTCAGTGTGCTTCTGCCAGGTTATCCCCTTGACAAGAGTGATACCGAGATACTTAGCAGAGCTTTCCCATGGTACCCGAGCGCCATTCACAGAAACCTCAGACGGGGCGCCGCTACGTTTTTTAGTACAATAGATTGCCTGCGTTTTCGAATGATTAATTTTGATCAGCCACCGATTCGCCCATTCCAATACCTCGTCCACTGCACTTTGCAGCCTGTCGTGAACTAGATCCCCAGAGCACGACTGGGCCACCAGGGCAGTGTCATCAGCATAGAGATTGGTTTCACAGCTGCTGGGGCAAGGGACGTCATGAATAAAAAGTGAATAAAGGACTGGTCCAAGAACCGAACCCTGAGGGACACCGGCTTTGATGGGCCGTGTTGTCGACAGAACGTTATCAATTTTGATCCGAAATTTCCTACCCTCGAGAAAAGATTTCAAAAGTTTTAGGAGCCAGAAGGGGAAGAAGCCCTTATGGATCAATTTGTAGAGAAGGCCCTTGTGCCACACCTTGTCAAATGCCTTTGAGACATCCAGTAGCAAGCTGCCAGTACTTTCATTACGGGTGAACCCGCTGGTTACTAGTTCAACAAGCCTTATGGCCTGTAGCTCCGTACTATGCTCAGACCGAAAGCCAAATTGCACGTCAGGAATCACATTGCGGTCTGCCGAGAAATTTTCAAGGTGACGTAGAACCACCTTTTCAGCGAGCTTAGAAGGAGCTGACAGTAGACTGATGGGGCGGTAATCCTGAGGGAATATCAAACCCACCTTCTCTGGAATCATTATGACATCAGCGGTCTTCCACGCCGTTGGGAAGTGCTGGGTCCTTAGCATGGCATTGATTATTGCCACGAGATAAGTTAAGGACTTCCGCGAAAGTAGCTTCAGCGCCTTATTAGTAATTCGATCCTCTCCAGGTGCTTTACGCACCTTGAGGTCTTTAATATGACCTTGGAGCTCTGCTGGTGTGCCATGCGGAGTCTCAGGAGATCTCGCTGATGTGCCGTGCAGCTCTTCAATTGAGGAATCATCTGAAGATTCCTCTGAGGAAAAATCACTAAGGGAGGAACTACTGCCACTGACGCCGTTGGCCCTAAAATATCTCCTGACGGATCATACAATATGTTGCTCCTCGTCGAGGTCATTATCAAGGTCATAGTTGGGAGAGGACTGACTTTCCATTGCATCAGCGAAAACCTCGACCTTTTCCTCTGTCCTACAGACTATGCCCCTAGGACCGTGGATGTGCGGGAGTTGTTCTCGCTTTCCGTTTCTGAGCGACTTTGCAACTTTCCAGAGAGGAATACTTGAGTCAAGCATCCCCGACAGAAAGTCGCTCCATTGCTCATTACGGAATTCATGAAGAGCATTTCTCACTTCATGAACAAGATTAGTTGCTCTGTGGATGTCATCTGGGTGACAAGACCTCTTCGCTTGCTTAATTGCAGCTCTTTTGTCAGAAATTTTCTGACGAATGTCTGCAGGGAGATGAGTCGACATGTTCACTGCTGGATGTTCCTGTGCCAGTGAGACAACGGGTTGGTTTAAGTGCCGAGAATATTACTGCTGTTCAAGCTTTCATCGCAAACGAACAGAACACGTCGATTCCACAGCGTTCTCAAGATTTGGGCATCGCTCAGACCACACTATGGCGAATTTTACGAAGAGATCTTGGCCTGCACCCTTATAAGATCAAGTTAACTCAATAACTAAAGCCGTTCCATCATATGAACCGACGTACGTTCTCGAATTGGGCTCTAGAAATGTTGCAAGAGAATGACCAATTTTATCGCAAAATCAACTTCAGTGATGAGGCGCATTTTTGTCTAAACGGCTTCATCAACAAACAGGAAATGCGTTATTGGTCAGGTGAAAACCCTCATGTGCTTCAAGAAGCACCACTTCATTCACAAAAAATAACTGTATGGTGTGGTTTTTGATGCTGGTGGTGTTATTGGGTTGTTTTTTTTTTTGTTTTTTCGTTGATGAAAATGACCGTCACGTTACAGTCAACGGAGATCGCTACAGCGACATTTGGCAACGTTATTTTTTTTGCCAACTAGATGGGCTAGACATTATTGATGTGTGGTTTCAACAAGACGGTGCCACAAGCCACACAGCGGGTAAAACAATCGACATATTGAAATCAAAATCGGTGAACGTGTTATATCGAGAAATAGACCTGTCGAATGGCCGCCTAGATCGTATGATTTAACACCTCTAGACTTTTTTTTGTGGGGCTACATTAAGTCATTGGTCTATGCCTATCTCAAATGGTTTGCGTTTTATTTAAAAAGAAATTTGTCAAGTCCTTAATGGAAAACCCTTTATTGAAGAGATAAATCGTATTCAATGGATCCACTTCTCGACTGAAATTTTCTAAAAAGGTGAATGTGTTATTTTATTTAAGGTGTATGGATGACGATGATCCTTCACCTTATTTTAAATAATCGGTAAATTTCTTGAATACTACTACGTCAGTAGTATGTGGTGGAATGAGGGGTTATGCAGCAATCGCCAGTGTTACAGTAAGTATCCTTAGTAAATGTATCACTTGGTTCCAACAAAGTGCTCCTGACTATCAGGGACTGACAAATCCAGACACCCAAATAAATTAATAATATGATGTTGCATGGCTAAGTTGAACAGATTTGGCCTATTGTAACTGACCATTCGGGTTGTCAGAAATTCTTATTTGAACTTTATTCATGTACGAGTTCGCTGTCAGAGTTAAACATTTGTTAAAGACTTAATTTTCACATATTTTTCAAACTTCCTGGATTTTGTTGCTACAGATTCAATTTATAATCATTAAAAAACGATGGACTCATGTGACTGTGAAATCACCTAACACCACTGATACAATACTGAAGCATGTGCCTATGAACACCTGAGGGCAATCGCAGAGTTTGCATTTATTCCTTCTTTCTGAAGTAGTACCGCGGGTGAGTACAGTGTCAACCTACGTGGTTTTCCAATTTGAGATGTCAGCTTTTTAAATGTTTTTCGACTGGTGTTACTCATTCCGTGTATCTGTCTATTCTCGACGCCTGCTCGGAAATCACTGCACTTGGCAACTGAAACCCCGATTTTTAAGGAACTTTGGAAGCATCTTATTGTAAAGTACTCAAATGTGTCATTTACTAGATTTTACTTCCATGCACGAGCGAATGAAGTAATGTGATCGCAAACATTTTTGAATTCCAATTTTGTTCACACAGAAGCATCCGCACAGGCGGAAGCCTAAATACCAGGACACCGCGGCTGCTATGAGTATCGAAAAGAAACTGTTTAGTCGATTTTTGAACTGTCCAAAGTTAGTAGATCTCGGAAAAGCCTCCTCCTGTAGAATGTACCACAATCTCGACACCGGCCAGTTCTGGGTGTACGAAAGTTCGACACGGTTAAAATGGGAGGCCTAAATCAGGCGGGTCTATCTGGCAGGCACATCACGCGGCGGCATCATGGAGAGCTCTGAGGAGCATAGCCTGTTTGAGTAGCTTGACCGACGACGACCTGCCGGTGCGAAAGGGTCCCGAGACTGTCTGTTAGAGAAGAGTAATCGATCGATCGGTCAGCCCTCCTCTGAGCAGGATCGAGCAAGAATAATATAGTCCAGGCGGCAGCATCCCAACAATACTAGAAGCTAGGTCATATCTGGGCCTTGTATAGAGTGAGGAGGTCATATGGAGAAAAGTACTTCTTAGACCAAAAAAAAAACGCCTTGCTTTTTCCCAGCAGCTGACGCTTTTGACGAGATGTGTTCATATCAGATCAATTCCAGGCCATCCATCGAAATTGGATAAGCGCTAGGGCGTTTTTTGTTCGTCAAGATACAGTACTGTGTTCTATAAGCTGCGTCTCCAAGCAATGATAACCTCCAGATCTCTCGTCAGATAGGAAGTCACTGCTAGTCTTCTTTTTTCCAGGTAATCGGCAGAGATTGGCTTGTCGCTCTGAATTCCTGCATGTAGAGTGCTGTCATCAGCAAAGCTGTGGATTGGATTTATCGTACAGCAAAGAAGGTCGTTGATATGTGAAAGGAACAGTGTCGGAGCCAAGACCGATCCCTGGGGAACACCCGCGTTGACGTTGTGTAAGAGGGCAGCGTGCCACTGCTGATCGAATGCTTTCGTGATATCAAGAGCCACGGCATGAGCCTCACCATAAAGACTGGTTACACCACAATGGCGTGAATTAGGAGGTCCCCTGCGAATAGCTGGTGCCGGAAACCATACTGCCTGTGGCTAATGCAGCCGTGACGTTCGAATCAGTCCAGAAGCTCGCAATTTATGCACCTCTCCATCACCAACAAAAAGGATAGCTATAGCCCTGTAGTTGCAAATTTCCAGTTTTCTGGGAAGGTGCCGGATTCATAAGATATCTGGAAGAGAAGCGAAAGAACTTGAGCTATACACCTCTTCAATACAACGGCAGGAATCAGATCAGAAGATTTATTGTTGTCGATCGACAAGAACACCTGTCTTACGGTTTTATGCTTGAATGTTACTTCCCGCATAGTGGAGTTGCCAGCAAAGATCTTGGCAGCACTTCCGCTTTAGCGTTTGAGTCAGTTGCAATCGTTCCTGACACGTAAGCGGTGGAAGACTACTCTGTGAGAGGTTCCTTCCAATTTGGTTGGCCAGCGTCCAGAAAGATGGACTCCTATTTAGCTGCGACATTACCCTGTGTCTGACTTTTATGTCGTGTTGGTCTTTGGCATTGCAGGCCACTTCGTTATATTTGATTTTGGACTCGACGTCGGCTTGTCTGTTCTCTTCAATGAGGTTTTGTAAGGAGGTTCTGTGTGCCTTGATCTGCTGCTGACGAGTAGTGTCGCACTATTTGTTGCGTCAGCTGTTGGACTACGGTTTAGATACTTTCTCTGTATACGTCATAACAATCTCCGAGGAAAGGTGGAGAAGAAGTCTCTGAGCCCCTCCCAGTCGGCAGTGCCGTAAGGGCCAGGATGCATGGTCAAAAGGAGCTCCAACAGGCTACTGGCGTGTGACGAACTGCGAGGAAAAGGGTATGGGCTCTTCACCAGCTGAGTTAGTCGTTGGGTATTAGCGAACAGTTTGACTGCACGCCCTTCTGCATCGGTCTTGTTTGAGCCCAACCAGAGCTCATTATGGGCATTGAAATCACCGAGTATAACTACCTCTGAAGCTGATTAATGTTCAGGAGGGAGAGCGATAACGCCAGCAAATAAATTTGGGGAATGTTATGGGGTTGAGAACGTCTATCCGGTCTGATTCCAAACAAACGTCTTTTGAGCAGGAAAGACTGCTGCGGACAAAAGCCACAACTCCCCCGTTCTTTCTCGTATTGAAGTGTACCTCGTAATTTGGGAAGCTAAGATGGTTAATCGGTGCAGAATCTGAGATGTTTGTATCCGCCAAGAAAAGCATGGCGGAGCGATTAGATATCAGGTAGTGATGAACATTATCAATGTTGCTTTTAACCCCACAGATGTTCGTGTAACAAATCATCGATGTTGTTCCCTCGAGTCCACCTTACACCAGGACATTTCGAGAATGGATTCAGTTCACGTCCGGAATTCTTAGTACTCGAGGATCGATCATTATTAATTTCTTTGTTAGAGAAGATAACCGACAGCCTTGGTTATATTTTTAAACAGACGGAAATTCTCAAGACACCTGGAAAAAGCTAGCGGGTGGTAGCGCCCCGGTGCGTGTTAATGAATTTAAATAGACCCTGTTAAAGTGGCCCGTTGGCGGAGTAGTACCGCCACCAGGCAATGAGTATTGAGGCTTTAACGCGTGTACAATAACTTGAACGGAAAGAAGTTCTATACTATTTACAACAACTTCCGGAATAAACATTTGTCACGACCCCCATCAGTAGGGTGACGGAATGAGTTTTTTTTTTGATGTTTCAGGATGACATCTCGAAAATCCATCTCGCTCATTTTCGTCGATTGTTTGTCCATATGTCGGTCTCTCTTCTTCTAACCGCTTGACTTCTGCTGCCTTCACCCTCAAGAATTCAGGACATCGATATTCTCTGATGTTATGTTGCGTATCTAGCGCTGCTTCATTTTTTAAAATCGATAAGAAACGAATAAAAAATACCAAATATCCTCAAACTTTGTTTCTGGGTATTTATCTACGACCGGGCGGTAAATAATATTTTATGAATAGTTTTCCGTTCATTAAGTCATATTTAAGCCTACAGATTTTTTACGCTCTGGGCAATAAGTTGACCAATGCTCATCAAGCACGAGAAGCAACGGCTACAGCTACCCTGTTATGTTCACTTAAAGGCTAGTCTAAGTTTTTGATTTACCCTATTGGTCATAGGTACAATTTTTTATGACTCTCTGATTGAGCTTCTAGACCTAGACTTACGCGCACCATAAACGTCTACTTAACGTACAATCTACGACAATTAAAAGTTCGCCAATTTTGGCGTAACAAACTAGCTTTAAAATCGCTTTGAAACTAATTAATATTGCAACACTTTTCAGGGTCTTGTAGGAAAAGGTTTTGCTTTACTTTAGATACATAGCAACCTGAAAAATGATGATGTTTAACCGAGTTTTGAAGCATTGAAAATGACCATTTATAAGGTTTTTCAGGCATTAAATGGCTTATAGCTCGAAAACGAACTTTAGAGAAATGTTATTGAGGACCTTTCTTTCAGAATGGTCAGAGAAATCAGAAAAAATCGTTAGAGCCAACAAATATATTTTTGGAATTATTTAACAGGGGGAAATAATGAAGAATCAACTAAAAAGTGGTGCGGCAATACCCGGATTGTTATTATTTGACCCCTTCTCAGTTGGTATATCATTTCAGTGCGGTCTTCAGATTTTGCAAACTCAATTCCATCCAGCGTCTGAACTGATAATACTTCGCCACAATTTTATTATTTTTACTTCCCACGCCTACTCGCTCGGAAGTATTGTAATAGCGAATTTTTTTGAAACTGAGATAGTATGTTTTTGGATGTTATATAACATGTATTGTCTCTCTGTCAGACTGTTCGCTAATCTGTATAGCCGCCTATAACTTTTGAGAAGTACCGCTCAGATTTCGATGACATTTTCACACATTTACACAATGTTACTACTATAACCCCCCCATTCGTTGATAAAATCTGATGCGCTGATCACCGATGCATCAGTTTTTGCAAGAGTTACAGGCGGCGCAAAAAACCCATTTTCCTGCTAAAAAAAAGACTCACACTTTAGTACTTTTCTGAGTCCATTTTCGATTTACTGGCTGTTTAATCTCCGAAAAGCTCTAAAATTGGGTAGGTTCAATGCTTAAAAACTTTTGTTAAGAATCATATTTTTTGAGGTTGCCAAGTATCTAAATCAAAGATAAGTAAAAGCTTGCTCTACAATTCCCCGAAGAAATTTTGAGATGACTGTATTTCAAAGCGATTTGTTACTATTTGTTAAGCCAAAATTGGTGAACTTTTGGTTTTTGCAGACTGTACGCCGATACATAAGTCAACCGACCAACAGCATGGATTTTAGACATATAGGCATTTTAAGGCCTTTTAAGAAATACGAAATTCAATAACAAGCGCGAAAACTACAATACGTGCTTTCTCGTGCTGCTAGTGAAACCTGAGACTTGATTATGAATTCTGACAGAAACTGAACGACACAGCGAGCCATATAATAGTGAAACTAAACAGTTAACGACCAAGGAATGATCATAATTAATCGGGAATGTGGAACGTATGTTTCCCCTATCAGGCGGTGGCACAACGATTGTGAAACAGTCACAGATACACAGAACGGGTTGCCAGTGTTTCCAGAATTCCTTCTTAAAGTTGCAGATACTTATTCTAGTGAACAAACGTGGAATGGCTGTTTGCACCCTAAAAACTATCTAGTCTGCAAGATGACATTATAGGTTTTTTTTGACGTTTTATATATTTTTTACATAATACCCGCACATCTTGCCAACTAGGTAGTTTTTGGGGTGCAAATTGTTCATTCCACTTTTGCTCGTTATGACCGCTGTGAGCATCCATCTATGGAGGAATGACTCAACTAGACGCATTGTTGGTTGCATATTATGTTTTGTGAAGCCAACTAGTCTGTATAGTTTTCATCTCTGAAAAGAAAGTTAGTTGAATAGCAATATCGAATCTGGATGATTATGTGTATTGGTCTGCATATGTATAAAATCAGTGATATTTGCTGTGTCAGAAGATTATTACTGAATATGCTGTCAATGAAGTATTTCTATTAGCTGTGCCCGACGGGTTATTTATATGTTGTCTTTTCTAAAGTCAGGTTACGCTCAAAGTTATAAATTACGATTTTTCCCGTTTTTTTTTGTGTTTTCAGACACTTTGAGAAGCATCACGGAAAATCGCTACCGCGCCCGCGTTGTGTGCAATTAAACCACATCACAGAAACACGAGTAATGACGCATCACACATCAAACATTTTCGCATTGCCTAACATCTAGGCGCTGATTTGTATTTTCTATTGACACCGCAAAGTAAACTTTATTACTTGCATAATTACTCCTGTCTGTAGCATCTTTTCTTATCTGTTCCTTCACCAACTAAGTATTTACTCTTCTTATCTCTTTCATTTTTGAAATTCAGCAAATTTGCTTATGTAATTTCTAGAATGAATTAAAAAAAATGGATGCGCGACTAATTTCTAGCTTTGAAGCTCAAGTACCTAAGTGTATTCGAGACAAGAATTCAATGGAGTTATCATCAACACTTATTATTAGCACACAAATCCTCACTATGCACCTATGCATTGCTGTTTCTTCCTATAGTATACAACTTACAGCTTAGACCTCCCAGTAATTCCATCTCTGAAGCAGATTTTATATCACTTCAGAGTCAAACATTGATAAATGAAGCATCATGACGTTTAGGCAACACGTACAACTACAAAACGAGTTCACAACGTGTACATCAGCTAGTGCTAAGTTAACATCTTGTAGAAAAACCAATACAATGTCAAAAAAATCGACATAATGTCACTTTTCAAGATACGTAATACCCTCTAGCCTCTTTACCCCCCCCTCCCCTTGGGAGCTCTAGAGGGTGGCACTTACGTCTCCTACATACTCTTAGGTGAGTTGCCTATCTTAACCCCCACTACCCCCAAATTCCACCCATGACTGGTACATAGCTGGTTGCTGAAATAACATCGTCACAAATAATCTTCGGGCAGAAAGACTAATAGAAATAGTTTAGCAGGTGGTGGATTCAGACGTCATAAAACCTTCAATTTCAGCACAACCCCCCCCCCCTCTCCTTGATCTTCGATTTTCAATTGCCGCGCCGGTGCTCCCTTATAGCCTAATCATATTAGACGAAGATACCCTTGGGTTTAATTACTGACAGATAAAACATGTTTGAATTTGTTTAGAAGAAAAAAGTTAACCTTCGTTTTTCGTATAAAAACAATTATCTTTCGGAATGCTTTGTATTTATGTCGGCAAGGTATACTCGTATTTTGCTATAAAATGCCCTATGACCGAACCCTGTAGTATTGCTCAGTAAACTAGTAGTAATGGCCGCAAG
>CAVLJG010000001.1:85526661-85677177 GCA_963669975.1 Acanthoscelides obtectus | reverse complement strand
ACTGTATTGCTAAGTTGCATGTATCCGACAAAGATAGACGATGTTTTCATGTTCCATGATCGACCATATTTGAAAGATGAATAGTTAGGTTATGTTAAAGCAGGTTAGGTTGTTTTCGAATAATACTTTGGTCTTTGGTGTTCTGTCTTAAGGTATTCTATACATAACTGTTTTTTCAAAACAAAAACTCCCCACTAAAATTATTATTAAGGTATCACTCAAAACCATGAAATAAAATGAAAATAAAAATAATCAGTGAAATAACTACTTCGCAAAATCATAATATAAATTTGTTGTCATTATGTTCCTGACATCGTGATTTTATCATCAACGTACGTCTCTATTGATTACTTCAGTACGGTATACAGTATGGTATGACGTAATAGTCATCTTTCGTGATTTTGACTATATGGACTTTTGAAGGTTTCTTGAGATCACTCGTTTGCAGGTTAATGAATAAGTAATAATACATTTATTACAAAGATTTTATAGGATTCTACAGGTATATATATTTAGGTTAAGACAAAAAACCATCAGCTGTTCAGCCATATTGATAAAGTGGTTTTTGTGATACCGTCTGTGCTTAAGGCGGGTTCTCATTAGTCCATCGTATTGATCAATAATAATGAATCTGTGCGATTGAACATATAATTGAATCATAAATTTGATCACATTGTGCAAATCGATAGAGCAATATGGTTGAACCGATGTTCAACATCAGACTATCTCACTTCAATATCATAGATTCATTATTATTGATCAATAAAATTGACTAGTGGCATTTGATCATCGTACAATACGTTGTGAGGAGCTTTTGTAATATGTTCACTATGTCTAGAGCGAGAAGACGAGAAAATTTTCAACAGCTTAGAGACTTTGATAGGGTGAATAGTGGGCTTGTTTGAGGCTGGCTGGTCCTATGGAGAAATACCCATCGGGGTGCACATAAGTCTGTGAACGATGGTGGTTTGTTGTCGGGCGTGGAATGAGGAAGGCGATTTACCAAAAGCTAGAGGTACAGGGCAGAACAGCCCCAGACCAACATCGGCACCTTAGGCTTTTTTTTCTACGGGACCGCTTCTCTTCCACAATTGCAGACCAATGATTGGAGAGCCTACTAGACAGACTATGAATTGCTTACAGTCAGTCTTGGAATTGCTTCATACCGTTTTCAGTTTGTTCTATCTCACTCCTAGGCACCGAAGTGATCAACTGGCTTGGTGCAGAGAACGGCTGAGCTGGGACCTCGAATGGAATAACATTGTCTTTGGAGATGAATCGAGATTATGTTTAGGGATGCATGATGGCCGTGCAAGGATGAAAAGGCGATGAATGAATGAATTAGTGAAACGTGAAATTAGAGGCATACCGCCCACCATAAGCAGCCAGCACATATGCCACTAAGACGGGCCCTTGTGCATCTCTACATTCCTTACACCTCAAGCCTCGACATTCTAGCAACATTGAGCATGCCCTTGAGTCCAAGCTCCTTAACGTGCTGGGGGTCCAAACTGGTGGACCTCAGTATAGTCTGCCTGTAGTAGCTAAGAGCCTCTCAGAGACACAGAACGTGCGCCGAGGTCTCTTCCTCTACCCCGCAGCGCTCACACATGAGATCCTCTGCCAACCCCATCAAGTGCGCCTAAACGTGTTATGGGCAGACAACAGTCCCACCAGCAACCTTAGGTTGGCTCTATCTAAAGATAAGCAGAAACGTCCATCCTTAGCGCTGGGCACTACAATGAGTTTCCGTGCCTGACGTAGATGTCGGAGATGCTTCTCCATTTCTGAGAGTGTTGCCTTGCAATCCACTTCTCCATTTTCCTCCTAACTCTTTGCGCGAAAGAACGACGTTAAGGGTAAATGCCAGATTTTCAATTTTCAATGGAAATACATGTGATGCATCATATTGTTGAGGTAACGTGACCGCCGTGCGTTACATTCAGGGGGTGAGGCAATCACATGTTTTGCCTGGTGTACGAACGCTCACCGCCCCACTTTTCCAACAAGGTAATGCGCGATCACATATGTATAGCCAGAATCATGTCGGTCCATTTTGAAGACAATTCTAGCCTTGGCCCCTAGATACCGCGATTTGTCATCCATTGAACATGGGAAGAATATTTCTCCGTTTTCCTGATCCTCCACTTTAGTACGAGGTATATGAGTAGCCTGGGGATAAAATACCTCTGACTGCATATAGCATCGTGGAGACCCAACAAGTTATTAATTTTTTAACAGTTGTTTCCAACGGCTTAATGCTACGTAAATTTTGATCAATTACTTACCTAACCCTAAGAGACATGTATAAAAAAAATTTTGTAATAAATTTATTGTTACTGCTATTTAGTGTATGCCACTCTTTTTACCAAAAATATATCGATATTCGTTTAAAAAAGTTTTCGAAAATATCCCAAGTATAAACCATTTAACTTTCAACTCACAAAGAGAGTATGGGCCAATAGTGATTTACCATTAATTATAGTAAACGTTTTACAATCCTTCAACATCGTTCAACAAAGCATTCGCACATGCGACGTGCATCACAGAGAGGGAATGTCTATATAATCAACGCTATTTGTTCTGAATTATTCTTCAAGCGGCCCCAGCGAGAGTTTATCGTTGCAACGGTGTTGTGAGTAAATATTTGCTTTCGGTTCTCAAACGATCATTATTTCGTGTATTATGTACTTACTTTTATGTACATAATATATAGGGTGGCCTAAAGCACTTTATTAAGAGTGGATTGCGGAAAACAAGTTGATAGTAAATACATCCAAAACGAAGTATGTAGGTTTCTATAAAAGGCGAACTGTACCTACTCTAACGCTCACGCTAAACACTACTTCAGTAGACAAGGTAGTGACCCAAAAATTTCTGGGTCTTTCTTGGGAAACACATCGAGTACGTGGCTAGAAAGCTTAACTCGGCTTACTTTGCATTAAGAAACCGAGGAGGACTAGTTCGTAGGTGTCACCTTGATACTTATTTTGGAATGGTATACTGACATATGAGGCATCTCATTATATATTGGGGCATTTCTTGTGGTATACAGAGAATACTCGTTCTACAAAAGACGTTGATTACATTAGTTTCAATCGACTGGACAGCAGGATTTAAAGAAAATAAAAGCTCAACGTCACCGTCAATATTGATCTACGAGTAATGCTTGTTGAAGAAAACAGATATTTATTACCCAGCCGTGACATACCTATATGCCTACAATACTAGACATAATAACCATATTCATATTAAAAATGTCAATCACAGTGATTACAAAAAGAGTCCGATGTATTGCCATATTTAATAAACTACCTTTAGATATTAAAGAGATTACCAGGTTATCTTTGTTTATAAGTAAACTTAAAAGCCTCTTGCTAAATAAGGCATTGTTTGTACAATTTATTTTTTGAACGAGTAACCTTTTATCGTTGTGCGTGTTTCTGTATCCCAAATTTTTCATTTTATGTATTAGTTATTCACATCTTCGATTCTTTTTTGACGCCTTGTATCCTGGTCATAGGCTCACACAAGTAAAATATTATTCTATTCACTGTATGTTTCCTAAAAACAAAAGCTGAGAGTATCAAAACCACCTAGCGCAATTTCATATGTATAAAAAGCATTTCCCGTCAAAATTGTTGACATTTATTGTTTTGTTTAGCTTAAGCTGATCAAAAGCTTCCATGGATACAACAAAAATGTTCGGTTAGTGTTTGAGTTATGCCTGCCTAAAGGATAAAAAATTATATTTTAAAACTAAATGTGTTGGAATTGGAATTTACTCAGATTGGAACACCCGTACCAAGTTTATATAGGTAAAGGATTAAAAAAACACAATACTTCAAAAATCTTCCGATTCTCTCATGAAGATACGTGCGTTCAGGCTGTCCGACTATAAAGTGACCCCCCGTAACTTTTTTATATAACCTTCTAGAAGACAACAGTTACAAAGTCTAATATGAAGTTTTTTTTGTATACAGTAAAGTTGTATTTTTTTAAATGTCACACCCCGTATATTTCCAGTGAAAATGATAGCCCCTGTCTGATTCCAAATATATATGGTCTGTTCAACTTATTTTTGATTACTCCAGTAAAAAATTTCAAGATTGTGTGCAATACACATGAGTAAAATGACACACAAACGTTGGCGAAACTGACGAGGATAGGTATGATAAATTTAATATATCTTGAATCAGAAAAAGGGACTATCTTTTTCCTACAAAAGTGGTGTTTCATTTAAAAAAACCAACTCTATCCGATAGCACAAAGAAATATTACATGAAAAACGAAGGATACCTTATAACTTTTAGATAAAACTTTTTTCATAATCGTCATTGCTTTTGCGAATAGTAATGTTTCAATAGCTTTCGGTAATGAGTATAAGCGTCAATTTCGTTATCCTTGTGCTTATCAACGGAAATCTTTCTTTCAGAAGAGAAGAGGTTTTGGAATCAATGATCATCCATGAATAGTTGCTTGTCAGTAACGTCTGTTAGTTTTTCGTTCTACTGCCCTGCAAATAATCGATCGAAGTCTCGCCTCAGGAAGAGGAAGCTACTCCTGTAGTCATAGTAGAGTACCACATGGATTTGTGCTAGGTTCTTCAGTTGACCCTAAAGTCTGTAATATGACCGCAAAATCAACTGTACTTCAAGAAGACCTCACACTTATTGGAAAGTGGTCAGAGCTTTGTCTTCTCCCTTTGAATATCTCGAAATGCTACGGTCTCCACCTCGACAAACATAATCCTATGTTTTAGGTTCAAGATTGGCGATCATACCTACTTATGCTGTTACAAGCCACACAGATCTTGGACTGAAAGTTAATGACCGTCTGATCTGGTCGGAGTTTCTGGACGTCCCACGTTGAAACAATAGACACGTTAAAATATATTATATATTATTTATAATAAAGAATGAAAGTGTAGACTCCTATACAGGCTAACTTAAGTGATTTTTCGAACATTGTTAATGCATGTGATGGTATGCCAGCTCTTGTGTTGTATCGAGCATTTATATCTTTAGTTTCAACAACAATATTTGTAGACCTGCAAGATTCACGCCTAGGTATGTTAAAAATTAATCTCAATATTCTGTTTTGAATTATGATTGCCCTGTTCTAAATACGGGCTTGTCCCCAAAACTATCATGGCTCTTGACAGATGAGAGTATACCATCGCATAGTAAACATTAAGCAATACTGCCTGTATTACACAGCGCTTCAATTTTAAGATGGCAGACTTGTTGAGAGTTTTACATATTGAGTCAATCTGCATTTGCCGAGTAAGCTTGCAATCCATAATTATCCCCAAAAAAGTTCCCGAGTCAGTGTCGACGTTTTGAACCTGTGACCGATAAGTATCAAAGAGAACGATAACAGTCTTGTCCATATTTCAAATCAAGCGATTCTGTGAGCACCAATGCTGCATTCCACTTTCCACTATGGTGATGTTACGAACAAGTTCCTCAGATATACTACAACTGAGGAATCATCAGCGTAGCTTATTACGAAGCCAGATAGGCTCAAATCATTGATAAATACAGGGTGCGGCAGAGAGGACGGAAGTTTTTGGGATGGGTAGTACTCTCCGCCTCCGTCTACGAGAGAGGTGGGGGCTGCACAGCCCAAAAGTAACAGTTTGGTGCGCTGTATCGCAAACTTGCATCATTGGCCCTTACTTCTTCGAAGACGGTAATGGTCGTGATGTTACCGTGAACTCAGTGCGCTACGTCGACATGATCATCAACTTCTTTCTCCTTGAATGACGACGGCGACGTGTTCCAATCCGACGTGTATGGTTCCAGCAGGATGGAGCGACCGCCCACACAGCCCGAGCATCCATGGACGTTATTCGCCCTCTCTTCCCTGGTCGACTTATTTCCAGGTTTGGCGATGTTCATTGGCCTCCTCGGTCCCCAGACTTATCCATATGCGATTCTTTATTATGGGGACACCTCAAGGCTAGAGTATACGCGAACAAGCCCCGAACTCTGGACAAATTGAAGGGCGAAATTCGCGTGGAAGTCGTCCAAGTTGAGAGAGTGATGTTGGAGAGAGTTCTACGCGAACTTCCAAGAACGCCTCCAGCACTGCATCAACGATTTCGGCCACCACATGCCTGATGTGATTTTTCACACTTGACTGTCTCAAATGCTATTTCCTTGAGAACCTGATTCTATCAATAAATTTGTTTTCGAGCAAACAATTAACTATTTTATGATTTTTTTAAAACCGTCCATCCTCTCTGCCGCACCCTGTATAATGAATAGCAAAGATCAAACGATGATCCTTGAGCTCCTTGAGCAGCTCCAATATTTATGTTATGCTGTTCTGAAATTGTACCATTCAGCTTAACTTGTAAGAGCCTCTCAGACAAGCAAAACAAGAACCAATTCAATAAAAAGCCCCTGATTCCCATGCTGTACAGCTTTTTCTCTAATATGTGTTGTCTTTGCAGCTAGGTAAAGCCACATATATTGAAAAAGATAAATGTAATGACGCTCCGATCATTTGTAGCCGAAGCGTCAGTAAATTAATGTTCTTCGACATGGATGACTTTATTCGACAACTAGAACAAAATCGGACACTAAGCTTATTTTGGTAAATGTTCCCAGTTTGAAATGAAATGTCAGAACGCTCAACCTGCGTTGACCAAATTCAATCAAATATTCTTGGGCTGACGTTGTTAATCTCAAGAAGCAATCGATGCAAACTATGAACAAAATCAGATTTGTTAATGAATTCAAAATAAAACTTACAGTACTTGGATGATACATAAATTCAAGGTTGTCTTGGTGGAGAACAATGCATCATAAAAACCGTAATTTTCAAGTGCGGACGCAAAGGCGACCAACAAAAACCAGGTTAAATAAGAGTTTTCGGAGGAACCGGAAGGACAATGTTGTTCATTCACCTTCATCTACTTCCGCTCAAATTGTTATTTTCCTTGTATTGCATTATTAAGCCCACAAACTATTATTAAGAAAGACCGACCCAGGTACATACACTAGACATTTAATCTGATCATTTGCAACAAATTAACTCAAATTAACTAATTAAGGTAACTTATCTCTGAACCGTTACGTAGCCAATAAATGAAACCACAAAACCAGCCTAGATATTATGATGGCCAATCTTGTACTCAAATTTAGGATTATGTTTGCCTAAGTGGAGAACGTAGCATTCCGAGATATTCAGAGGGAGAAGCCAAAGCTCCGACCACTTTCCAATAAATGTGAGGTCTTCTTGAAGTACAACGGATTTCGCGGTCATATTGCAGACTTTAGTGTCATCTGCATAAGCGGAACACATTGAAGTCGCGTTTATATAAAAAAACCTACCACAGATCCATGTGGTACTCTACTATGACTATAGGAGTAGCTCCCTCTTCCAGAAGTGAGGCTTCGATAATTTGCTTTTAAATTACCTTTGATTCCAAGATATTCGACCTTATGTATATATGTAATGCATAACACAGAAGTTTTTTACTGCTTTATAGCTTTCGGTTATATTTTTTTGTGGTTTCTGGATATTTGAATAGCTTTGGGATTGTGGTTTCGAGAATCGCGATTAAAAAAGCTGAGTTAAATGAAGGGCAGTAGAACGAAAAACAGACGTTACTGACAAGCAACTATTCATTGATGATCGTAGATTCCAAAATCTCTTTTCTACTGAAAGAAAGATTTCCGTTGATAAGCACAAAATTAACCACAAGGATAACGAAACGTTTATACTCATTACCGAAAGCTATTGAAACATTAATATTTGCAAAAACAATGATAATTGCCCCAAAGGGCAATACCTAAATAAATTATTAGGCTGTAATGAGATGTAGCAATGAAAATAGTTATTCTTAACATTGACACAAGCCGAATGACCAGGTAATTACATAGTAAGCACACCTACAATTACGTTATATATTCTTGTTGACTTACTATATTAGTTCCTCAATCCGAACCTGTCGCCCACCCACCATTGCATGGTGAGTGATAAGCCGCCGTGACACGTGATAGAAGACACTCGAGTTCATCTCAGTTGAAAAAAAATGTATTTAGTATTTTGAGGGAGTGTAACTTGTAGTTATGACTATTCCGCAATGACGGATTGACCGATGAAGTTTGATACATGACCACGGTCTTAAACGAGACTTGCATGCCTTACGCAATACCTGAATTTCAAGATGCATGGTTTAATCAACCCACCAGTTGACCTGGATGAGTCGAGAAGACATATTAAAATAGGATTCTGGAGTTCTATTATGCTCCGCCTCGGATACGTAAGCTCCGCAGCAGGAATGAAAATTCATTGTAGAAGATTTTTCATGGGCGCATGCGAGCATCGAAATTTATAAGATGCGCGTTAGTAATTTGGTCATTATTCAGGTCTGAATCAGGTGCAATTTCCCTAAACCTCCTTTTTACGGAGTCATCCGTGAGAGGCGGCGTATGGCCATAAAACTCCCCACCTTACACTCGGTAAGCACCTTGCTAAATGGGCCACAGATCCGATGCCTTACCGTCCCCTTAATTTAGGAGGCGATTTCTCAACCAGCGCTGCAGATAAGCCGTATATGGTATTAGGAGGGACGTTTAAACGCGACATCCTCGAATAGTCTTAAGTATGTTCAAAAGTATATAATCAGCAAAAAACTAATGTTGGCATTGAGGCGAAGGATTAGAGAAGGCTTTAACAAAATTCTCTGAGGAACTCTTAAAGAATGCGGCTGGACTAACAAATAGTAAATATAGTAATATTTATTTGTCTCCAAAATACACAACCATCACACATACAATTTTATAGAAGACAAATAAATGAAGAGCCCGCTGAAGGGTGGCCCTTGTGCGCAGGTAAAAGAAAACCGAAAATACTCATATACTATGGATGACGTAACACAATAAAATGTTTTTTTTTTATTATAATTGACAAATGAGTGATGTATATGGATTTGAGTCAAATTTCCATATATGTAAGTGAAGTATGTATTGTACTCATAAAATATGGTATGTCAGAGGAAGTGCTAACCAGTAAAGGATAACATGTGCGTGGCCATTACTGGACCAAAACGAAACTTAAGGATTTTAAAATACAACACTACAGATAATCTAAATTTTGCTGCTAAGGCTTAATGACTTAAGTAAATTAGCGACTGATGTATCTATAACCATTTTTTCGACCGCATCACACAGCTAAGGGTAAATAGCTCTATAATAAATAGAATATAAGAAGGGTTAAGCAGTACTGGTTAAAAAATGGAAAATTTAATTAGAGAATGACCTACAACTTACAATGTATAGCTCGTGCCTTCTATGTACATATGGATTTTATTTCTCGGGACCTCGTGCAGCCAGGCTTTTAGTTGTTCTTTAAATGAGTTATTATTATTTACTTTTTTGTACGACACTGGAATGGTATTGAAAATTCTTGGACAGAGAAAAATCCAGGACCTTTGTATGAGTGTTCTTTCCAGCTTTGGGACTACATTCTGACTCAGCATTTTATAACGAGTGCTCAATTTGATTTAATGAAGACCTATTTTTGAAGCAAATGGATAGAAATACCGTGGCTCAAAACTAAAGTTCCACTGCCTGGTTTAGCAGTCATATCTCAGATCGGACACTTTTTCCGCCTGGAGACTACCTATGGAAGCATGAAGCTTTGTAAGATTTCAGAGATCCAGATCGAACGGTTCGGTGTGGAGGCGGGCTCAGTTTTTTGCGAATATCTCTTAGAAACTGCGATAGCCAACGGAC
This sequence comes from Acanthoscelides obtectus, assembly GCA_963669975.1. Classification (NCBI taxonomy): domain Eukaryota; kingdom Metazoa; phylum Arthropoda; class Insecta; order Coleoptera; family Chrysomelidae; genus Acanthoscelides; species Acanthoscelides obtectus. The sequence goes on along the minus strand of CAVLJG010000001.1, from coordinate 85,667,425 downwards.
GTTCAGCAGTGAGTTGACGCAGCTAACCTGTATAACTCCTCTAGCATGATGAACATAGTAAATATTGTGTGAAAATATCGAAAATTGGCTATAAAGTCCCCAACGCAAAAAATATTTTTTTTTCGGAAAACATTCGAAGTGTCAGTGCAATGAACCAGTGAAAGCTTTTGACTGAAAAATCTGACGAAAAAATGTATAATCTATACCTATAGCTTAGAGGTCGTTTTTTAATTCTTTGGACAACCTCACTTCGGAATATTGTGGAAGCTAATGCTTTCCAATCACAGTGGTAGTCAGAAAATGGAATATTGTCAAAAAGTTAAAATTCACCTTTTTCCGAAAAATTGAAACTTTGAGCGCGTCTCCAAAGCGAATCGGTTGACCCAGGAATCTGAGATTTAGCAGTCTCATACCTCCATAGATTTCTTCAGAAAAACAGATTAGCCCGATACGAGACATGATCCATTTTGATGCAAAATATCGAGACTGGGATCTAAAGGCGTATCCGACCAATATAAAGGCCCAAGTAGAAATATTTACATAAAGAGGTAGGTTGGTACCTTGGCTTTTAAGAGAAAAATCAAATTTGAATATTTTTCGTTCCGGGAGGCATTTGAATTGTCAGTCCAGTAAATATTTACTTTCCAGGGACAGGAGAAGGGAGATAATAAAAAGTTGTCAAACCACTAAAATTAGCATTTTTTCCAAACTTTTTCAAATTTTGAGAGCGTCTTCAGACCGAACCAATAACCTAGAACCCTGAAACTTTACATAGCGTCATGTCTCCATAATACTCTCCAGAAAAGAAAATTGAGCCCGATCTGGATATGATCCGTCAAGTAAGGTTGTGGAACTTTGGTTTTAATGCATTTGCAATGTTTTTATCTAACCATCTTAAAGACCGCGCTTGTCATGGATCACAACAACAAATGTTTAGGTCTTAAATATCTTTGCAAAATTTGTTCTCATATAGATACGTCTTTCTAAAATAACAACATGTATGGTTGTTAACGTTAGACCCTATTTAGGTGTTAGGTTTCTGCTGTTTTTCATGTTTTTTGTTCGGTATGATACAGTTGTTAGGATAATGACATAATATCCAAGTCTAGTATTGTCTGGTATCATTTGTTAGTAATCTTGATCAAATTATATTAGATCTCACATTTTTTTCCAAAATGCTTATTCTGCATGCAACGTTTCCTCAAAGGTAGATGCGTATTTTGGGCTTAAATTTCAAGTTAGTCAAACAGGCCCATACAATTAAAATTTGCTGGTTTAGCATAGCTTTTCTGTACAATTTGGGGCTATTTAGGGTTTAGCCCCCTGAGAAAATATGTTACCATTTACTCGTTTTCGAGCCAGGAACGCTATCACACAAGTTATTATTGCCGATGGATAGCCCTTCCCTACTGAGAAAAATTCCGCCATATGAACGAAATTGTGATTACATCTCGCGTTGATGATGGTTAACGGTCCACATGGATTGCAGTGACTGACTAGAACACACATGGATTGGTCCGGACACCAAGGCACGTATTATTGACACGCGACGGTTGAAGATATTTTAGGTTTTGAGAATAAGTGTATGGGAAAATCCATAATGATCTATGAAATATGTCTAGTAGGTACGGAGAATTACCGTGGCCTGATGCGTATTAGTATACTTAGTGACATATAAATCCGAACACCCAGTTTAAATGGTTTTATTTTAATAAAATTTTGTATAAGTACTTAATGAAGCATAATAAGTAAATGATAAAAATTTCAAAATGATTGCACTGCTTTAAAGCCCTTTGACCTTTAATAATGTGTGGATGCACCCTGATGTGCTACGCATTCTCCAACGCGCCTAGGCATGCTTCTGATCAGGTGGTCAATGTCCTCCTGTGGTATCTCATTCCAGGCAACCACCAACTCCTCTCGAAGTGCTTCTAGAGTCTGAGGAGGACGTTGCAAATTGAGCAATCTCCTACCTGTCATATCCCACACGTGCTCAATTGGGGATAAGTCGGGAGATCTTGGTGGCCATGGTAACAATGTGACATCATTATGTTGAAAGAAGTCTATTGTGACTCTTGCAACATGTGGTCGGGCATTATCTTGTTGGAAAGTTGGATCTGCCAGGGTGTCAAGATAGGGTAAAAGATGGGGTTCTAGAACTTCGTGGATATAACGCTGCGCGTTCATGTTACCTCTGATGAAGATTAAAGGTGACCTGGAACCATAAGCTATAGCACCCCAAATCATAACTCCAACAGTGTGATGAACATGTCTTTCAACAAAAAACTGTGGATTCCTCCTTTCACCACGTCGCCTTCTGACCCTGGCACGACCATCGTGCATGCCTAAACAAAATCGAGACTCGTCACTAAAGACAATACTGTTCCATTCCTGATCCCAGAGTGACCGTTGTCTGCACCACTCAAGGCGATTACGTCGGTGTTCTCGAGTTAAAGGGAGGACCCAGTGTGGCCGGTATGAAAACAAGTCAAAACTTCTCATTCGTCGGTAAACACTTCGCATGCCAATAGGTCTTCCGTGTTCTGCAAACCATTCATTTGCAATGGACCTGGTAGTGGAGAAAGGCCAATAATCTTAAGCGGCGATGTTCACGGTCTGTTGTTCTACGGCGGCGTCCAGTGCCCCTTGCTCTTTGCGTACGGCCTTCTCGAAGCCATGCCTGACAACACCTAACCACAGTGTCTACACTTCTTTGCACTCTAACTGCAATTGCCCGAAAAGAAAGTCCAGCTTCCCGAAGTCCCACTATACGGCCCCTATCAAACTCACTAAGTTGACGAAATCGTACAGGTCTCCGTACTCTAGACATCGTAACGGATGGTAAAGGATGTCAAAAACCAAAATCCGCCAACGTTGATTCTTTACTGCGGCTGAAATATTCATTTTTAGAGCATTAGTGAATGGAAAAGAAAGCAGTATAAAAACCGGAATGTCCAACTGATAAGGCTGAAAATTTTTTCACTTGTTATTTACAGTAAGATAAATACATTCACCAACTTTTATTAAAATAAAACCATTTAAACTGGGTGTTCGGATTTATATGTCACTTAGTGTATATCCACGTCAAAAATTGAGATATAGTATACTTTTCCCCACCTCTTAAAACTCCCAATTCTTAGCCCCATCCAAAATATACTAACTATAACTATAAAGCATTTTTGTTCTTGGTATAGTGGTAAGCTTTTTTTATACCGAAGCAGCTGCGCAGGTAGAATTTTGTTAATCGGGTCTTGGACTGCCTAAGGATAGTAGAACTGTGAAAAGCTCCCTCTTGTAGATTGTTCCACAATCTCGAAACCCTTGAGACAAAGGAGAGGTCGTATCGGCCAGTTCTGGATGTACCACGTTCGACACGGTTAGCATGGGAATCCAAAGTGTGTAATTACTGTCAGCATGTATATTACTTGTGACTTGTGACATATTTGTATACGTAATTTCCAGAATGGATATGAAAAAGTGAATGCGCAACTAATTTCTAGCTTTGAATCTCAAGTAAGTGTATTTGGGACAAGAATCCAATGGAATTATCATCAACACATGTTATTAGCGCACAAATACTCACTATGCACCTATGCATTGCCGTTATCTCCAGTAATGCCATCTCTGAAGCAGCCAAACATTGATAACTGAAGCCTCATGACGTTTAGGCAACACGTACAACTACAAAACGAGCTTACAACGTGTCCATCGGCTAGTGCTAGATATAACGTCACTTTTTAAGATACGTAATACCCGTGCGTATTAGCGCTAGGACGCTTTTTGTTCGTCAAGGTAGAGTACTGTGTTTTGGAAGCATTAAACTGTACAAGAGGAAGTCGTCGCTAGTCTTCTTTTTCCAGCTCAGCGGCAGAGACAGGCTTGTCACTCTGAACTCCTGCATGTAGAGTGCTGTCATCAGCGAAGCTGTGGATTGGGCTGATCGTGTATGAAAGGAGGTCGTTGATATGTAAAAGAAACAGTGTCGAGGCCAAGACCGATCCCTGGGGACCACCCGAGTTGACGTTGTGGGATGAAGATGAGAACTCTTCAATTACGACGGATATCTTGCGGCCAGAGTTAAAGTCAGCCACTCATTTGCAAAGCTTTTCTGGGAGGCCACAGGATGGAAGTTTGCATAAGACGGGAGCGTGCCACAGCTGATCGAACGCTTCCGTGATATCAAGAACAACGACATGAGCCTCACCATAAGACTGGATGAATTTACTCCACAATTGCGTGTTATAAGCTAGGAGGTCCCTTGCGGATCGCTGGTGCCGGAAACCATTCTACCTGTCGCCAATCAAGCCGTGACGTTAGAGGTAGTCCAGAAGCTCGGGATCTAAATTTGATCTACAGGCTGATGGATAATAATTATTGTCATCTACGTTTGATAGGCTAAATCGGCACGGGTATTATGTAAAAAACCTATAAAACGTCTCAGAACAAAACATTGAAAATTTTAATATGCGACATGTGAGTTTTGATGTGTAGTTTTAGAAATAAGAAATAAGAAATATGATTAATAGGAGTCTTTTTCCAAACTACTTACTACTAACCGTATTTCTTGCTAAAACAATATAAATAAGTCGAGAATAGTCTTCCGGGATTTTCCCATTAGTATTACTAGTGAAGGTTGTTCGACATTTCAATCGTTTAAAACTCAAATACCATATTAAGCCCAAGAAAGTTCTGAAACATTCAAACTGTGAGATTTATAAGGTTTATAAATTTTGAAATAACCGATTCAGTTATCGAGGGCATACCCTGGTCCAAGAGTTGAAGTCGAAATACGCATTGCACCACGAGCTTCTCCAGCCGCACTGATATGTCGTTTAACTGTTTCCAACACCCTACCACAACGCCTGAAATATCGTCCAGAGAACTTCCGACACTCTTAGCCGCAAACCAGATCCTTTTTTCTTTCCCTAAACCTCACCAGAATTTCGCTGGTAGTTAAATGTCGCACAGTTACCGCGAAAGGACTCGCTGATTTCTATCCTGCTCGGTATTCTTTTGTTCAGGGGGCTATAGTAATCCATAGCCGCAGTTTCCAGTTCTTTATGGATTACAGCTAAAATGGTAACAAAAAATATAGTCGGAAGAAACTTGACCATTGTATTCTAGCGTATGCATTTGAAAAGTATAGACATTTTTCAAGAAATCTTTTTCGTACAAAGTTAAGGTTTTTGGATACAAATTGCAGTTTCATTATAATTCTTCTGTTCTGGGTTCTATTACGGAATTGTTCATTTTATATTATAGATATTGTATTGACTTGGTAGAAGTTATCAGCAGTAGTACACAGCAACTCATAAATTGTACTGTTGATAACACCACTGGCTTGATGATGCTGGAAGGGATTCGACCTACAACTTGGTTTCCTATCAACGGTTTGTCAGATCACACAAACCAGACAGCAGGTGGACCGGTAACATCATTGGTTATTCAAAAACTGTACTTATATTACACTCTAAAAAATGGCGATAAGAAGATTGACAGTATGCCTTCGTTGGAGGATTTAAAGAAAAGGGATGAGCTAAATAGTTTCAAAATGCGAAATCGAATCGTGATTAGGTAGGCTCCCGATGAATCTTCGACCTCTGAATGTCAAACTATGATATTTGTGTTTTGATGGCAGATGTAGCGAAAATATGAGTGACTTATTACGTCTAACAGGTGCATAGTATCATTGAGATCAGCAACTTCGTAATAATAGAGGGTCTTCCAACGACAGCAAATAAGCAACAATTTACAACCATTTTCAGCATAGAGCTTTCAACACACAACCATGTCTGAAAATGAGCAGGCAACTCTGAAACCTTGTAACGCTATGTACCAGCGATTTTATTTCCGCCACCTCTGAATCAATTTTCAAAATCTACGACCACCTAAACTTTGGTTCACATGTTTTCTGTTGCTTGACGATATCCTGGATCATCCAAGACCAGGACTGTCATTTATGTTGGTTTGTCAGTCCGTGTCTGTTGTATAACAATCCGTCATAAGTACTTAGTCAATCTACTTGACGAAATATGCAGACAACATAAATTCGGTTAGGAGAAAATGGTGGTACATTTAAAGATTATAAGCTTCAGAAAAATGTGTGTATGTAGATATAAAGAGGTACGTACTCCTGATATCCAAATATTGATAAAATATACAGGGTGTAAACGCTATGGTAGTCATTATTGAAATGGGTAATAGCCCCCCTATTCAAATTACATTAAGTTTTTCTAAGTTAAGCCAAAATGTAAGTAAATTTCATTAAATTGAATATTTAAAACACAGATAATAACAGCATGTCGGACATCATCACTCTTATCGAACCGGCAATCGATCGCAAACGGTGGTTAGTTATCGGGCATCGGTCGTGTTGTTTACAATGTTCTCGAATCAAGAGTTCGCCGACATGTTGTTAGTTTACGGTGAAGCTCGTCAGAATTCAAATCTTGCAGCTCCAATTTATCGCGATAGATTTCGCCAACGGGTACACCCAGATAGAAGGATATTTGTGCAAGTGTACCAAAGACTTCGAAATACAGGAAGTGTTCAGCCCACTAATATTCGCACTCGTGAAAGACAGGTTACTGTAGAGCAGGAGGACCAAATTCTAAATATCGTGGAAATCAATGCAGATATCAGCACTCATGAATTAGGCCGCCGCGTAGGACTAACGCATACCACAGTCCATAGAATCCTACGGGAAAATTTGCTTTATCCCTACCAGTTACAACGAGTGCAGGTTTTATTACCAGAAGACTATCCCCGCAGACTAACATTCTGTCAGTGGTTTTTGCACAAAAACATTGAATATTCGGATTTTTTTAAAAACATTCTAGCGACGGACGAATGTACTTTTACGCGAGACGGGATATTAAATTTCCATAATACTCACACGTGGGCCCATACCATTCGTAATGGTCATTTCCAAAAACGTTTCAAAATACATATTTGGGCGGGTATTCTTGACGATCAGGTAATTGGCCTTTTCGAGTTACCCCCAAAGTTATCAGGAGAAGGATACCTTAGCTTTCTAGTCAATAACCTACCAGAACTTTTGGAACCGACCTTAGACAACATGCCATTACAACGAAGACAGAATTTGTGATTTCTTCATGACGGGGCACCACCACACAGTTTTAGAGGCGTCATTCAGTATTGGAATGAACATTATCCAAATCGGTGGATCGGTCGAAATGCTCCTGATCCTCGAAAATGGCCAGCAAGATCTCCTGATCTCAATCCGATCGATTTCTGGTATTGGGGAGAACTTAAAGGGATGGTTTATGGAGCTGGTCCAATAACAACTGAAGCACTACTTTGCGAAAAAAAATTTAATGCGGCTGAAATAATAAATGGACAACTTCGAGGACCTAGAGTAAGAAGAAACTGGGTTCGCCTTAATGAAGTTTGTGTGGCAAGTGGAGGACGACATTTTGAACACCTTCTTTAAATACAAAAAAGTGCAGTGTGGGTTTTAAAAGGAAAAACAATGTATGACTCAAAATTGTGTTCCCTATTTATAAGTGGATTTTTTTAATACGTTTAATAAACTTGCACACACCAGGTGAAGCGCTGTGACAGTTATTGGTAAGTCCGTTTTTTTGAATTGTTTGCATTTTACGGGTATATTATCAAATAATGAAATAAAACGTAAGAGCCAAAAATAACAAACTCCATCTTTTCTACACTGCGTTCCGTGGTAATTTGGGTCTGGGATTGCGGCGTTGTCAGATTTTATTTTACTTTAAAGTCGCTTTTCTGTAAAACAATGCCGTTTTGACCCCCATGTTATATGAAACCTTTTGCTTCTTTTAACCCCCCTCTATCACACAGTTAAATAATGAATATCATAAAGTTTACACCCTGTATAAATATTCTCCTGTAGCGGTGTGACAGTGATGACACCACCGCACATCAGTAGGAGTTTGTTACCCATTCCATCAAGACGATACATTTATAATCCCCTACCTCCTATAGCCCCAACCTCCAAGCTTCAACCCCTACAAAAAAATTTCTGAAAATGATCAGGAGCCCCTGAAACGTCAAAAAAGAAGTTTATGCGTGTTTTTTTTTGTTATTGGCATTTTTATCCGCCTCTACTGAACCGATTTTCGAAAACTGTGAATATTTCTCGTCCTTGGCAAAATAGTAATATATGTGAAAATGTCATCAAAATCCGGACAGTATTTCTCAAGTTATAGGCGGTTACAAAATTAGCCGACAGATCGTCAGACAGACAGACAGACCGATCGAAATGAGTGACATGCTTTTTCGTGATGTACATGTCATACACGTTCGCTGCTCATCATTTTTTTAAAGAACACCGGTGGTACTGAGACTGACAAAACTACTGTTTGTAAATGTTTTTGTTATTACGTGTTACTAGTTCAATATAATTCTTGTTTATGTAGTTTTTTCAAGGTTTCTTGCAAAAAAAACATGTCGTACATGTGGCGGCTTGAGCACTCGGCCATGATTTTAACTGCCCAGTGCTTACCGACGCCTATTTGGCCCTAAGGACTGTTTATTTATTAAGTTTTGATGATATGATTATAAAATCGTCACAAAAATAAATAACAAATAAAACATTATCCCTATGCATCTACAAAAGTTACAATTCATAAACGTAATAAAATAAAAAGATATAGTGCCATTGTTCAACTAGAATAATAAAAGAACATGTTTGAAAACTAAATAGGTACATATTTCATAAAAAGGGAACTAAGTATTAACAAATACATTGTTCAAAATATGTATCTGATTTTACAGATTATTATGATATTCCTTAAAACCAAGGATCTAAACACAGTCCGGGTAGTTCCGGGCAACTCTTACAACAAAAGCTTACATCTTTACGAACTCCACGTTTTGAATACCATCGACATTTTTTGCGCAGTCTTCTATCACTTGTGCCTTTTTCTAGTTTGCATGGACCATGTTGAAACCCTGGGTTTTCTGTGGATGGACCTGGCTTCTCTTTGGCTTTAATTTCTGATACCATTGCATGAACTACTGATTCACGGTACTCTAGGAACAACATCTTTGGTTTAGAATATTTTTCGTATAACATATAGGAATTATATAACATGGTCTCTATAATATGAATTCCTACTTTTTTGTACCATCGTATGGTTTTAAGATGGGAAGGATAGTTGGACTACAATTGATCTTGTAAGTCTATACCTGACATATATTTGTTGTATTGCATGGTTGGGGCTGGTTTAATTTTATTGGTGCCAAATCTAGACAAAGCTTCTTCCATTGTATTTTCATGCTCCGTAGTAATATAGAGTACCTCCCGTTTATCCTTCCATTTACCTACACACACACTTCCTCCATATCGATGAACGGATTCGCCAGGCTTTAGTTTCGCCTTACTTACATCTTCTGGAGTTTCTTTTCCTCCCGCCCGCAAAGTACCCGTGCAGTACGTATTTTTCTCCAACAGTGGTCTGGCAAGGTCACAGAATTGTTATAATTATCCATGTATAGGCTGTATCCCTTATTCCAGTAATTTCTCATAAAATGCAGGACCACATTAGCAGCATATGTCCTTTACCACCGAAATCATCAAGTACCCCAGAAAATAAAATTTAATGCAGTACTTGTGTTTTTAATTTTTTATGTACTGTCGAACGCAAGGCGACCGCGCCATAAAAGCATCGATTCATCTATTGAAACGTTCTTGCCTGGGGAATAAACCGATTCCATTTTATTGTTGAAAAAGTTGAGCAATGGCCGAACTTTGTATAGCCTGCCACTTGCCAAATTTCGAGAATTTTCAACAAAAAATAAATAATTAAGTATCGGTCTCTGCTCATATATTTTCTGATGGGAAAATTGAGAAAACGATTGGTACGCCAGTAGTCTCGCAATCTAGGTAATTGAAGAATTCCCATAAAAATTGTCAACCCCAAGAACATAGTCATTTCTTCTTTGTCTATAGGTTTCCATCGACTAATCCTAGAGTTGGGTCCAGACGATTCGTTTAGAAGTAAGTGTTCTGCGTAAATAGTCGTTTGTTGTACTAAAATTTCAAATAACTCGTCATCGACCAGGAGTAAAAAAAATCGATCGGTTCCCCTTGACCAGGTGTTGGTACATTTAATTGTTGATTTCCAGTAAACTCAATTTGCCTAAGATTTGGGGGTATTCCGTCCATACTAACTGTTGTTCATTTCCCACATCATCCAACAGCTTCATATCGCTTTGAGAGGCAGATGCGCCACTCCAGTGTCGCTGCCTGAGTCCGGAAATGGCTCTTCATCACTCGAGCTTGATAAGTCTGCTAATGCACGCAGTTCATCTTCAGTATGAACTTTGGGATTCTTAATTCTAAGCCGCTTCGGTGGCGAAGGGCCTGGAGTTGGACTCTCGGCCATTACAAAAAAAAAATTAAACGAAAACTCGAACGACGCAGCAAATATCTTGAATAAAACCCTTAAGAACGTGCTCCTACGAAATCATAATCCTAACTAACTAATCGATTGTCATGTAGGTATATGAGAATAAACACCAGGCCGCAACTTGTGCGTCGAGAGCAGCCAGATAATGATTGCTAGGACGCTACATGTGCGTCGTGAGCAGCGAACGTGATAACATACAAAAAACATGAAATCTCAATTTCGAAATTTTCCGCGATTACAATTCTTCCTCGCCGGTTTTGACAAAGGAAGTAAAAAAGAATTACGATATCGTAGGTACGTGTGACTATAGCTGCTCTTCCCGATAGTAACTCAGCTATCGGCTTGTTTACTCTTATCCCATTGCTGATAAAAACGACCCAAATAAATTGACCATGGTTTGAAAATAAGGGCGAAAAGTTCCCTGTTTTCATTTCTTGGTTTTGTGTGTGTAAAATAAGTGTTATAAGGTCTTTGGCGTTGCGAAATGGCATGCACCTCAAAATTGGGCTTTGGACAATTGTGAGATAATTATGATTTATCTCATTTTACTTTTTGCTTAATTGAGCGCTAAGTTCCAGTCTAAGATTTGATAACAGAATTGTATACCTTACAACAACATTGCAAAATGCAAAATATTGGAGGCAAACCAATTTAAAGTCCTTAGGAGAGCTACTTTCGCCTTATAAGTAGTAACTTTTCGATCCCATTTTTGTGTCACGATATTCTATGGAGGAAGCTCAGTACGCCCAAAAAGAACTATGAATATCTGATTAAGATACTTCCGAATCGTTTTATTGGATATGAAATTTCAAAATCATGCTCAACTAGGTATTTGCTTTGTGGGCAATGGCAGTTCGATTAGGCAAACGACTGCTCTAAAACTAGACATTTTTGGTGACAAAGGCTTCGTTCCAACAAAGCCGTGTACCGTACAGTGAACCGTCATGAGAGTGCGCAGTACGTTTTTAGTGTCACTTAAAACGTGCTGCGCACGCTCATTATGGTTCACTGTACGGTACACGGCTTTGCTGGAACGAAGCCTAAGAGTTGCCTTGTGAATATATATATATATATATGTCTGCGTCAAACGCTGAAATCAGTCATTCCCTGAAATGCCTAGTCAGTCCCCGTATTGCCGGCAAACATCGTAATAGTTTGATTATTACAACGTTTGACTAAGCATTTCAGGCATTCCCTGTAATGACTGAACAATTTCAGTCAAACACCGTAACAACCACATTAACTTCGTTACTGCATTTGCCTGGTTCAGTCATTCCTTGTACCAGTTTTGTGTTCATTTGCTCGAGTATACACATCGTCTTTTTTGTGTTTGTAAAGATGTCGCAGCAGTCAGAATTGTTTTACAAGAAACTAAGTGAATACTATGACAGTGTGAGTAAGAAAAAAAAAGAATACTAATGAGTTAAAGGAGGTAAGTTAATTTCTATAATTTTGGGAACCTAACCTAAATTATAACGTACATAGTCTTGCTCAACAGCAGCTTCCATCGTTGCCGGATTTCGTATATAAATACTTGGTTAAAAAAATATATTATTCATCCACTTTTCGCCATCATAGATCAACTTTTCTAAACTTCTTACAAATAAAAGCTATTCCTAAAAAAGTTTTATCACGTGAAGCTGTGTAGTCACTTTCATTAGAGGGAGACCAAGGACATTTTTAGTATTCCTGTAAACCAGCGAAAAAGCAGTGTTTATCCAATAGATGTGTTTGTTTAAAAAGAAAGTCCTTTGTAATTCAAAGTGCCATAGAAGTCTAACATGCACTAATAAATAATTAAATAATATAATATGTATATACTCGTACTATGTACCTTTATTCGTTTGAAACTACTCGCAGTTCAGAATTTTTTTAATGTGTATTTATTGTTTTATATTTATTTCTATGTATTTCACAGTAATGTAATAATAAAGACAAGGTTTTAATCTATTCTTCTTTCCTTTTAGATGAATTCATGCTTGATTATTTTACTTTCAATATTATTGATAAAGTAGTACCTTGTTATATTATGTACTTCATTGGAGCAAGACTGTATTGGTTACAGCGTTTGACTAAAATAGGCGAATACAGTAACGAAGCTAATGTGTTTGTTATGGTGCAATGACTGAAATTGTTCAGTCATTACAGGGAATGCTTAGTCAAACGTGGTAATAATCACACTGTTACGGTATTCGTCGTCAATACGGGGATTGACTAGGCATTTCAGGGAATGACGGATTTCAGCGTTTGACGCCGACATATTGACTTAGCTCTGTCTAATCTATTCGAATTCGCTGATGCTTGCAGAATCAACCACAAAAACACCGCAAAGGTCAGAAGTGATTCAGTACTGAATAAAATCGTCATTCAGTCCCTGATTCTATGCATTCCTAGTTTCGAATCTCCAATTATTATTTCAGCATTATGAACTGTTTAGATTTTGAAACTAAATAATATGTGTTTGCTCTCCGTCCCTGTCAAGAATCGGATGCGAGCCCATGTCGTGCTTGTTAGCAATTTTCAGTACGGTATAAGTTTTGGAAATCTTACAAACAATAGCAGTAGTAGTAGTAAGAAGCCAAGCAAGTAGGCGCCCTTTGTCCCTTTTTGCCGGCATCGAGAGTACCAATACTCTACTCCATATGTTAATTCACCAACCTTCCTGATCTTCTAATGAAGGTAAAGATGTTCAACTATTCTGCTGAGTACGAAACTTCACCATCAGACTCCATGACCCCGAATATCTCACTTGTCTCGTCCTCCTCAGAGTACATGGGGCAGGTTGGATCCCTCTTCACCCTTGAAAGTCATATGTGTCCGTCATTTGTCGAGCCCGCTATGAACCCCTTGGCCTGTCTGTAGTCTTCTCTGTCGACACGTTTTTCCTAGGTCCCTATACACCTATTCATTCAAGGCGGAGTTGACCTGGCGCCTGCTCATGCCCAGCCTAGGCTCAGAACCGATGCAGGTGCTTGTCAACTTCCTCATTACCAGACTCTCCCCTGTGTCCGGGACTCAAAGCAGGGTTATTTCTTTGGATCGGGCTAAACTCTGAAGGGCAGTAGAATATTCTTAAGCCGACTACTGCCGTCAAGTGTGCCTCAGTACTCATCAAGCGTTTATTCACCAACAAACACCGGCAAACTTTAAGCTCAGGATCCTCACATTATAAGCAGAGACACTAATATAAAGGATTGTTTACGATTTAACACTTGATGTTTATACCACGTTTAAATTAGGTTCCTCGTTGTTTTGTAAACATTTCGTCTCCTATAAGTAAGTTTTGATGTAACGTTCGAACTGATATAATTATCAGTCATCTTGTATATTCTACCAGTGTAATTTAGTAGGTGTTATTCGAGAATATTATGACCGTAAACAACATCATTTGTTAAGAGTGGAAAGAGCATCAATCAGTAATTGGTAACCATCTCTAAGTATTTCCATATACCACTGTAAACAATGCTGGGATTCAGATACGTTAGATTAGTCAAGTGCTACAAATCATTATATCCCTCTAGCCACTTGACAAAATATAACGAAAGCAGATGCATTCTTCACTGTCATCTATATAGATCATTATCATTGATATTTCATCATAGGCGGAGGTGTGCGTTGTGTGTGTGTACGTTGTTGCTTTTCATGTTAGAGAAATTTTACAATACGAATAACAACAAGACCCAAAACAAGACAGAAGTGCTGCAGATAATGACTTTTTGAAGCCATTGTGATCTTGCTTTTTGAAGACTTGATGGCGTTTTCTTGACTTTAAATTGACGTAAATTGTTCCTTAGATTGTTTTTTATACATCTCATACATAAGTCAGTTGTATACCTGCTTTTCATCCGTAATCATTGCTGGCACTATGCCAATATTAGAGTTATGTGCTTCGATGTCAGCATGAAAGTCGGTACTTTGACTTTACAGTGAGACAGTAAATAATGCTAAACTGTTGCATGTTATGGTTATAGGTTTTTCTAAGTACCTTACGTTTGATTCTCAACTGCAGGGCAACGTAGCCAGCTTAATTCTGAATACCATACTCTTTACCAAGTTAATATGTATTTTATTGATTGATATGTGATTGCAAACTATATTGAAAATCCTATCGCTGTGTTATGGTACCTGGGCTACGTTATTAAAAACCACAAAAAGGTTTGAAATGCCAGTGAAATACTGAATGTATTTATCATTTATTACTGTTCCTCCATTATACAGTGATAACAAGGTTTAATAGAATTAAGTACCATTTTAGTTAAAACAATTAAAGGAGTTACAGTTACAGCTGACACAAATATTTAATTTACATAAAACTCAATTTCTAAAGACAGTTTACTTGAATTTATGTAGCAATCTTAAATTAAGATGAAATCGTCTAATTAAATGTATTAAACTCTTTATATAGATCGAGGTTACCAAATAACATGAAATTAATTTACAGTGAAAATTAGAGTACCTGCTCCGAGTAAAACCGTTCAATTGTGTTTGTTAAATCTATTTTATTAGTGCAGGTAGAGCTAGGTAAATAAGCATTTATAAAACTTTATTTTGATAACTTATATTTTCCAATCGAAATAAAAGTTTCAAAAATTTTGTAACTACTTAAAAATTGGATATTTTTTATTTTCACTGTGAACTGATCATATATGGTGTCAAGTTTTATGAATTACTTATCTGATTGCCAAAATACAGTGAGTAATATGTCACCATTAAGTAAAAAATAAATTAAGTCCTTACACCAAGACCAATTTACTACAAAAAGTACTTTACGGGAAATGAAAATTTTCCAGAAACCTAGAAAAGATGGTGTTTAACCAGTTTCTGAAAAATATTACACTTCGTAGTTATTATGGCACTAAGCAGTCAAAGAGTACGAAGCTGCGGGCAATAAAACGTAATTTTTCGACCGGCTGTAGAAAAAATGAATTTCTTAGTAAGGTTACACGTTCAATACTTTTGGTGATCTTGTGCTGCCATCCATATGCACTCACTATAGCAGCATATGACGTGTATTTGGCCATAGCGTGATCTATAAAACACTAACAGTGGCAGTTCTAGAGGGGGTGTCCGGAACCCCCTTCAGTTAAAAAAAAAACTGGAACGTGTTTTTAAATTTGCAGACGACCTCCCCCCGCTCTTTGATTTTCAATAGTACGAGCTCCTTTCCCCGGTACGGGATCTTCTTGAACTTGAATCGTGAGCCCTACGCCTCTCAAAAAAGTTCAAATTCATCAGACTGGCTTTCCTTCAAAATATTTTATAGACCCGTCCCTGGACATTAACCTTCTCAAAGTAGATTTCTAAGATAAAAACATAACGTAACATCTGTAAGTTAATCTGTTGTTTTCATGTTGATAATCGCCCATGTTTATCTTGTCAATCAGAACTGCATAGATATGTTAAACATTCTTCTTTATTGAACATAACAGTGACAAATTCTTATCATCTTGGATAATTTTGTAGATGTATTAAGTAGTATACGCTAATTAATGATTCGTTAATGATTTTCTAATTCCTTCTACCTAGATCTAGTTCGGATTCGTTGGCCACACATCATATGAATACACAGTCTGAACATGACATTTTCATGTTTCTGTTACACAAACTCGTTGATTGCCGTATACGTACAGTTATACCAAATTAGTTTTACGTAAGTACAGCGATACACAGAATTTGTATTTATACCGCGCTATTTTAGAATCGATGGCACATCCGCTCATTACGGATAGACAATTGCAACGCTTTACGTAACGGAAAGGGAGTTTTCTAAAAAGAGAAATATCGGATCAATTGTGCTGTTGGTCGGACATTCGTTTGTGTGTTTGTATATATTATGTACGTATTCGTCGATCGAGGTAACTTCGCGACAATCGCTGCTATAAGCGCGGATGGTGTGTGTTTATTTCGGGAATGGGTTTTGTTGTTTCTTGCTCTATGCGGGAGGTAAATTATATGCATGCAGTAGGAAACAAAATGAGGGGCACTTGACTACGATATTTTTGAACACCAAAGTTGGTTCAATGGGAGCTACATATTTAGTTGACCGAAAAGGTGGCAGTTCAGATTATTTCTGGGGACGAAAACAGGATTTTCTCAAAGCCGGGTTTATTTTTTCTGACTTTACTTAAAGTGGGATTTTAAAATAAATTACATTAATGTTATCACTTTTCCTCCTCTTCAAGGTGACGTAATCAGAATTTTATTTAAGAGGTTTAGTTTATTGTCCTCAGTCACTTTTCTTGTGGATGCCATGTTGGATTTCTCTACACGTGGTTAAGCGTCTTAAGTGTGATTCCAAAAATGTATAATCATACACTGACACTACCGAACCTAGTTATTTCAAAAAAACTAATATTTTCATAGTTGGCATTGAAAAAGCCAGCTTATGAGATATTTATTTGATTACATTACCAACTACATATTTCGCCAGCTTTTCAGAAGCTTTTACATAATTTGGCAGTAATATTGTGTAAGTACAAAGTCTGTGCATCGGTTTAGGTATGACGGAAATGAAATGTGTTTTGCAACCTGTAACTTTAGTCTATTAGTTTATTAAAAGTCTACCATTTCCAATGTTTTTATTACTACCCTTAGGGCCGATTTCTCAATTTAACAAATCATTATTCTGCACCAATACGAGTAGGGTACGAGTACTACACAGTCCGTCAAATATACCCAATCAGCCTCAAGATCTCTCCGTCAAATTTTAGTAGTATTCGAAACAAAACACTGTAAAATATGAAGTGACAGCTTGCCATTTAAATGTGTTCTTCAGTTTATTAAATATTATGAAATTATATAAAACTGAGCCAAAAAACAATGCTTGATGGCTGAGTAAAATCCATTTTTTTTTCAGTTTAGCTGAAGGTTTCTGAATGTTTATTGCAACTTTTGTAATCCATATACCCTATTTGTTATGCCGGGGCGTAAGTGGACTACGAATAGGGTATAATTGAGGCCTAAGTGGAAAAATGACCCTGGCAAAACTTCGCCCATGTATAACTTATTGTTAGTTATAAATAAAGATCTTTATTATTACTATTCTGGAAAAATTGTTTTTTCATCTATCTCCGGTAGTAGTACTTTGATTTGCGGAATTTCTTAACCGTCAGTTTCTTAGATACCTAAATGCGCAAGTTTGCCTCCATTCAACCGACTTCGTATCTCTTACCGTTTCCGAGATACCAATGGTGAGAGTCGATTCTGAAGCACTCGGTATATGAGCATTCTATTGATAAGGCAGACACCACATTAAAAAGTAACAGTAGTTATTTATGTATCTAACACGCAAATAACTATGACAGCCGATTAAGCCCGAGTTACACTTAAAATCTTATCTACTACCGGCTTAACTCATATATATTTGAATATAATTATAAAATAAATAAATTGAGCGTACTATTGGTCACTGGTAGATACGCTGTTGCCTGGTAAGAAATAAAGTAGTACAGTTGAACATTCGGAAATCCCATTTTTGTATTTACCGCCCTGTCGTGGTACATTACATACCGTGGAGAGGAGGTATGTCATTACTGTCTGAGCACCTTTTTATCCTAATTGCGAAGTCGACCATTGCCTTCGCCATCGAGCTATGTATATATATTTTTTTATCACGATTATATCTATATTATCACATTTAATTTGATTGAACTTTAAAATATAGCATGTTTGAGAATTTTCTTAACATCCGTCAAACCTGTCAGAAAAAAGTTGACGCAACGCTGCATCACTTCGGTACGTAGGAGATGGACGCTGTTGCTACATGACAGGAGTCCAGCAGAAAGATACAAGATGCGTAGCATGTACGTCAACAGATCATTCGTTTCTCGCTCAATTTTACATACTCCAACTTATCATGTAGCATGGAACTCTTAAGGTGTCAAAATTAATGAGATAGATATTTTGTAAACAATATTTTTTCAATGGTATTCAAAATGGGTAAAAGCTTTATCAAAATTGCAATTCTGTGCCCAACAAACCAAAGAAACTCTACATCAATGCGTATATTCACTTCTTACTTAGGGGGAGAAACCTAAACTCTTCTTATAGGAATGCATTAAATAATGGCGATTTTTTAGGTTACCAGTGAAGAAAATATATTATAAACATATTCATAAAATTCCTTGACGAAACAAAAAATCTAACTCTATTGAATAATACTTTTTACGCAACTACTGTTTAGGCGTATCTTACCTCATTTTATAAAAGGTACTTTTCGCACAAATATTTCATATATTCATTTCCCTTTAATCAGTCTCTCACATCCAACACTTTCATGTTGAATGTTTGAGATAATTACCGCAAATTCACTCAGACTGCGGACATGAATCATTTCTTAGTACGGCCCTGTCTTGGTATCCGATCTTAGGTACTCCCCGTCGCATTATGTGATATATTCGCGGAAAACTGTCAACTACAGACTGGAAGGGATTCAGATAAGTGATTTTCATTAGTGGCAGCCATGCGGACGCGATGTAGAAGCAAGGCCATATCTGGAGAAGATCCAGGGAGAAGTAGGGGTTATGGTAATGGAATTAAAAGCAGGCGTTTGAGTGTTAAACGCCAAAATAGAAATTAAAGTGAATCCGCGTTGACAACTATTCTAAAAAAATCCATTACCAAGGAGTAGTTATATAAAGAGACACTTTGTTGAAGCTAATATGTCACAATAAAAACTAGTCACATGTGATGTGTTTTCATGCTAAACAGCAAACACGTAAGATTTGACTAGTTTTTAACATATATCAGTACGCGATAGGACCAAAACTTTGCAGTCGGCATTTGCACTATTACTGGTTTGCCACAAAACAGTGATCTATGAACGGTTTAGCGCCTCGCTCATAGATGGCTATGCATGATGCGGTGTTGCCAAACTGTCGTAAGATGTTTAGAAAACGATTATACTCGGCTGAATGAAATCCAGTTCTTTACACGGTTTCCAGTGGTTACGTCAAAAGGTCAGGAATAAGTAAAAGTATCGTCTTAAGGCCAGGCTGTCTACATAACTGGAAACCATCGTTAAGAGACTGAATACTGGTCAAATGAGCAGTTTGAGATTAGAAAACCTTAGAAATTCAAGATAACGTTCCTTTTTTGTTACTAAATTAAACCGTGTAATATTCCAAGTAGGGCACTAAAATTTATTGGATGAAACATATTGCGTATGCTGCAAGCAGATCATAAACAGCACGTGTTAAGAGGCCATCTGGTGTGTGAATGTTTCTGGATAAATCTCTAATCTGCATCTAATTTATTCGCCTTGCGTATCTGTCTTTTTCTTGGTATAACTATTCTTTGCTGTACACTGATATTTTGAGTATCGTTATCATTGGTATAGCAAAATAAAAAGACAGCACCTTCAAATTCAAGATGCTATAAACAGATGAAAACATTTATTTTTGGATACACCTATGAGTAATCAAAAACGCTTGATGAAATTTTCTTGAAATTTTTTCATTCTCAAAAATTGACTGTGACACGCTTAAACATTACTGGACTATAAAATACCGACGTATTGAGGCTGTTAGTTATCTCACCACTGGCGAGGAAGTATGGTAATCGCGAAAAATGAGATACTATGCTTTGATTTTATATTGTTATACTTGAACTTGAACCGTTCGTACTTTGATCAAAATGTCCACATAAAGTGACTACTGTGTCAAGGACAAGAAAGCTGTGTAGTGTCCGAAAATCGATCCTGTGGCGACGGAGCTAGTGACTAAAAAAATATTACCCAAACTTCGTTTTTTGATTTTTTAGAGAGATATGTATATATTTCAAAAAAATGTTGTAGGAGTTTAAACTTGAGGGCAATTATTTGAAGTGTATTTATTCACTTACAACCTCGATAATTTTTCGCACATATTAGACTCATTTCATACATTCATACATTTCCCGTACATTTGGCCTTGCATTTTAGAACGATAGAGATATATTTTCAATATACGCATCTCACGTAACTCAACAGACGTACATAAACAGGGTCCGGCACAAAGGTCGGGCGGTTTTTAAAAAATCACAAAATTGGTAATTGCTACTCAAAAACAAATTAATTGACGGATTCGGGTTCACAATGAAATAGCGCTTATCAAAATTAAGTGTGAAAAGTCAACTGTCGAACGCAAAAACGTGGTGCTTAACCGTCCACTGCTCCATAATGTCTACTGGTAAAAATGCTAGGAACGAGTCGATTCACTCTCCCCACCACTCTCGCCCGAATAGGCCATATACCACCTTCGAAGGCTGACTGATATCTGACCCATGATGGTTGCAACGTGCTGGGTTGGCGAGTCCCTAGATTAGTTACAGCAACGTTGCTACGATGCCAAATAGGGGTATTATCGGTATATGTAGGGACTACAAATTAATTGTGTGCGCTTGTTTGGCAGACTTGATTCATCCAATGCCTTTGCTATACATTTTCATCGCTAACTTTTTTCTAAGACTTGTACCATTATCGACTGACGGCAGCGATGCGTGAGAAATTCAGAGTCAATCCACCTGACGCCTTTTTTGTTTCTTGCTCATAACACTGGTGCCACTGCATCGGATTTCGAAGATATAGCAGTATTGTCTACTGTGACTACAAGGGAACTATATTAAATTGACAAATGTTTTCGATGACAATGGTTCCTTCGTTCATATGATAGAAGTAAAAATTAACTATAGAGTACCAGTGATTTCGTTTGGACACTTCTTGGAGTGAAAAATATGTAGATATCTTTTAGTTGTTACAGTTATGTCGAAATGTGTTTTTGTTCGTCTTATAATAGTACATTACATACCTAGACTGAGAGGGATTATTCAATTTTTAGTCATGACCTTCTTTCTCAAACGAAGTGTTTCTAGAATTTTGATCACACCTAACACTATATACCTATATCATCACTACAGTCGCTTTTCTTATAGATGTTGATGTCTTTATTTATTGGCTTTGTATTTATTCTAACTCAAATAAACATAAATGAACCATCATGATGATTTTAGCATTTTGTAAATACTTTGAAATGGCTGCTGTTGACAAGATAAAATTGATGACTAGATTGATCAGACTGTTTTGGATTATTTGGGCTGGTCCATGTAAAAGGTTAGTAATATCTGACAACCATTGGTTTGTCGTATATCTTTCTACCAGCATTAAACGCCATTTCCCGTTCTGGAGGCATTTAAGAGGATATTTAGATGACGAAGTATATATTTACCTAGAGAGAAAAAATTTCTCGGATAAGTAGTGGGATTTAAACATAGATCGTTTATTCGCGGAAAATGATATGCAAAATATTTAAATCGGTCAAAGGAGAAAAAAATTACTACCACTGGGACCGGGATCCACGAGTTCCTGCATTCTAGGCAAACGCTTTCAATCACCGAAGCATGGTGAATCCATGACGATCTGTATTGGGCGCTACAATTAATACAGTTAATGTTTTCCTGTAAATTATTAAACAATCAACTGGAAAAATTGTTAATTTGATCCAATGCTCAAGGGCCATTCAATAAATACCAAAAAAATATATAAAAGCTTTTAGGATACACTGACCTTTTTATTCGTTTTATAGTTTTTGAGGCTCTCTCCATGTGCTTCCAGATTCCCATGTTACTAGGTTGAATAACAGGGATTTTTCTAAAGAAAGTCCCTTTATGTGGCCTGCTCGTGTTTTGAGTTGACCACCAACTCATAGTCAGTTTACTGATGATATTCTGACGTTACCATGATAACTAATGGTTACCTATATTTTAGGCCTTTCATTAGCAACGGAGTCAGCAAAATAGCTCAGGTGGTGAGAACAGCAGGTATTTAGTCACGCGCACCTTATGGGCACGTCCAACGTCTAAATTTTATCAAATAATGGGTAGATTTAGCTGCTCGGTCATTTGAAACTAACAATGCTATTATTAATCATATTTATGGCGGTGTAATATAAGTACATGTATAGTTAAAAAATATAAAATATTTCTCATTTTTGCCAGATATTTGTATAAGGGTACGCTTGTTTCCCGAGAAGAGCATATCCTTCAGGACAACCACAATACATATATAGTATGTTACAGCGAGCATTACACAGCTGCGCATCAAAGGGAGTGTAAATGGCAGGACCAGTATCAGTTACCTACGGATTAAACGTTAATTAATGGTGTTACCGGTCTGAATGGTGCGTGATTTGACCAACAGGGGGATGCGGTACATTACGTAGATATCATTAAGCCATTGTTGATATTATATTGTTCGTCTTGCTAGTTATCCGGAAAAAGCATATCGTCCAGGATAACAACCATACATATCTACACCATTATTATACAGCTGAGGCATGAAAGGGACTGTAAATGATAGGCAATTGTTTTACCGCTCTAAATGCTGTTTGATCTGCATGATTTGTTAGGGGGTTAAGTTACACGTCGAATCTCTTTACTAAGTAGCGACTATCAAGCCAGTGTTGCCATTTATGCTACTTACGATGATCGGCTGTGTAATAGTTGCGGTAACATACATCATGGCATTTTAAAGGTGATATGATCAATATATCTATAATATGAGATAAACGATTTCAGAATCAAAGTAAAAATGTGGTAGCAAAAGGCTAACAGTGTTTATGATATCTGGAACCCCGAATTCCAGGTACGGTCATGTTTAAAAGCGAGTAGGAGGTTATGAAAGAGGCGGGAAGCGATTACGTGGACCCTGGCAGTGATAGCTGCCGAATTGAATTCAAGATCAGATAGCAGACGCGGTAGCGTTGCGTGTATTGCGTAAACCGAGTGGAAGTCGTTTGAGTCAGAAGGGAGCCTCCTGCTCTAATGCTACAAATCCAGGGTGAGATAAAAATATTGCAAAAGTTAATGTAACTTCCGAAACCTATTAGCAGAGGAAGTTCTATGACCGTCAGCAATTCCGACGAAATAGTCCTTGTGGTAGGAGAACTCGGCTAAAGAAGAGAATCATTATGTGTTTGGGAGTATCTTTGGGCTTATGTGCTAGAACCACGTTTCTGAGGGACTTATTGTGGTGGTGTTTTCACCTGATGACAATCAATAGGATTATAGTACAGGATGGCAATTTCTTGCTGAGGAGAAAGGAGATGTGATACATTTAATAGATACAAGCTCACTTCATGGAAAGCTAAAATTGGAAATAGGTATGGTACTTGAGGTTATGACTACGAAATTGTCTAACTGAACGGTTATGTATTTTTGCCTCTGTTGTCACATGATGCATTCGAATTAACCAGCATTGCCGATTATGGTAGGCATCGCACATAATACATAAAGAAGAACATGGTATCAACAGAGACATTGCTGGTGTCGCTGAGATCCCGCGAATCAATGTCAGGATGGAGGAAAAAGTGTCCCTAGTAAGGGAAGAATGGCTAGTGCTTGAAGAGACCAGCTATGGCATAGGAGCTTGGTAGAACATAACTATGGTAAATTGCATAATAGACTGCTACCCAATTTTGAAAATAATTTACTAGATTTTCTACGTATGAAAAAGTGCAGAAAACCGTCACTTGGTTAATTTAAGAAACACGCGAATTGCCTTCACTAATCTGTGTAAGATAGAGGTGACTAAGATAAGACCAGCAAAGCAAATTGCAGATTAGCGTGCTGTTTGGCATATGTTGTATAGTAAACAGAAGTTCAGTTTAGAATGGAGATGATTTGTGCCTCACTTCACTTTATTAGAAGAAGTTTGCTTACTGTGTACTATTTACTTTATCTATTTTTCAATAGAAAAAATACATTAATTTCCAAAAAGATGGACAAAACTAGAACTACACTTGAAAGAAAAAGAAACTTAGCTGACATTTCGGATATCACGACAGTATATTGAAGAGTATCTTGAAGCTAATTGAGCTTTTTCCTTTTTTATATAGAAAGAAAAAAGATAGAAAAGCACGTCATCGATGGGATTCGAAACCAAGCACTTCCACATTTTAGGCTCCTCAAGTGTCCGGTTGACAACTTAGCTAAAATGAAGTTACATCTGACAACATTGTTGTGCTGTAGTAACTTCTTAGGTACATTACGTCTAGAACTACAAATCAATTGGTTGAATTGGTAGTCTGTTTCACTTCACATCATGATTATACAAAAAGGCCAGTGATATGACCACATGGATTGACATTTAGATTGATCGAAAGTTGTTTCTCCCTTGTACAGGTTTTCTGCAACATATATCCTCCAGTGCTACCTCGTACTGTATTTCAGTTTGCGTTCAACAGTAGGGTTACCACTGTGGCCGCTAGATGCCGCATGTGGTCAAACAAACCAGTTTGTTCAATGTTGAGTAGACCGTAACTACTATAGCACTAGAATCGGTGGCATCCAGCGGCCACAGTGGTAACCCTGGTGACAATGCGACCTGGGATACAATTCCAACAGACAGCTTGCTGTGTTCACTGTCGCAGTGGTCGGTTCTAGTAACATATGTCACTGTGCGCTGTCTTATTTGCATTATGAAGCATTTTCATCCCCGAAAGACATCCGAACAATTTTGTGAGTTGCCAAACTTGGTTGTCAGTTCTGACGAGTAGCTACAAAATATCAACATCACGAAAGCTTTTTAGAATTTAATAGAAGGACCTTCTATATTCGACGTTTTTAATTTATCAGACAGTGGTCAATAAGTCAAATCATAAAAACATCGAAATGGCAATTCGACGTTTTTGGTTAGAAAATCCACGTTGAGTAGAAAAATTCTTTGACTTAGCTCGATTGCTTGTTTAAGTGTATCTGGTTCAACAGAAACAGTGTTGAAGTTCAGGTTTAGCTTAGCTTAAAGTTGAGCTTAGCAAGGCGGTGCAACCGGACATACACATTATCCAAATTGAGGTTAACTTCCTCCGTTGGAGAGGCAAAACATTTTGGAACATCCTGTATAGGTTAGTTTCTCTATTCGGCTCTGAGTTTCTTACTAGAAATACTACGAGTATATTACGTTTACAGTACCATTCGAATCATGGCTTTTGGTGTGGGATGGTATGGCGTGGTGGTGTCCCGGCAGAGATTGTGTCGCGGTCGAGGATAGTAGTGGTGGGGGGCGGGGGTGTCGGCCGCCCGCGAAAATCAATAGTCGCGCCACCAGGCGGCGCGACTGTGGCGGCCCGCGGTGATGATGCAGGCTCAAGCCTATCGCCCATCGGCCAGGCTGTGTATGGGGGCCGGGTGATGCCACGTGGACTTAGTTGGAATATACGGGGTGTGTAAGCTAAGGTTTAATTAGGAAAAAGTTGCGTTCATGCTGCCGAGAAAATTGTAAAAATTTCATGGCTTGCCGAGATATTCGGGAAAAACTTCAATTTGGCCAAATCATTTTTACTTTTTCTGTCGTTATCTTGTGAGTTAGTAAAAAACTGAGGAAACATGATGGTGTTTTCAAATTTTGTGACCGACTCGTCGTTTTGGAGAAACCGACATCAACCTTATTTTTTATATGGTCCGATGGTCCAATGGTTTTTCATGCATATACGTCTAGAAACGGGTGAAATGGCATATATGCTTCCCGTCTCTGTAACAATGACCAACGGCAGGCAGAGTTGTTTCGTACTCGTTAGCGACTCATCAGTGCGGTATAGGTATTAGGATCTTGGAGAGAGACAAATGGGAAGGTCTTTTAAAAAACTCAAAACATTGATGTGTTTATTGTTGTTTGTTTTTTAATGTTTCTTTGACTGAAATTATGATAAATCCATCCTTCCACCAGTTGTGATGAAATATGTTTTTATAGAAAAAAAAAAACCGTAGAATGGTCAATATGTATATTCAATCATAATCAGAATTTGATACCTACCTTATTTTTTGTGCTGTGCTGTGCGTTGGCATTGATCCACGAATTATGAAATAATTGTTTAGCATTGTTTGCCCCAATTTCATCCAAGAACGGAAACTTCATACGCCAACGAAAATAGGTAAACAGATGCCAGTGGACCTATAGTGTCGTAGGTAACAAACAGTAAAGATTGATTTCAGAACTCTGGATTTTTTCGAACTAAATAAATAGTATTATTATGACAGAACATAGTAAATGAATATTGTTAAGTTACATTACTTTATGGAGGGTCTCCTAAATGTGATTTAATCAAAATGTAAACAAAAAGCAGTAACATGTGACGTACTGCTTTCATGCTCTGCAAAACCAGATTTAATATCTTTACTTTCTTTCCTAGTTCTGTAGTAATGCAGAATTTTATTTTATTTTAATATAATTTAATCCTATTGAAATTCAACTTATACTAAGAATTCTATTTATTAATTATGTCATCACATTTAATAATTACATTCAGCAAAAATAATTGTGTGAATAAATTTATAAGTACTTATCAACAAATAAAAAATAGTACAATTATTATATAAAAAAAAACTACATAAACATCATAACTGGTTATAAAGGGTAAAAGGGCAGTGACTTGTGTTATATAGAGGATGAAAGCAATATACTTTGAAAACTACTTTTTTTTTAATTGATCTACTAGGAATTGTAATTAAAATGAAATATTTGGCAAAGTGAAAAAATAGCTGTTTTTGTTAAATAACGTGATAAATCATACAATTTGTAATTTATTGTAATCATATATAAGGAATTTATTGACGACAAAATTTAAAAAAGACCATAAATGAGTCGAAAAAATTGGAAGTAACGTCATCAGACACTGTAGACATAACTTTGTTGCGACGCTATTGCAAGTATACAGGGTGATTGAAAAGTTGTGACCAAAAATAAAACATCATATACAGGACCGTATCATTTAAAAGTTACGGGGTGTTGAAATTTAAAAATAAAAAGCATTTTTTTAATATCTTCAAAACCGTCATCTGAAATGAACTAAAACTTGGTAAGTGGATTTACTCAAGTATTGTCTGATCTTGTACTAGGATTACCCAACGTCAAAATTAATCACTTGGAAATTCCTCTTGAACAGTATGCCGGACACCATGGCCTCTAACTCCGTGAAGTTTGGCAATCCGATATTGCCGAAGTCTTGAAAGTGATCGCGTAAAAACCTTTGGGTTAGGTTGGCGTCTATTAGAAGATCTACGTTGATACTTCCGAGTACCCGCTGAAGCTTTTCCATCATAGAACCTGTACATAAAAATAATATCGGCGTACTCATCATTGTTAAATTCACAATTCACAACAATCAAAAATGGTGGTCTTTTTGAACATTTATTGAAACAAAGCTCTGATTATCTAATTTGTTTATTATTCTTACAAAATCAATGCACTCTAGGACAAAATCACAAGAGCAATTACTTGTAGCAAATTGAAGCTAAATTTGGAAAAATTGCGTGTTTCGAAAAAAAAAAACAGAAGCGTACTATTTTTATTTGGAAAAATAATGCCACTGATCCTCTGTATCTCCGCCACTGGTGCACATTAATTTCAAGTAAATACCTTTGAATATGTACAATACTTAGGTAAATTGAAATACCAAATTTTAGTTCACTCCAGTTGACGGTTTTGAAGATATTAAAAAAATGTTTTTTCTTTTTACACTTCAATGAAGCCCTCGAGTAAGAAATGTTACAAACCCCGCTTAAAAAGCAGTCCTGTGTATGATGTTTCATTTTTGATCACGACTTCTGAGTCACCCTGTACATCGGGATTATCGATGTTTGCCCTACATCAAATTGCATCGAATCAATGGTTAGTGAAAGTACACGCTATGAATGAATAGAAGGTATTTCTGTTAAAAGAGTTACCAGTTCATAGGCCATCCTCCAGACCTCAATTAATTACGTGAGGTGATCAGAGTGGGTCAGGTC
Organism: Acanthoscelides obtectus; assembly: GCA_963669975.1. Classification (NCBI taxonomy): domain Eukaryota; kingdom Metazoa; phylum Arthropoda; class Insecta; order Coleoptera; family Chrysomelidae; genus Acanthoscelides; species Acanthoscelides obtectus. The sequence continues at coordinate 85,639,259 of CAVLJG010000001.1, read as the reverse complement.
AGCAAATACCGCTTAGTTTTTTCTGCAAGAAATAATGTAAAAATACGGAGAAAATTGTGCCAAATCAAAGTGACTTTACATTCATCCCAAAAGCAACAGAGCATCGACATGCTGTCCACAGTGCACTAGCTATGTAAGCGTGCAAAGCGCGACTCTCATTGATTGTCACAAGACGACCTACTGTTCACAAACGACAATGATTTATAGTCGCTTAATCAAATGATAGTTAAAGTAGCAGATGCTTTTACTGACAATCTCATGGATATGCGACTGAAAGTATTTTATTCTTCAATTTCATTACTCTGAACGTAGACCTATCGTAGAAACTAGCCTTAACTAATCTTAAAAATAATGACGTTTCATGTCGAAACGAGACAGCGGAACGCACCGTCTATTACCAGTATCGACCACTGCAGTAGCAGCTATCGATTGGAATTGTAAAGATCTTAGTCCGCGTTTGATAGTTCAGTCACCACTGTGACCGCTAGATGGGTGACGATTCTGGCTGCATACTAGATGTGGTCTACTCGCACTCACGCAGAACCTGTTTGGTCCATAATAATTAAGCAGAGTAATGCTGAACAATACACAGCCAATGCAGCTAACGGCGCTGAAAAGACAGTCCGATTCTGTACTGCTGTCTGGCAAATATTATCCATAGTGGTCTTGCTGACTTCATACTGTGATACCATGTTAGCGCCAACATTAGCTTCTAATGTGTAGATGAGCCAACAATGAGTTAAGCGAAAACGTCTAGTTTTTGTACTAGGTACCAAGATCAGCTCTCATGCCCGATGAAGATGTCCAAAGATGATACCCCATTTCTCTGCTTCTCTGTCAACGCTTTCTTTTCTGGTAATAAATATGCGATTTTTTAATTGCTATCACTGTTAAGTGATACTACATTTTTCCCACACCACTTAGTCTTAACAGTGACAACGCTCGACAGAGCCTTAATAAAATTTAAATCAAGCCGTTTTATGCTCCGCCTTGCGTATTTTTTTCTTTATTCTTTCAGACTAGTGTCGGTAATGACGTCGCAGCATGCAGATCACGTACTTGAAAACGCCTCTGTACATACGTTACGTTAACAAGTGTTAGATTGTCCGACATCGTGCAGACGAGACCGAGCACATACAGGGTGGTGCAACCGTGGGAAACACCGGTAGTGCATTTCGAAGACTGCTTCATGCGATTGGTTCACGTATTCTGCCTGAATATAGCCAATTTAATACTATATGCCCGCGTACAAAAAATTATCCGAGATAGAATGAGATACCGTATCATCAACTATCAGAATTGCTCATAGCATGTACTAACCTTTCCAAAGCAGCTTTCTTATCAGTGCGAAGAGGAGCAATATAGCTGTGATAGATTCTTGTACGTGGCGCTATGGTAACAAGATAACATGAGTATGTTATAAACTCAAATTGAAAATACAGATTTTTTTGTAAAAATCAACTTTCATTAAACATTTGTTACATTCAGCAACAGAAATTATTTCTTTTCCATTAATTAAGTATAAGTAATTAGTAATCTGTTTTCTTAGATTCATCTTTAAATGTTTGGCATAGTTAAATAGTTTTGTTTGATTTTACCTTTACTCCTAACGACAGTTTTATATTTTTAATTCATAATTACTAATAATCAAATCACAATTGTCTCTTGGCTGCTATTACTATGATATAAACCTATGGTGATAACTTTTGAAAATACACTCTTAAGAAGCAAATTACATTTTTTTACCATCTCCGAGCCTGCTTCTGAGTGAACTGCAAATATATCCTGATGCTGAAAAAGCACTCTCGGCTTCTAAGCTAGTAGGCTGAACCGTCAGTATATATTCATAGGCAAGCGTCACGTATTCTCCTCTGGTACCATCGGACTCAAAGTACGCCATTTCTTTCTTCAAAATTTTCTCGAAGTCCTTTTGCTTGTCTGGATTTTTCTGAAATATTTTTTTCTTGTTGAAGCTGTTATTCTCATCATTCTTTTAGCGTTAGAGTAGGATGCGTATCAGTAGGAGATGTTTCAGCTATAGGTGTATTTTCGAAGACGTCATCCGCATATGTTTCATCGTCTTGAACTACGACTCTTGCTATTATTTTCTTTATTTCTTGGCGTATTGCAACTTTTCTTAGCATGAAGAATGTATAAGTACGACCTGTATATTTCGCTTATTCGTCGTACTTTTTCGGAATTTGCAAATGAAAACTTCTGTTAAATCAGTGCGGCGTTCTTGAATACGTTCATGTAGAGTTTGTGACAAATGGTTACTCAACACCGTGTTTTGCTGTTGCAATTTATCTAAAATAAATCGAACTATTGTGTCCGCAGTTATAAGCGGCGTTGCTATCTACGGGATCCGCGCTTTGAAGTTGCGGGATCCAGCAGGTTAATAAAAGCAGCGGGATCCCGCGGGAATGCGGGGTCTCGTTTTGCGGGATTGCAATCACTAGGTAGAATACGTTAGTCAATGTTATACTTTCATAATTTTCGATTCACCATGATTTGAATGCGCATTTTTCTTAGCCCAGGGTAAGTATCCCATGTACGACTTTATATAGAGTTGCAGTCTTTTTTTGAGAATAGTCAAAAACGGAACTCTAGTTTGTGATTTAAAAAATATCTAAATGTGAGTACAGCGATTACTTCGTTGATGTTAAGCATGATTTACTTTACATATTTATACATTGTAATCGAGAATTATTACATAGGCCTACAAAAAACTTGTGTTTTTATGCTTCTTCCCACTATACGGTGAACAAGAATCTGTTGCCAAAAATGTGGGTCGGCGTACGAATACCAAATTAATTCAGGCATCAGCACATTTTGTCAATTTTGGTGGTTGTGCATCGCTTCAGAAGTCTGTTAATAAAACTTTCTGGCTAAATTAGTTTCATATTCGTCCATTTTCCCCCAATTTCAACTTCAGATTCGTGTTCAGAGGGAAAAAATATGGCATGGAAACGATATAGTGAGACACCCACCACATACCGCTTCTTATTTTTTGTGGACCTGTGGATCGTTTTGATGCTTCCATCTAACAAACCAAACATTAACGGACTACGTTATTATATATTCCTGATCTTAAAAACAGGTGTCAAAACAGAACACCCAGTAAAAATTGTCAATCATCAATTAAGTTTGTATCCTCGATCAAGCATACAAAATATACTTGTAAAGATAATAATTTTTAAATACTAAAAATACATGTCTTTTTTGCTCCTCATCTTCTTATTCCACAAGGCATCAATTGCTTTAGTTGTTCTAGAAGAACTCCATTTCCTTTTATTCGTCTTTCCATTATCATTTTAGAAACAAAAAAATGGATTTTGAGAGAATAGGGACTGATCGATGACTCTTGTTTAACGGACAGCCTCGGGACCCTTTCGGATCGACGGCCCGTCGGCTTTCTTCTACCACTATGTCGACGGGCTTTGCTCCTCAGAACTCTCCTCAATGATGCCGCCACGCGATGTGTCTGGCAGACAGACCCGCCTGACTTCGCCCTCCTTTCCTAACAGTGTCGATTTTTGTACATCCAGAACTTGTCGATACGACCGCTCCTTTGTCACTCGGGTACCGAGACTGTGGAACAATCTATTTAAGGAGGTTCGTCCCTGTTCTACTAACCAGTTTAAGAATCCGAGATGCCCTGGTATTTTGGCTTCTGCCTACACAGCTGCTTTGGTATCAGGAATAATCAGAATTGACCAGCAACATGAAACGCGAGCTGCGGGTGTGCTTTGCTACGGCGTGGTAGATAACTAAGCTACTATTTACACTTAGCAATAGTGGAGTTTCAGAAAATGCCGATCCAAAGAGACCGGGGCTCCGCTTTAGGGGAAGGTGTCGCTTCAGCGCTCTTTTTTCTAGTAAAGCCAAATGATGCTTTCTGTTGTTTCGATTAATAAGAACTTGTATGTACTGCTAACGGATAGAAAAGTAACTATTTCATAAGTTCATACACGTATCACACAAATCAAGAGCAGAAGTCAACCATTTTTTGAATTGTTCAGATACACCGATATAAGTGAGGTAATAAGCTGTAATATCAATAATATTTATAGAATTACAACCGAATAAGCTAGATATTTTATCAATTTATGTATTTACGAGATTAACGAGTCAGAGATCAAATCCCGTATCAGTATACAGAAAAAATACTTCCTCAATACAATTCACTTGATAGACGATTACAGACGTGAAATACCAAGGCATGAATAATGGTAATAGCAATAAGCACTTAATTACTGTAATTAATAATACTTGCATCTAGAGGCGAGATTATTCAGACAGAGAAAATAGCATAAAAACTTGTGCAAATCATAATTCCTAAATATTTCTATCTACCGACTTTAAAGTCACGAAAGAGAAGAGAAGCTCAAAAAACCGCGGGTAGATACTACAAGCTGAGTAATGCTTCTTGATAGCGTTGAGATAATTCCAAAAAAAAGATAAATGATGATAAGAAACGAGTGAGTTGAATTGTTATAGGTATTATTGTGGTGGTTGTGATGATGCTCAAAATTAAGGGCATTGAGTGGTCAAGCAAAAGAAACAGAAAAAGAAGGGGAGTGAACCAGGAGGCATTAAAATGGTGCTTACCTTGATCCCTTGGTGCGGACGTCGGGAGGGGCCTCGGGTTTCTTCTGGGACTTCTTAACAGTAATTTTCACTTGCACAGTAACTAGCGACTATAGAATGGCGGTTTAACAAAACAGCGTTAGCAAAAATGCGTGCCTCTATCAGAGGTTCGAGCGATTCTACTACTACTCTTGTTGTTTTGCTTGCTGTTAAAGTGCGTCCTTCCTCTTTCTGCCAAAAAACCATACTAGTAGTAAGTAGTAATAGTAGGCAGAGCGGTGGCGTAGACGCTATGGGTCTACTACTCAGTCGTCGTGAGCTGCACAGGTTCGAATCCCGCCCCAAGAGAATTTTTCTCTTGGCTATGCATGTTGTGGTTGTCCGTAGATGGTAGATGGTCTCAGTCCACCGAACGCCGAGTTGCCACTCGGTGGATCTTTAAGGCAGGGCCAAAACATCACTGTCGTTATCATATCTTTTTATCGATAAGTGATGTACAGGGAGTCCCAGAAGCATGGACACATCCCAAACTTAGGGTGCTATAAAAAGCTTCAAATACCAAGGTTGGCGCATCTAGTGGCGACCTTGGATTTGACGTGGACATTCATTTTGAAGTAATTTCAAGGGCAAGTTGATTTTTTCAACGGGAACCCACATTTTGCATTGCAGATATAGAAAGTCAAAACAATTTCCTTCTCAACGGTATGAATATCGTAGGGGCAAAAGTTACATTTAGAGGTTATTTCAAGGTCAACTGTTGCTATTTATGGAATATTGTGAAGCAGCGGATAGTTGGAAAAAGGAGAATATTAAAGAAGAATCTTTAATGCGAAACCTATAAAGGTCAAATTGATTTTTTCACATGAAAACCTTCAATTTTGATCCCAGCGCTGAAAATGGAGAAGCACTTCATGTTCAAAGGCTTAACTAACGAAGGTAAAATCACACCTAGAGGCTCTCTCAAGGTCAAATGACCTATTTTCGTGGATTAGACTGAAGCGACCGATAATCTTTGCAAGTGAAAAAAGAGATCTTGAACTGGTTCTTCAAGATATTGCAGTAAAGGCAGGACAGGGTAATATCCGGCCAGTGAAGGAGAGACAGGTTAATGTCCGGTATTTGAAGGGGAATTTTGGATATTCCAAAACTTCAAAGTGATTAACGAGTACTAAGGGTCGTCATTGCCCACTTTATCTCAATGCTGTAATATGGAAACTCTTAAATCATAGCCTATAGCTATTTCATCCTTCTTATTAGTGATATTACTATCAGGATAGAACCCACGACAACCTTTAGTACCAAGGCAAAGGAGCAATAGCATTTTAAAACAGGGCACGCACAAACGATTGAAGTATTCATTCTAAAAACCAAAGATATCTTGCGACTGTATACTCCAAGGACTGTTAGAATTAAAAGCACGACATTTAATATTCTTTTTTCCAACTATCCGCTCCTTCATAACTTTCTATGAAAGAGCAACAATTGACCTGGAAATAACCTCTCGAAGTAATTTTAGCCGTATGGTATCTGCAGTATACCGTTGAAAAAGAAATTATTTTGGATTCCTCTTTTTGCAACAAAAATTGGGGATTTCGCTTGAAAAAATCAACTTGCCCCTGAATGAATGAAATGACCTTCGAACTGAATGTCAACGACAAATCCAAGGTCACCACTAGAGGCGCCATTTGATTTTCTAAAACGTTTGTATTTGAAGAACACTTAGCTTCCAATATATTTGGTTCTGTCCATACTTTTGGTATATTATAGTCATCAGCGTTGCCAAAGAGCATTGAGTCCCAATCTAAGATTTGTTAACAGAATTGTTGAATATTGAAAAATGCAAAATTTTGGAGACAAAGTTTTTTGGTGGATACTGTCAATGGCCAACCGAAAGTTTAATCCAACTAAACAAAACAAAACAAACTTGACTTTATTTATAATACTTTAACTTTAATCTAAATGTTCTTAGGAAAGGTACTTTGAGGTTATGAGTACTAATTTTACGATCTCATTTCAGTACCCCAAGGTTCTATGGCGGAAGCTTAGTACGCCCAAAAAAGACTATAAATATTAAATCGAATATCACATTCCCAAATCTTTTATTGGATAAATGTAGTAGTGATCATGACATCATACGAGTAGAAGGCATTTTCTTATTATGCTAAACTTGGTATTTTTATTTAGAAAAGAATCTGGTCGGATCACGACACCAATTTAGAAAAACCGCCTCCATGCAAGATGTTCTGATAATACCAGGCAATCCGCCATTGTTTCTGTTTGATGGAGAGAAGGTTTCGTATTGTTCACTTATCACGAATTAAGCAGAATTCTTTATATGCTATATCATTAATTAATGTTTACCTTCGTTTCTTTGCCTTAGTTAATTTATTCCTGTTTATTAACAATAACTGAGCGATAAGTACCGCAACACAGATAGTATTTCTGCCTTCTACTAGCATCCTCTCCAGGGAAAAGCATTATACGTTCTGCGAAAACCAAAAGTTCGCCAATTTTGGCTTCAAAAACAAGGTTGAAATCGCTTTAAAATTAACTAACGTAAAAATACTCTTCACGGTCTGTAGAGCTTTTAATGTGATATTTGGCGACCTTAAAAGTTATAGGTACTTTTTAACCGAGTTTTTAAGCATTGAATATACGCACGGTAACCCTATCACAATTTTTTAATAATTTTTATATATAAATTACTTTTTTGCCCGGACCAATTTTTTCCAGGTTTCCTGGATCATTCTGAACAAAAAAGCTTCCATTACATTTTTTCTAAAGCTGACCATTTTAGAGACATGAGTGATTTATATCAATGCTTGAAAACATGGAGAGTAATTTTCAACCTTGCCTGTAAGGCCAAATTGGCGAATCTTGATTCTTATAGACTGTACGGCGATGTATTGCTTTGTTACTTTGGTAGACAATGGTAGTCAAATAAGCCAAAAGTATGCACTAAAACTACACAATTACATTGCAATGTAAACATCTTCGTTGGTTCACTCAGATGGCCAAACATCAACAAAATATCAACTGACAATAAATCTACTATGTGTTTCGAAGACCTCTACCAAATGCAGTCATAAAACAGTAGTCGAGCCCGCGGCTGTGGCATCACGTAATCATGGCAAAGCCCAGAGAATGAAATTAATAAAAACAAGCGACTGTGAAAGCTTTTGAAACGGCGCGGCAGCGGACATCACAGTTGGCTATGTCTGCTGTTCTGTGGCACGCGCGCCGGCCCCAGGCGGCAATTTGAATATATTATTTTTATTTTACATGGACGACAGAGCAGCCATTAGATGAGACTGATACTTGAATATTAAATATGCCACCAGATGGTATCATTTATTGTTCAGTTGTACTTGTCGGTCTTGGTATTCAAAAATAAAAAAATAGCGTTAAGTAGGTTGACTCTGCACTTCCCACGAAATGCTGCCAACATATCACAAATGATTGTGTTCAGCACCAGGATCATCATCTGAAAAAAAGTTATTTACAAACCTGTGTAATAGAATAATAATAATACTAATCCAATTTAGCCTTCAGTCTCCACCATTCCAGCAACGTTGCGATCCAGCTGCGATTCTGTAATATTGACACAGCGCTATAAATCTTACGGAACATCGTATCCTGCACTGCCGTCTCAGCTAACTTGTGTTCTCAAATATTTGCCATTGTAATTTTTCAAGTGAAGTATGTTAGTTAACTTCGTTGGCTAACAAACTCTGCAGTGTACTACAGAATCGCCACTTCACTAGCGGCAGCGGCCAGGTCGCGACAGGTTTTATTCCTTGCGCTCGACGTAGGTATTGAAACGTTTTCTATAGTTTAAGTTTTCTAGGTAAATTTACAGGGGAATTTATGTCTAAAACATGTTACCGCCTGCAACCCACCGCCAATTTTTCACCTGTAAAGGAATTTAAAAAAATGGGGAAACTCTGGAACGTCAAAAAGTGAAGTTTGAGCGATTTTTATGTTTTCTGTAGCTCCGCCGCCACAGGATCGATTTTCCAAGCTCACACCGCTTTTTCGTTTCTGGCATAGGAATTAGAGATGCCGATATCGTTATTTTTTCATATCAGTGATTTTGTTTTGTGTGGGTAATGAGTATCTCTCAGTGGTACAGTATTTTCTTGGAATATATTGTTTTTTCACATGCTATGGATTATTTAACAAAAAAAATTCATAAAATAGTAACAAAAAATATAGCATCTTCTCTTTTTGTTGAATTTTATCCGACTGTCCTTGAATATCAACAGTGAGACTGATAGTCAACCTGTAGAACCTATTTCATAAAGGTTACAGTTACTTGTTGAACGGATCAAGTTAGCAAACTGATTTTCGGCAAGGTGAAATGGATGCAGGAATGCTATGTTTTAGCGTTAAAGTAGAAGCTGAAAACTTCAGGCTGGCGTCTGGGCGCCATTTTGGAACTTTATTCAAATTGAATAGGAGAGAATATGATACCTTGATACTTTATAGCCACGAGAATACAAACTAACTGTCTTTCAAAATAGCGACTACCAAACTGTAAAAGTTGAGCGTATTTGTGTAATATGTTATGTAAATCTTCTTTTAGGAGGATCCATCCGAATATGTAATCAAATTCGATTATAAAGGATTGATAAATTATGGAAACTTTTGAAATGGACATGCCCTTTCTGAGAAACGCCTTATATCCTTGCAGTTGAGCGTGTACTTATTTGTCAGACTCCTCATCGCCAGCCTTGGATAGGCTTACGGCGGTCATAGCACTCTGGTGTGTAAGATTTGCATTCACAGAGGTGCCTAATAACACAGAATGGCTAGTGGGTCTTTAGCGTGACAAGACAGGAAGGAAAGGGTTGCCGAATTCCTTTTTAAATACGACATCAACGTCTGGATTCTTACGCGTCACTTCCTGTTCCTCCGTAAACAAATTGTTTTCCGTGCAAAACTTTCCCAGGAATAAAACTAATTTCCGGCATGCTCTTTAAAACTCGCAAACTATAAAACTCATGAGGAAGAGGAAAAAACAAGAGCATAACGCGGCAAGCGCTCTGTCGTTAAACTCAGTACGCAACACCAGTTTAAAAGGTTTTCAGCAAAGGTAACTGAATTTGCAATGTTTCCGCTAAGGTTTTATAGCATTTATGTTCACTTTTTGCTTTTATCGTCTCCATGTTGTAGCTGTCAGATAACAGGCATATATGGACATGATTTAATGAGAATTTCAGTTGCTGATCAAGTTATTCGATATTGCGATATGTTGAGGACACATAGTACATGTCGTGCCTAGGGTGAGAAACAACCTATTATTGTTCGAGCACTTTTATATGTGTAGAATTTTTACTTTGTTTGTTGGATGTCATGCGACGCATACGTCACCGAGAACCATCTCACACATTTTCGTCTGTTTGTCTGTCCGCTAATTATTGGCCCGTCTATAATTTTACACAAGGTTACTAGTATACCGAGGACGAATAAGCTTTGTAGCTTATGAAAGTCGGATAGATGTTAGTTTGTTTATACGCTCCTAATGCCGGTTATTCTACGCTTGAACGTATTTCACATATCATAGATTTATTCGTAAATTTGCCCATAAAACAAATGATAAATGTTGTTGTTACGCGTATCTGTTTCTGCTCCGTGGGTTCACCGGGGGGCATACCGGTCTGTGAGTCTCTTTTTGTTACTGCCTCTGTGTAGGGCTGCCGCAACGTGCGAACCGATATGCTGGAGGAGCGACGCTGTCAGATAGACGATAAGAAAAAGAATTTCTATGAACCAATGGTATTCGCCTGTTTGATTGACTAGCTTCTCGGAAGATCTAGTTTGTGCTGATGACTGCGGTGCGTGGGAAATGCAAGAGACCACCTACTTGACGCCATTTTTTCCACTACCAACATCGCTACATTTGATTTTATAAGACTCAGGTATTTCTATCTAGTACTATGTGCCCCAATCTTTTCGTAATTCAACGAGTATGACATTTTAAAATGCTTTGAAGCATCTAGTAGCTTGACGCCTAACTGACAAACTCATACGAACGTAATAAATAGAAAGCAGATTTGACCTGTGGACTGATTTGTTTCAGTTTCACACGGGAGTAAAGTGCTAGCGTTTATGGTTGTGTTTGTATTGTGATAGCATTGAAAAGCTGTTTTTCAATATTTTCCAATGATTGATTTAATCCAAATTTCCCAAAAAGTTGCCCAATTATGGGAGCTATTTGTAAAGTAAGTATCGATTGAGCAAGGTGTCCGCGCATCATGTCACGTGACGTGCGTTTAAGCTCACATACTTCTGGTCAGTCTCTCACTAGGCCGTCAATACGTTTCACGTATTTGTCGGTCTTGGCTGTGTGGTTTTACTGCTTGTCGCCATATCGATCAGTAAACCCGCTGATTGTGAAATGCTCTCAGTAATTCGGTTTTTAAAAGCAAAAAAATCATTCTGCGTGCTAATCAATAACCGCTGGCGGGACCTGCTCCAGCTGCATCGTTCTGCTTCACGACAACGCTCGGCCTTACGTTGCTGCAAGAACACTGACGTAAGTGGACCAGATTAGTTGAGAATTGCTATTATCATTCTCTGGCTCCATTACAAAACAGCTCTTACTGAAAAAATGACCTCTTACAATGCATTGAACGTTTTGGGTATTTCTATAGAATGTGATCAAACTCATGGTCGAAACAAACAGTGAGAGACCCCGACCGAAGTAACTCACGTATTTTTTTCCGATATATTAATGTCAACGTTTAACAATTCTGAATTCAAATATTTCACCATTACGAATAGCAAGAAATGGAAACTAATATATTTCATGTGGAATCCCAAGTCACTAACACGCGGCTTGCTATTGGCGAAAGGCAGTAATAGATATTATATGGGGTCAATGGACAAATTCAGGATCACATCTGTTTCGAGTAAGCAGGGGTAATTTAAAATTAATCAGATAGTGATGTTTTATCGTTTGCTTAAAGTCACGATGTAGATAACATTTTCACGTATCATGTAAATTGTACAGTGTTAGTTGTTTGAACACATAATTAATCCACAATAAGGATAACCTAAAACACATAAAGTTACATAATTATTGTACGATTGTGTAAAGTTCTTTATTTATGTATTATTAGATACAAGACAACAAAATATCGAGATAATAGGATAACAATGGTTTTTCCTACAGTTGGTCAAGAAGTATAATTTATTGAACGCAGTTGACTTATTATGATAAATGTGATAAGCAAGTGCAGAGTAGATTTATAAGTATTGCGAGTTCGTTTTTCAATGACAGCTTTTCCTAGATTACATCGTCCTGAACTTCAATCTTCAATTAAGTAATATTTTTGTTTACATATACAGGGTGTAAACGTTATGACCGTCACTATTTAAATGGGTGATAGAGGGGGGTAAAAGAAGAAAAAGTTTCATATAACATGGGGCTCAAAACGGCATTTTTTTAAGAGAAAAGCGACTTTAAAGTAAAATAAAATATGACAACGCCGCAATGCCAGACGCAAATTACGCCGGAACTCAGTGTAAATGAAGATGGAGTTTGTTATTTTTGGCTCTTAGGTATTATTTCATTATTTGATAAAGTACTCGTAAAATTCAAACAATTAAAAAAAAAACGGACTTACCATTAACTATCTCAGCGCTTCACCTGGCGTATGAAAGTTTATTGAACGTATTAAAAAAATCCACTTATAAATAGGGAACACAATTTTGATACATACATTGTTTTTCTTTTTAAAACCCACACTGCACTTTTTTTGTATTTATAGAAGGTGTTCAAAATGTCGTCCTCCACTTTCCACGCAAGCTTCTTTACGACGAACCCAGTTTCTTCTTACTCTAGGTCCTCGAAGTTGTCCATTTATTATTTCAGTCGCATTAAAATTTTTTTCGCGAAGTTGTGCTTCAGTTGTTATTGGACCAGCTTCATAAACCATCCCTTTAAGTTCTCCGCAATACCAGAAATCCATCGGATTGAGGTCAGGAGACGCTGCTGGCCATTTTCGAGGAGCAGGAGCATTTCGACCGATCCAGGGATTTGGATAATGTTCATTCAAATACTGAATGACGCCTCTAAAAATGTGTGGTGGTGACACGTCATGAAGAAACCACAAATTCTCTCTCCGTTGTAATGGCATGTTGTTTAAGGTCTGTTCCAAAAGTTCTGGTAGGTTATTGGCTAGAAAGCTAAGGTATCCTTCTCCTGACAACTTTGGGGGTAACTCGAAAGGGCCAATTACCTGATCGTCAAGAATACCCGCCCAAATATTTATTTTAGAACGTAGTTGGAAATGACCTTCACGAATGGTATAAGGATTTTCTTGGGCCCACGTGTGAGTATTATGGAAATTGAATATCCCGTCTTGCGTAAAAGTACATTCGTACGTCGCTAGAATATTTTTAAAAAAATCCGGATTTTCAATGTTTTTGTGCAAAAACCACTGACAGAATGTTTGTCTGCGAGGATAGTCTTCTGGTTACAAGTCCTTTACTCGTTGTACAGGATAAAGCAAATTTTCCCGTAGGATTCTATGGCCTATGGTATGCGATAGTCATACGCGGCGGCCTAATTCCCGAGTGCTGATATCTGCATTGATTTCCACGATATTTGAAATTTGTTCCTCCTGCTCTACAGTAACCTGCCTTTCACGAGTGCGAATATTAGTGGGCTGAACACTTCCTGTATCTCGTAGTCTTTGGTCCACTTACACAAATGTCCTTCTGTCCGGGTGTACCCTTTGGCGAAATCTGTCGCGGTAAATTTGAGCTGCAAGATTTGAATTCTGACGAGCTTCACCGTAAACTAACAACATGTCAGCGAACTCTTGATTCGAGAATATTGTAAACAAACACGACGACGTACGCGAACAAAAACAAAACAACAAACTAACCACTGTTACCATTTGCGATCGTTTGCCGGTTCGATAAGAGTGATGAATGACCGACGCGCTGTTGTCATGTGTGTCTTAAATAGTTAATTTATTGAAACTTACTTACTGAGTACAAATGTTGGCTTAACTTAGAAAAACTTAATGCCATTTATTTGTTAATTACCCAATTTAAAAACGTTTTAGATTAGATTATAAAAATTAGTAAGATTGTGGTGATATAAAGCACTTTAAAGTTGTAAATTATAGAGCCGTTTAGACAAAAATCTATTGAAGTTTGGATCATGGGTCATATGAACTTTTTGACTTGTTTTGACCTTCCCTATTACCCATTTCAATAATGATTACCATAACGTTTACACCCTGTATAAACCAGGTACGTGCTCTGTGTAATCAGTGAATAATCAGGGTTAAATGAATCGAACATATTGGTGTCCTAAAAACTTTCACAGTATTTACGGTTTGCACAATTTTTGGAAAAATTTACCAAGCATAAACATTATGAAATTCAATCTTTTTTTAGGTATGGTTTCGGAAAATGTTCAGAGTAGTCCCTAAACTCATGAAGGAGCAGAGAAATTGCTAATTGTAAATTTACATGGTACATGGGTAATACGATTATTTTCAGATTACTAACAACTTGCATAACTATTATTTTTATGTGTGGTATTAAAAAAACACATTTTAAGAATAAAATCAGGTTGAGCCTTATTTTACTCAAAATATCTTGTATACAATTTAATATTTAATTCAAATTTGGCTCCATAGTGTAAGAGGGAAGTTTAAAGATGGCGCTATTTTTAAAGGGTTCTATAAAGTTCTCAGGGATGGCTCTACAAACTTGGTGGCAAGCCTTAGCATCACAGATTCTCTTATAAAGTAGGTGTTATGTGCACGTAGCGCCCAAAAAGTTGAAAGTTATGGGGTGCCGTACAGATTTTAAGCTTAGCTTCTGTTCTCGTACAGCGGAAATACCCGCAAAAAGTATGATTTATAACTTTCTGAAAACAGAAGTTTTTCTCAAAACCAGTATGTCATCCCCTAGTTACAAAATGATACCTTAATGCTTGCAAGTCAAATTTCTTCTAACCTCAAATTGCATATTTGGCCAAACGTGCTGGTGACCTAGAAAACCTCTCCTTAATCCATTGACCGTTGTTTCAGGTTTGCCTGACGCGGAATGCATCGAAGTAACTAAATGTCAATTCGGAGACTAAATCTTAGAAATAGTTAAGAGTTGAAAGGGGATCTTTGCTTAGAAAGTTGATATAATGGTAAGAATAAACAATTATCTTTAAAAAGAAAATGCATTCTGCGTCTATTACTTCTTCAGTAATTACTGCGATGCTCTTGGCAACATCGTAAAGATGGAAATTGTAATAAAGTAAAAGTCCAAATATAGCTTTTGGCTGGACATCTTAGAAAATACGTTAATCAATAACAAAGTATATCAACTGACAATATTTCGTAATCTAAACGCTACGTTATATCAACAATAACGACAGATTTACAATGTTATCAAAATAGCTAAAATTTAGATAAAAATTCCATTTCAGCAACAATGTTTTTGCCTTAGGACTGACGATCACTTGGGGTCAATGGACAAATTTATGATCACTCATGTCTTGTCTAACTAGAAACATTTGTGCAAAATTAAATTAAGATAGGGTTTTATCAGCTTAGAAAGTATCATTGCTAAAGTATCAATGTTTGGTTGAAAGCTATGCTATTTTAGAACATCATGTAATAAAAGTCCGGTATAGCTATAATGAGGCTTTAATGGTTCTTTTTGATAAAGCCGAGGAGCCTTAGTGCTATAAGCGTTAAAAGAAACATTTTCCTATCATGAATGCGACACAATCTTCGAATTTCATCAGTCACTACTATATTTGACTGCACCGTCGGACTTTGCCTACAATGTGTATCGATAATTAATTGCTAAACAACACTTTTGCAATTATTATATTCTACTCTTGATTGAAACAATAGTAATCAAAAAGTTATCACCTAGGAATGAGAAAACAAGTTCTACTAACCAGCTAAAATAAAAAAGCAAGCAATTATATTTGGATTGTGAGAGATTTTGGTTCTTTCGTTTGAGCATTCTCGAGTATTCGAAACATCCAAGTTTTTCTATAAAAAAAAGTTACGTTGTACATATTATGTCCTTTCTGGAAAACATGTCACACATATATACAGTAAACCGCCAGTGAACATTGCGCTTATACATAAATATCAATTCAAAAAAGTCCGAGCAGAAGCGGAAATTTGCTAGTATGACTGCAAACAATGGCACAGAAACACAATGAACGTCGAGAACCGCCCGCACGGGTGAAATGTGGGAAGCCCCGAAGTCAAAATTACGAGAAGCCTTAGAATCACGGCGCTGAAGGTAAGCGCAACTAGCCTGTCAGGATCGATTTTGCCTTTCAAGTTTTATTGTCCATGACTTTCATGTAACTCAAGGATGTTTGATACTAGAGTGAGATTACGGAGGTGCTAAAAGTGAGTCAGGAGTTATTCGATGACTCGGTGATGTTTTGGGTAAAGGTCCGGTCCGCACTGCGACAGCGACACGAGACACAACCGAAGCCATACCAATCTTTTTTCGGTAGATATGTAGGAAATTTTTTGGTAGATTTCGGTAGGAAATAAACCAAAAAGCAAAAGCTTGCTGGGGATCGAAAATTGCTTGAGCTCCACTCGGTTTTGGAAATTGAAGAGCGGGTAATACCATCAAGTACTGAAATGCAGCTATTAAATAAATTTAAGAGGGCAGCATTTCAACAAATCCCTGTGATCGAAAATGAAAAATAGCGGGGGACATGAAATGCTGCTGTTTGAAAACTTACAGAGCGCAGAGTTGCACAAAATCATAAATTTAGGAACGAGGGGAAAGGGTGGCAAAGTGATCTATTCTTGTGTTTCATTGATTTCTATCAGAAATGCTGTTTGAAAAAAATTTCGGTAGATTTTGTATTAAAATCGGTAGTTCGGTAAAATATGTCTAAAATCGGCAGATCTACTAAAGAATCGATAGGCTTGGTAAGACTAGCCATACCGACCCAGTGATGTTATATGCGTGGTCAAGGTTGCCAAGTTTGGCGATTTATCGCTAAACTGGAGATTCTTGATGTGTTAACGACTTTTTGGGGGATTTTCTAATCTTTGGCTACACTGACGGTCCTATGAAAGTTCACCTCTTTTACAGTTGTACCAAGTGTTTCGCAGAAATTGGTGATCATGTTGCGCCATCTCCAGAAGTACAGAGAAAACCAAATTTGCCTCACCGGTTGAGTTCAATGTGTACGAGAGAAATGTGTGAGAAGTGTGTATCAACACATGCTAGAAAGAGATAGAAGCAGGCTGAAGAGCGAAGGTCATCACCACTTGCCTAGCAAAGGTGATGCAGAAGATCGTGCAATCTAAGCGTTGCCAATATGTTACACCAGAAAATGTTCGCACAGGCTTGTACAAGAGGTTCGATTTTCGAAAATTTTGTTATATAACTTTTTTAGGATAGTCTAAAGATCTAAAAGGTGCATAGAAAGATTTTCAAGATAAAAAATTGAGAATCTGGCATAGCCACAAACTTTGACAGAAAACATGACTTTGTTTGCTCACCCTGTATAAGTGGATAAATGGAAGAAATATACCGGTCGAACCCTGTAAGTGTACTCAAAGAGTGGGTTAAGAATCTCCCGAATACCGCAGCTTGGTAGCTCTTTCCGTTCCGAAAATATCGAGATTTGAATTTGGGTAAAATTTTCTATGCTGCAAAGCAACAGTTTATTATTATTATCGCATTTTCAATATTTGAAAACTAAGATGAAGATTTTCTAGTTCAAGCCTTGAAGACTATTTTAACGTTGCTTGATTCACTAGCAAGAGACGAACTTTTGATTTTCGCAGACTGTACTCTTCACCAAGGTTGTTATCTCCGCTATCAACGTCATTATTATTGTATATCATTCTATTTGACTTCCATGTTCTTCTTTTTTGCAGGTAAGCGGCTACCAAACATCCATCAGTCAGCCACCGAGGGTAAGAAGGCAAATTAACGTTTTTTCCACGGATGGCTTTGCAGCCCGCAGAGTCATTAGCTGAATTTTGCATGCATAAAGTAAAGCACACACACACCGACGTACACACAGCCCCCAAATGAACGTGCGATGTAAATGAGTTTCGCTTTAGTAAAATTCTGCCGGGTTTATTCCGACATTTTCGAGTTCAAATGTAATTTTGACCATTCAGAGAAGCGCACACGCGTACATAAATTGAAATAATTTGTTGAAACTAACTGGTCGCTGAATTCCAATAGGGATGTGAAACTGCGATAGTGCGGATAATCTGTAGGGTGGTATTTTCGGTCTTATAATCAAAATCAACAGTCCAACTAGTGCTCGTGTGGTTATATGCTAAATTAGATAGCTTTTTGCCAAATGGTTTCAGAGATAACTGTAGCGCGAACTCCATGAAATATCTTACCTGAAAGGTATCTGATCGGTACCAAGGTTAGGTTAGGTTAGGTTTCTTGTGAGTGCAACAACCTCCTCCGCAGCTCCGACCTCCTGAGGAAGTCGATCAACTTGTGCGGAGATATATCCTCCAGGTTTTCTGCTTGAAGTACTGCGTCGCCATGTATGTTGTACCTGATTCTGGCAATTTTAGGGCATCTGCACAATACATGCCTGACCATTTCATCTCCATTCATGCACAGTCTGCACTCAGCGTCTTCCGCCATGCCCAGCCTGCTCATGTAGTGGCGCAATTTGCAATGACCAGTGTGCAATTCTACTAGAGCTTTGAGGCTATTCCTGTTCAGCCATGGCAAAGAGTCTGTTACCTCCTTTGTCAAGATTGGTATAGTTGCCTTAGCATGGGTTAACCATGCTAGTCCCTCCCAGTATTGATGTATCTTTCTGTCCATCTCTACAGAGGTTATTTACTTAGCTGTATTGTATGCGATCCCAATCGCTGGCTCAGGCCCTATGAAGGGTGTGCTAGCCCCACTCTTTGCCAGAGTGTCAGCTGTCTCGTTTCCCTCTAGACCTGTGTGTACTGGTATCCATATGAGACGGACTCCATTTCCCTCCCCTATGTCACCGAGAGCTTCTTTGCAATTCCACACTAATTTCGATGTCGAGTAGGTGGGGTCAAGTGCTTTAAGTGCGAGTTGACTATCTGAAAAAATAATTATAGTTCTGTGACTTAGACTTCTGCGCTGACTCTGGCATCCAGTTCTATAGCATATAGCTCTGCCTGGAAGATCGATGCCCACGTTCCTAGGTTAACAGATTTTTTAATCTTTAGCTTAGGCACGAAGGTACCAGCTGCAACACCTACCTCGGTCTTGGAGCTATCTGTGTGTGCACAGATATCTTTCCTTATTAGGTTAACTTGCTGCTCCCACTCATTTCTGTGTGGAATTGTCACTGAGTAGGGTTTAGCATGTCTTGCTATCTTTGACATTATATCAGATGTCATTCCCAGAGTGTTGTGGTTTCTTAAGCTCACCAGCATGTCTAAGGTCGGTACCAAAGTGGATGCCTGTATTTGTTTGTAGTACTTTTTACAGGGTCATGAAAAACGGCACTGGATATCAGTTTCCATTGAATTGACTTCCGAAGGACACTGTGAAATTAAATGATATTTTGATAGCATAATAAACAATGGTGGTCTCCAGGGAAAGCAACTGTTTTCTCCTTCAGATAGATAGGGACGGTCTAGATCTAAATGCATATTCTTAAAACGTTATACAGGGAGAACAAAGCCTGTCGGATGGCTTCTAACATGTGTTGAGACTACACTTCTCGCGCTTCTCTCTCGTACACATGGAACTCAAGCCGTCAGACAAATTTGGTTCTCAGTGTGTATTGTGTAATAATAATAATTCAATTCAATGGACTTTATTGTAACAAGTACATACATAAAGCACAATTACAAGTGGTGAAGTCTGCTAGTTTCCATTCATATTAACCATGTCATATAACTAATTACTTCCTAAACTAAAAATAATTATATAAAAGACGAAATGTTATCTAAAAGCTGAGGGCCTAGACAGGCTAAGTACCACTCCGACAGAAAAAGTCAGAAATCATGTATATAATTGAAATAGGAGAAAAATAACTAAGCGTATGTTAAACAGTTTTGATAGGTTTTTTTATAAAGTTTGAGTCAAATCAATTCATTAATTTCACTGTATTGTATGTGAAAGAGCTTTGAAAATAGTGTCTCTCCGAATGCGAGCTGGGTTTTATCAACCATCTGGATCCGATATACTGTTCCCGCCATTCTGAAAATAGACTAGTCCTCATATCTGTGTGACTTACAGAAATACAAATTTACAGATGAAATAGAATGTATGTAGGAATCGATAGTAACAGCATTATAGTAAGGATGTCTTTAAATGATTAATTTTGTCGATGATAAATGGTAACACATTCTTCAGCTAAAGGAAAATAATAAACTACCTTCGGTAAACTATCGTAATGCAAAAATTTAGCAGTATGGCATAGGAGCGGAGGATCTAAAGAAGGAATCTGTTTTATATATGCACAATGTCCAACCCTAGTAAATTGGCTACTTTGCTGTTAGAAAATGATCCAATTATACAGTGTCTTTCAGGGGTTATTTGGAGTAACAACCTTCAGGTTTAGTGATTGATTAACGAATTATATCTGAAGATAGCCAACCTAATACTATACGTATATTCCCAAGTTATTTGAGATGAAAGATATGTTGTAGGGTCATCTATGAGAATTTGTCCTAGCTGTATGTCTCCTCCCGCTCTAATTAGAAATTTACTTTGAATAGTCTAGTGTCTCATTGACTGCGCTGTAGTCAACTATTTATGCTATATTGACATATATCACATATTTAGCTACAGCGTCTTGTAAGAGACATTCACATTTTCAAAGTAGATTTCTAATTAGTGCAGAGAAAGCAACATAGCTGTGAGATATTCTCATAGATGAGGCAACGGTATCTCATTTCATCTCGGATAATTTTTTGGACCCGGCAATACAGTATTAGGTTGGCTATTTTCTGGTATAATATGTTAATAAATGGTTCAGTATAGCCGTATGGGGGTCTTTTACCATACCTTTAAGAATTTTTGTTTTCTATACACAGGATGTTTTAATATGTATCCAATGTTTCACAGAGCCATTTAAGTTTTTTATACTGATCTTACCTCAAGTATTCAAAGTAATTATTCTCCAAAATGAGTCTACCGACAAAAGCTTCTCAAGAAGGCGATTTATGCAATATTGAATACCTTATTCAAAAATCCAATAGCTCTTTCAATAAAGTTCAGTGGCGTAGAAATATGTTAAGTAGTGAACAAAATTTGTCAGTTTTTAAACTACTGGTGTCAGGCGCGAACATTTATGTATGTAGTAGACAGTACTAGATATTTATTTACTCCATACATAACAATAATAATAACAATATAGAATGGGCAGATAAATATGTTTAAATCCACAGGACAATGCCTGTCCATGGATCAGTTGTATGCTGAAACTTGTGACATTCCAAAAGCAAAACAATAAAGATACAAGAAACTCAATGAAAAATGTATCTCAAAGAGGTCTGGATGTATAAGACGATAACTTGTAATGAATATTTGATAGTTCAATAATATGTTGTCTTTTTATTGAGCGTATCCAAAAGATCGCTTCATTGTGGTCTTAAGAGGTATAGAGGCAGTTTTTGCACGTAATTTATATCACGACAATGTGTGATTTTATCGCGCTCGCTGACAATTTTGTGATAATAACTGAAAGTATGTAAGAACTAAATCTGCTTGACATCGAATAATCTTGTTTCGTTGTGTAAATCATCTGTTGAATATAATTTTGGGTTTCCGAACATAGTTTTTAAAGCAGTTCTATCTAAAACGTCCAAATCGTTTAAATATGCTGGACATGCTGTACCCCACGCCAATATGCCATACATCAATTAAGGCATGTAATTTTCTGTCATTATGCCCGTGAGGAATTTAAGTTTGTATGTAACAAATCTTATTTTCTTCAAAATGTAGGCTACATGAATGAATGTCCGTATGTCCCACCTCAAATGTTGATCTAAAAAAAAATCCTAAATATTTGATATTGTCCACTTCGTGAATTTTTAAATTTGTACTGTAGATTTTGGAGGAAATATTTGAATAATCGGGAGGTCTTGCGTACGAGTATATATGCTATTAATATCCGATGTGCAACATTTTCAAGACCGTACCTTAATCCAATCCAAAGATATTTTTTTTTATTTCGAAATTATAACTTCAACACTTTTGATCTCGAAGGTGGAAGCCTTGTTGTTTATCCAGGTTTATCTGAACTTTTTATCTCTAAAACATTTAAGAAATCGTGGAATACCGGGCACCTACTAGAGAACAGCCTGTAGGTATTTGAAAAGTCCGATATCCACCATCGAAATGGTTCTCATTCCTGGAGTTCCATAAATTCTTGTCTTTCAATAATTATCAGCGGAGGCACCCTACTTACCCGTTCCCCTTTATACAAAAGGAACATCTCTCATCTTAATCTTATACAATAATCTATAACGCAAATACTTCCCCAAGGATATTCGGCAAATGAAAGGACAGAAGCGGAAGGGATTGCGGTGAATCAAAGCATGAGGGGGGGGGCAAGGGAGCATTGAAGGGGTGTCCGCTAAAAGGGCGCATGGTGCGAAGGGCCGCGAGCTATGACGAGGCGCGCGTTGCCGAACGCCGCGCCACCGGGCCGTATTTATTTTGTTAAGCGGTAGCAGGAGGTCAGGTGAGGAGTCAAGGGCAGCCGGAAAACGAGTTGTCATTATTGTAAGTGAACAGTAGGTTATGTATGCGGTAGAGATGTTGGAAAAGTAACTGCTCGTTACTGGAGTACTCGTTACCCGTAGACACACGGAATAACGAGTAAGAATCGGCAGGAATAACTGTACCCTTATTTGTGTTGTCCTTTCTGAAGCGAGGTTGTGTTCAAGATAATAAATATTATTTTCTACGCTTTTTTGCGTTTTCAAAAACTTTGAGAAGCATTATGGGAAATTACCACTGTGAGCGCATTGTGTGTAATTAAACCAAATCACAGAAATATTAGGAATGACGCATCACTCACAAAACATTTTCGCAGTGCCTCACATCTAGGCGCTGATTTGTATTTTCTAGTTGACATCGTGAAATAAATGTCTATGAAACTTAAATGACTGAAAATAAAAATAATATACGACTTTATAAATATTCCTGTCTGTAGCCTGTTTTCTTGCCTGTTAGTTGTAATCCACTTCACCAACCAGGGATTTTGTTTTTCTATCTCTCTCATTTTTGAAATTCAGCAAGGAGTAAGTGTATTTGAGACAAGAAACTAAAGGAATTATCATTAATTCAATTCAGTTGAATTTATTTTCCATAGACAGATAATGCTGTATAGGAACTGTCAATACAGTAAGTCGTAAGACTAAAAAATTAAAATAATTAATAAGGTTAAAAACTACAAAACTCCGACAGACTGTGAAAACTGCTCTCCAGCAGATAACTTTTCAATTCTTTCTTAAAGGATTTCTTACTGGTTTTTACTTTTATATAATTGGGCAGACGATTGAGAATTTTCGGTTCCATTACAGTGGGCGAACTTGCAGTTGTATTACATCTGGCAAATGGAACTAGCAGTGAATTTTTTTGCCTTGTATTTATATCGTGTGTACTACCTACTAATGGAAATCTGTTTTCATAGTCAAAGACGTATAAACATAGCTGTGAAATATATAGGCACGTAAGAGGTAAAATTTTTTAAATTCTAAAACTGCTTAAACATGACTCATTGTTAAGGATACCAACAATACTTCTAACAATCTTTTTCTGCGCAATGAAAGCATTCAAAGCATGGGTAGAACTACCCCATAAGCAAATTCCATAACGGAGTCGAGATTCGATATGGGCATAATAAACTGATATTATTTTAGGTGAATTTAATACTGTACGTAGGTTTCTGAACATGAAAATAAGCGAATTTAATTTAGTTGTTAACTTTTCACATTGAACCTTCCATGATAATGTGTCTTCAACGTGTAGACCAAAAAATCTGACTGAATTGCACTGGTTCGTTTGAAGTGTTGTGCTGCCAACCGTGATGTGTACCTATATCGCCAATATGATTCTGAATGTTATGGAATCGTAGACATTTTGTTTTCTCTAAATTGTGTAAAGGTCTAAATCATGTACAGGTATGATATCACGAACGGTAGTATTACAGCGTTGAGACAAACTGTTATTATCAAAATTTCTTATAGTTAATGAGATGTCATCAGCATACATAACGTGGTTTTGCCCTAGGTCGCTTATTTTATTTGTGTACAATAATAGGTCCTAAAATTGACCACTGAGGAACTCCGATAAATGAAGTTTCTCTTTTTGATGTTAATTCATCAATCGACGTTGTTCCGTTGCTGTCGTTCAGAAAGAAAAGATTCAATCCATTCCAGCGGTTTACCTCTTATACCATATTCTTCTAATGTAGATAATAATATTGAATGATTGAAACAGTCAAATGCCCTGCTCATGACAATAATTACAGTCACAGGGCATTCGCCCATCTCAATACTTTCCAGGATGTTAATGTAATATTCATTTAGCGCTGTGAAGGTGGATTTTCCTGAGCTAAAACCATGCTGATGTGTCATGATGATTTTACATTTGTTAATAAAATTGTTAAATCTGTCCAGAAATGCGAATTCGAATAATTTTGAGGTTTCAGGGATTGTTAGTGGTCTATAGTTTGCTATTGCATGGGGATCGCCTTTTTTGAATAAGGGAATTACCTTACCTGTTTTTAGATTTTTTGGGTATACACCTTGTGTAAAAGACATGTTAATTAAATACGTTAGTGGTATTGATATTAAATGAATAACATTTTTTAATACAAATGGGGGAATTTCATCAATCCCTGCTGTTTTTTTATCCTTCAATTTAGTATTCAGTAAATCCATTAGTTCGTTTTCACTAAATGGAAATAGGAACATCGTATGCGTATTGGTATGCCGGTTGACTGCCGATGTGATACTCCTCAATGCTTTAGCAGATTTGGCGTGATTAGCAAGTTGTCTTGCAGATTCAGTGAAAAATTTCTTGAACTCAGATGCAATTGCAGTAGCTTGGCAGATTTTTCCCGATCCAGGCTTAGCGAGATATTATAATTTTTCTTAATAGTAAGTATTGCTTCAATAGTCAAATAGAGACAATTATTGCTGAGTGTTACAAAATATTGGGCTTTATTATACGCTGTGGGTCGTGGGTTACAAGACATTAATACAACTAAGCTTTTATGAATACTGCTCACTTGTTCGTTCAAAGCTTGAATATGCATCAATTGTTTGGCAGCCTTTCTATAACTTTTGGATAGATAAACTTGAAAATATCAAGCGACGATTACTAAAGTACGTACATTTCAAGGAAAATGGCAGATACCCGCCAATTGGCTACACTCAAAAAATGTTAGAAGAAGCCTTTGATCTACAACTTCTCTGGGACAGACGTGATAAGTGCTCCGTTAGTTTTGTGCGTAATACATTACACAATTGTGTGGATTGCTGCAATATATTGCATAAATTTATTTTTCTTGTTCCTCATTTAAATGCTGGCCAATTTAATACTTTTTATTTGCCTACCCCTAGAACATACGTGTTAAAGTTTTCTCGACTATTTTACTCTTGCGGTAGGGCTAATACAGAATAATTGTGTATATTTATGTGAGGTTTTGTCTGTTTTTTGCTTTCTTATTTGAGCAATGATATTTGTAAATATTTGTTAATAGCACCTTTTTATGTGAACTACCTACTCTTGCTTGTATTATGAAATAATTGTTTTTTGTAGTTCGACTGTGTCCTACTCTGTAAATGGCTGAGAATGATTAGTGAATATGCTGCCGTGAAGTATATTAGCTGTACTAGATGGGTTATTTGTGTTGTCCTTTTCGAAGTGAGGTTATGTTCAAACTAACTGTTAGTTGTAATATAATCCACCAACCAGCGGTTTTATTTTTTTCATCTCTCTCATTTTGGAATACAGCAGACTTACATATATACGTATGATGTCCAGGATGAAGCATACATCTCAAGTAAGTGTGTTGAGATAAGAAAAAAATTTTTGTGATACATTATTCTGTACCACGTCAAATCGCCGTACGTACGCGCCTATTTATAATTGCTAGCTACGATAATTGCGCATTTTTCGGTCTGTAACAGTAACAAATTAATAAATCATCACTCAGTAGAGTAACGATTAGTCACGAAAATCAACATCCCAAATATACGAAATGCTAGCTGCGTAGAATAGCCTACTGCAAGTTTACGATCTATCATTCTTATGATGGTGAACAATATTAACAAAACATGAAAATGTATGATGTCGCATAGATTGGCAAGATATTTTTTACGCATTTACAACTTTACCAGTAGACAAACATTCGTTCAACGTAGAGATTTTGCTACGCGCAAGAATTTGAATCTGGCACCAATTGATAACAAAACGACTTTCCGTTAAAGCTGTTCAATTCAAGATCTGGTTTGTGTATCACAGTGAGACTGACTATTCAAAAAATGTTTTACAACTCGTCCTGATTAAAAGCTCTCGTGGCCACAGAAATGCTTTGAGTATTCACGTCTTCAACAATGTCAGATCTGGGAAAAATGATATTCAAAAGCTAAATTTGTTGAAATTCGAATGAAGGCACAGAGTATTTTGGGCAGATGTACGTACCTCTAATGGTTAGGTATCGTAGCAAACTGTACTGTGTAAATTCGATGGGCGATATCGTTACTTGACCCGCGATCATTTCAGAAATGTCGCATTAGTTAATGATTGAAGGATTATAACCTCGCGAACTACATCTATATATATATAGTAATGTCAAAATACGTGTTAGCTGCATGTTACTTCCTGAACGTTTTACGAAATAATTTTAATAAATGTGATAGTCGCATTCATAAAAACAGAGAAGTTCATAAGTTCAAACACGTAATCAAAGCAGAGTCGAGGTATTTGGACTCGCTGATCATTAAAGCCCTATGTTATGATATACAAGTATTATGAACCTTTTTCCCGAAAGGGCCTATTGAAATACGCAATAAAATGTGGTACATCGCACTTTAGAAAAATGCAACAAATTATGCTGAATCATTTGACTTTGCAACATTTTGTGAGTGCTTTGGATGATGACCATATTAACAGAAAGGCCGGATACTGGTAGCATAATATCTTATGGGCGGATTTTTGGCTTACGTTAATCACCGTAGTACCAAGCACTATTCCATCAATTTCTAATGTCTGGTTTTTATCTTGGTCTCTATTTACGGGACTATTATGGGTGGAAAGTGAAAAGCCAGCTCGATGGTTCAATATTCGTTTGGCATGTCTATAGGTGAAGTCGCCTCTACAGATGGAGAATTCTACTCCATTGTCGAGAAACTCAGTAAACTTCAATCGATTTTGTGATTGCCTGTGTGCGCTCCCCACTTTAATAAAGAGCAATAAAGCCTCGTGATTGCATTTGTACGTATATTAATGTTTTACCTCCCCTTTGGTTTTACTTTACACCATAGAAAACCATACAGTTATTTCAGTTGATTTGTGTATCGTTTTTCCGGTAATTCCTAGTACTGCTATAAGTAAGTTGATTAAATGTTGACAGAATCGCAGGTTTTATGGTCTTTGGAAATCTCTCGAAATCATATACAGGGTGTTTCAAATTCAAGTTTAGATTCAATTTTTCATAAGCTTTACTTGGTATAAGGTTTAATTCATATAAAATCACTAGATTTTGAGGTATTAAGCTTTTAATAGAACAACACACCAAAATTGAGGAAAAAAATAACATCATCCATGGAAACAAAAGAAAAACAGAGGGCTAGTTCCATATTGCCACTAAGAGTACAGATATGACATAAAAACTAATAACAATCAAAACAGTATAAATCAACTTCAAGCGTAATAGAGAAAAACAACTGTAACAACAACATAAACAAACAACTATCACTACTCAAGACCTAATCTACAAAAACTCGAAAATATCTCCACCGTGTTGAATATACGTAGTCATGCCATAAGTTCTGTCCCTCGTTTTCAAACAAGTGTAGACCTGTTAATACTTGTCCGATTGTTTACATTGTGGTGTCAGTTGATTAAGCGCTTTTCGGGTAATTACATATACCTCAGTTTGTATTGATCTCTCGAAGCATAACGATGGAGTGGGGCAAGGCAGAGAACCGTATTGCAGTGATAGCTTTACATAAGTGTAATCACAGTGGTAGTCAGATTTTTGAACTCTTACGCGGCCTTCAAATATCGCGTAAATTGTGTCTAGGACCATTCAGCGGTACAATGAGACGTCCTCTGTTGATGACAGGCCAAGAAGCGGAAGACCCCGTCAAGTAAGGACTCCAGCAGCCATCAAAGCCGTAAAAGCCAGGATTCAAAGGAATCCACTCCGGAAGCAGAAGATCCTATCCAGGGAAATGAAGATTCCTGTCCGGACGATGTCGCGCATCATTAAACAAGACCTAGGGCTAGGGGCTTACCGGAGACGTACGGGCCAGCGACTTACGGCCACCTTGCGACACATCAGGGCGACAAGATCCAAGAAGCTCTTGGAGAGGTACGCAGCTGGGGGATTCCGAAAGATTTTGTTCACGGATGAGAAAATCTTCACCATAGAAGAAAAATTCAACCGACAAAATGACAAAGTGTATGCAAGGAGTTCACAGGAAGCTTCGGAGATCATTCCGAGAGTTGAGAGAGGCCACCACCCTGCGTCAGTCATGGTTTGGTGGGGGGTGTCCTACGAAGGGGTCACTCAGCTCCATTTCTGTAAACAGGGCGTGAAAACAAAAGCGGCAAACTATCAGAGCGACATACTGGATCCTATCGTCAAGCCTTTAAGTGGTACATTGTTTGCCAACCAACACTGGGTCTACCAGCAGGATTCCGCCCCCGCTCACAAGGCTAAGAGTACGCAGCGCTGGCTGGAAAGCAATGTGCCAGAGTTCATTGCTGCGGAAGATTGGCCCTCAGGGAGTCCGGACCTCAATCCTTTAGACTACAAGTTGTGGGACCTGCTAGAGCAGTTGGCCTGCTCCAAAGCCCACCGTAATATCGAGTCCCTGAAAGCGGATTTGATCCGATCAGCGGCAGCTATTCCTTTGGAAGCTGTGCGTGCAGTGATAGATGAGTGGCCCGCGAGATTGAAGCAGTGTGTGAAGGCCAAGGGGGGACATTTTGAATAAAACTGTTTGATTATGAATTCTAAAAATGTTGTCGAATAAATAATATCTTTCATATAAATATATCTTATCTTGTTTCATTTTTATCATGAGATTATCATGGGACAGAACTTATGGCACGACTACGTACAGCCATAGTCTTTGGATAAATGACCATTGCACATCCCTCAGCATGCGTTCCTTTATGTTCAGAAAAGCGTCCTTAATCCTTTCCTTCATATTTTCCGGGGTAGCTGGTGGATATCTATAAAGCTCTTGCTTAACGTAGCCCCATAGAAAGAAGTCAATCGGTGTCATATCTGGTGATCTAGGAGGCCAAGATATGGGCCCATCACGACCGACCCAACGATTGTTAGTCCAGGTGTCCAAATAGTTATGCACACAATTATGATAATGCGCAGGTGCGCCGTCATGCTGGAAGTACATATGCGTCCGAGTTTTCTCGATCAAAAAATTCAAGTATTCTGTACCTGTTAATCTGTTGTCGAAAAAGAAAGGCCCGATAACTTGTCTGCAAATAACTCCTCCCCAAACATTCAAGTTCCATTTATTTTGGAAATCTATTTGCCTAACCCAGTAAGGGTTTTCCGTCGCATAATAGTGCATGTTATGCCTGTTGACCACACCTATGCTGTTAAAAATTGCCTCATCGCTAAAAGAACCTTATCCAGGAAAGTAGTGTCCTCATTCACTTTATTCAGCATTATTCTACTAAACTCCATTCGAGCTGCGAAATCCTGAGGACGAAGGCCTTGATGCAAGCATAGGTGATATGGATGGTACCAAAGCTTGTGAATAATCCTTTGGACAGAAGTTCTGTATATATCAGTTTCTGCTCCAATTTGCCATGCACTTAAATGTTGATTTCCCTGCAACTTTAATAGAACCTCCAACTGATTCGCCTCAGTGGTGACACTTGGATTATTTATACATTTTTTACCATATTCTACTGCTCCACTTGATTCAAAATGTTCTCGTAGTGTGGAAAATGTTTCCGGCCTTGATATTAGGGTACCGTTGCTTATAAATGCGAGATGCTAGGCTTCGCCCAAAACGAACACCATATTCACCCTTTCTTCTTTAGAGAAATTCATTTTCAAACACGTTATTACCATAATGCTCACAAATCTGATTTTGACATTTTGTAACTAATCAACAATTTGTTTCCAAAGATACGATATTTTAGGGAATTAAGCCGGTCCATAAAAGACGTGCTAATAACCAAAAAATAGCGGTAAAAATCCTTATGTGTCTAGTATCAAAAAAAGCTTAGAAAAAATTGGACCCAAACTTGCTCAAATATACAGGGTGATGCATTCGAAACTATTGAGAAAAACCACAATTTGCGTTTTTGACCACCCTGTATGAGCAAAAATTAAAATTCGAAAAAGTAACAAATAAGATGAAAGCTGAGGTGCGTAAGTTTTTTTTGATATAAAATTCAGCAGTCTAAATTTCAAAATGGCCGACTGAGGGGTTGCCGAAGTGGGGGGTTCTTGTATACAAAACACCTTATATCTTAGTAGCTAATTACCAACACCCCATAGTATGTTATATCAATTTTCTCCTTTTAAATTGGTTTATCCAAATATGCAATAAAATTTGAGGTTTTCCATTTGAAAAATCACTACTTTGATATGTAGGTCGAAATTGGCACACCCTGTATAATGGCTAATATTTTAGAAATGTGCCATCAAATGTCATGTATAACATCCCGTAAATTGATTTTCCCAAAATCTATTTGTTTATGAGTAATCTTACGTCCACACATGGATGGGCCACCCTGTATTTAATAATGGTTTGAGGATTATTATATAGATTTGCGGTACAGCAGCAGCATATGTCTGATCATGAGAGTTGGCCCACTGTACCGCTTACCTATAAAATCTTTCACTTTTTTTAAGGTTTCGGTCCTTCTCTCTGTTGTAGTTTTTGGGATATAAATATTTAAGGCCACGCATCTTTGCAAAATATGTTTACTTACGTCGTTTTGTATTTCTATAATATTATTTACGAATATTTCCACATCTAATAGTATCTATACCCATTTTCTTTGAAGTTTCTAACTTGTCATTTAAGAAAATCATTGAGCTAAATTTACTTTAGAAGTTTTTTACGACAAACCTAGTCTCAGTGAATTTATTGGGGAACATTCAATTTTAGGAGTCGGTTGAGGGCATTTCGTCATAAAAGTTTGTCACAGTATTTTTGCGATCGTGATTTCAACAGATTAACTGAATATCCTGAGACATCATACAAGAAGACTAACAATATCTTGACACTCTCCATAATTGGAAAAGTACCACTCCATATTTGATACAAGGTTACTATCATTGCATGGAGGAAAAGATGACAGCTATGAAATAGCAACGACAAGTTTAAATAACGACATTAAGCATGCTGACTCTACTTGTTGAACTTTTGTCAATATTCAAGGTCTCTTTTGAGATAAGACAGCGGAAAGCGTTATGTTCGTTGTCCGAGAGACCCAAGCCTAGACCATGCTGAGGAGTATCCAAAAAGCACGAAACAGCTGACCATGATTGGTCGGACGAACGAAAGCAGGGCATGTTTATTTCATCAAGATCACTCTGCTTTGGAAGATTTTCCAATAATTCTGACCAAAACATTATTTATTTTCAATATAGTGTTGCTGAACAGACTTCTGAGTGAGTCAGCTTGCTTGACGATATATTTGGAAGTGTTTTGGTATGCATGTCAGAACCATTCAAATATTCTAGCCTTTATCAATTATCTGATCGAACAATCGCATATTACTCGAGAACATAAAGCACAGGAAACCGGTCCATTACAGAAGTGTATCACTTAACACGGAATGCAGCAGAAACACTAAAAATAGTTCGTAACTGAACCGTATTATGTAAGACCGGTTATGATGCTTTTTACTTGGTTTGTACTGAAATGCTTCCGAACCGATTTCACGGTACAGGATCTATGGTATTCCTAGAGATGTGTTTTGTTGACAGCCTGAAAAGCTTATTGTTGGTCTGTTTGATGTACAGAGCTGAGACGACGCAAAACTTCAATGTAGAAATATCCGTTGACTGTCTGGCCGGGAAGGACACATTCCTGGTGAACAATGCCTCAAAAATCAAAGAAAACAATCATTGTTTTCATACTGGAACTTGATTTTTTCCGATTTTTTTATTCTCGGTTACCCTGCTTGCTTCCACTCCCTGCTTTGAGATTTCAGCTCCACATCGAACTCGTAGAACCAAGACTCGTCTCCAGTGATGACCCTGTTGAGAAAGTCCCCTATTTCTCCTGCAATCCTCACAGCAAAGCAACCCTCCTTGCTTTTTGTTCTGGAGTCAAGAACTTCGGGACGATTTTCGCGCACATTTTTGCATTTCAAGTTTTTCTGTCAGAATTTCGTGAACTATTGTTTTTGGGATTCAGAGTTCCTTGGCTATCAGTCTAACATCAGTCAATTGACAGTCTTTAAGAACACAGCCCTGAGTTCGTTCAGCATTTTCCCCAAAGCTCGATGTGGAGGGTCATCCTGAGCGTTGGTCATCTTTCACATCTTCTCGGCCTTTTAGACTCAAAATAAGTCGATGGGACATGATTTACCTCTGTGCAAAAATGCTTCGTTTGTCCGCTAGAGGGCGTTAAAGCTTTTTTATTTATTTTCTCATTATTGGGACAACCTGTATACCAGAGCTCAGTGAGCGAGGTGAAAACCTCGCATTTAGGGGAAGAAACTTTCCGATCCATATTTGTTGAAAGCCCCTTAACATGAATCAATAGGCTTCAGGAATTAAAAATTGTTGAAATGATGTCTGGTACTATAAGCAAAAATCCGCCTTATATATTATTATTATATTAAATAACAATTCTCTTTTGGAATGGTTTGTGATTCACATCGGCAAGGTAAATTCGTGTATTTTGCTATAAAATGCCCTTTGAACGAACCCTGTATATTGCTCAGTAAACTAGTAGTGATGGCCGAAAGACTGTCGTTTTGGGACAAACAATTAAAAATCCTCAAAAATTACTTGACCAATCGATTCCAATTTTGTTGTGGTTACTTAGAAGTCCACGGATATGAATAACTTCAAGTAGCTGCGAGGAATTATCGTCTTATTAGCAATAAGTACCAAAACCTGCACTTTGCCCCGGTTTTCGGCCATAATGTTACTACCATTAGTAGGATCTTTTTACGTGTGGTCTCATTTTGAAGGTATCATAAATATAAACCTTATTTAAAGAGTTTTTTCGTTCCTGCCAACATTTTCAATTGAATCCCAAAAAACACGTTTTCTCATTCTTTGTTGTCGAATAAAAAGTTTGCCCACAAAAATTGGTGTACCCATTTTATGCGTTCATGTTTTAAATACCCCCTTGAACAACTTGCATCAATAAAGCCCGGCTTTAAAATTATTTCGAAGAAATTTGCTAATATGATTAGACTAGTTCTCAGGCGCGAACACAGTGCAAATTTGTTTCGTTCTTTTTGCTCTGCATACATTTTTTTTAGGGTTTTGTATCATTCTGAACAAAAAAGGTCCTTAGTAAGTGCGGTCGCGCGGTTCAAGTTTATTATTTTTGATGTTGCTAAGTGTCAGATTGGAGTTCGAAACTTCTCGTAGAAGACAAGTATTTTGAGCTTAACCTATTTTAAACCGTTGCTTAAAATGTTAATAATAATAATGATAGTTCGCGTTCCTCCAACGTACAAGGCGCAGCAGACTCGCCTATAGTGTTTTATTAACATTTAAATACCAATGCTTTAAAAGTCCAAAACACTCTTCAGGATCTTATAGGGGAATGTCTTAACTTTAATTTAGATGCATTGCATCCCCAAAAATAATAACACAGGTCCATTAAATAAAAAAGTGGTGTGCGCTTGGAGATTATCTTTTTCTCTTGTACTTTTTCATGCTGAATACGATCTGAAATCGACATTGGGGATCGGTGGCCGAATTTAAGGGAAAACCCATAAAAACAATCCACTTATCACAAAAAATAAATAGTAGTGTCTGCTGGGGATCTCACTATTTTTTTTTTCATGTATTTTTTCTTTCTGAATCTGAACTCAATATTGGGAGAACATGGGCAAATATGAAAGTAATTTAGAAAGAATGAACACTTTTGATATTTTTGGGGGATGTACTGCAGAGATGCACTAAAATGACAAAATGTGTCAGCTTAATGTCTGAAATACATACTTTTTTATCTGTTTACCGGTTTCCAATTTTGACTTTAGTCGTGTTCATCATGAAAAAGCACAAGGGGCCCCAAACACACTTCAGTTTTATTGGCCTGTGTAATATTTAACCCAGTTTTTAAGAATTGAAAATGGAAAAGGTTTTTACATACATCGAATAATTATACTCGAAACACGGTCAAAACGGATGTTTTGTTTGGAATAAGAAAACGTTCAGTAGCGAAAACAAAGATTCCTCGTGAAGTTTAAAAAATCCTTACAATCGTCATTATGAAAAAAATCGGGTCAGAAAATTTCTTCCACGAATGTGAAGTTTTATAGCCTCGTCTAAGAAACGGTAATTTCTTTTTCGAAATCTTTCGAGATGATACTACTTTACTGCCTTTACTAAAAATATACGAGTGTTTATTTTTTAAGAAAAGTAAAGGAAGTTAATTACCTGTAGTACTTACCGTTACTTCTATTGTGGATGTTTGGAAAGATAAGAGTAGATAGCGCTATTTAGCTTGACAGTTTTTTTTCCAAAATAGTTCGTTAAGATTGCAACATGTTGGAAACATGAAACGGCTATAGTTAGGGATATCTGACGATAACTCAAGTATATTAGGCATGTTCTGGCAACGAATTTTTGATAGTTGGAAATAGTTAAATAATTCAGTTTGTCGAATGGATTTGAGTGACACTTTTATTGACAACTCGTTCGGACAACCGAATTTGACGATTGCACACCATATATCTTTAATTTAAGTATAAGTACGTTTTTTATATGGTGTAACTAACACAACACCTTAAAAGATACTAGAATATACTTAGAATATATTCCTCATCCTCAGACAATTCCGATTCCAAATTTTTATGCGAATTTCACAAAAACAGCTTGGAGTAACGATTTGGGAGTAAAACTGGGTACTCTATACACCATTAACGAACGACAATGACTCAATACAATTATTGTCACGCGTTCTATCTACATAGGATAGCTCTGCACAACATTCATTACGGACCACACTGTATAGAGACGTTTGAGTGGACAATTTGCTGAATGTCCGTTGTTGAAGCTTCAGGTCAAATTAGGGATATTCTACCACTAAGAGTTGGTGATTAGATTGGTCTTCTTATTTTCGTTTGTTTTGATTCTTGTTACACCGAATTCCAAAAATTAAAGAATTAAGATCCCACGTTACGTTGTAACGCTTCCTTTCCGCCAAAAGTCCAGAAAAGATGGAATGCAATGAAGATTCCAACTTTTCTGCACAATCACACAAAGGGGGTTACAATTAGCTTCCGGTAGCTCAGTCGGTGGCATGAAGACATCTACAGGCGTGTAGCTGTGTGTCGACCATGGCATGGCTAGATGATAGAAGAACAAACAGAACACAAAAATTTAACAGATTTTACTTAACAAAAAAAAAGCATTTCCATTACATTACAATTTTACAGTTTTAAAGAACAAAATAAGTTTTACATCTTTGGCGCTGCTATAAAACTATCAACTTATCTTTCGCTGGTCCATTTTGACTCGACTGAAGCGAGGATGGCCAGGTGCTTGAAGTGGAGGTCCCAGTTATGAGGGGTGACCTCACATATAGTGGCTTCATAACCAGTTGTAGGTGAAGTTGAACTTAAAGGCGATGGCGCTGCCAAGGCACATGCATGGGTGAAGTGATAGGCCAAGCAACGCAAAGTCAAAGACTAAGGCAAAGGGAAAGGGAAAGAGAAAGAGAAAGGGGGTGGCCCCAATCTGAAAAAGAACCGTGTGCATTAGCAACGTGCCCTAATGGCCAAGGCATTTCCAATCTCAGTCTGCCTCAAAAGAGAACCAACGATTTTCTAGGTTAGAATTACATTACATAGTTTGATAAAATCAAACCGAAAATTGGAAATGCCTGTCATAAAATAAAATCATGAAATAGCAAAAAAAAGCGTAAAACAAGATGGTGGTCATCAAAAATTTCTCCACATGCTTCTGATATAAAAACACAAATATCGAATATTCATAATCAACGTACTTATAATTTCACTGAACGATGAATATATATACGCACACAGAGGTAAAATCGATGTGGATCGATTTCCACCTCGATTTGATTAAAGTTATGGCGAATGATCGAAGTAGTCGAAAATGACGTTCGATGGATATTTTAAAATCGTACAAGAAATAAACCACTTACATATCGATTATCTATAAACTATAAGCAGATCCAGCAATAAAACTGTATAGTATTATAAAACTCACCATTTTGTCCTATACGGACACACATTCTACAAAACTCTAGCACATGGTGCTATATGACCTTGTGCTACAGAGAAGAGAATTCTTAGCTCTTGTTCGATCGGCGGCTCAAGTGAAAAGGAAGCGCGAGGAAGATCGCAGATCAGGAACTCCGCATCAAGCGGTCCAAGCGGAAAATTTTCCAAGTAAAAAAGCTAGAGATGGGATTAATGAAGTGATAATCGAGAAGTGATTTAATAAATACGATCGGACGGTGAAACCGTTACAACGTGTCTACTAATCAGTCGCCGTGAACTGAGCGAGTTTGAACTCCGTGCCAAGAGGATTTTTCTCTTGACTAAGGTTGTTGTGAATGTCCGTAGACACTAGACGGCCGAACGTGGAGGTACCACCTGGCGGATTTCTAAGGCGCTCGCTAGAATCACCTTCCCCCTTCTCCTTGCATGCCTCTATAGCCCCACGGTACCCACGGCTGTTTAGGCCTTAGGCCTTCATGGTGGTTCAAGTATAAGAAAACTGATTTTTAACCTCGGTAACAATCAGAGGTTAATAAGAAAATGAATCAATGTACATACAGTATATATACATTTCTCCATTAAATTGGAAATGATTTGAGTAATGCCAAACCGTCCCAACATGTGGGATAAAAATTATAAATTGTACGTAAAATAAGCGCATTATATAACTTTTCCTTTAATGTTGAGTAGTGCCTTCTAGCTCCAAATTTCAGTCACAACATCCTAACATAGCTACGCCCAACAACGTTGAAACCATTCTTCAAGCTTTTTTACTGCACAATTTTTTCATCATTTAGGTAAAGTTTCAAATTTTGAAGGGATAGTTCTTGCTTTTCTGTGACTACCTCTAAAAAACCACAGATTTCAACTATTTCTCTGCGCACAGTTCATTGACATTTATTTGTTCATCGAAATTTTGGCTATTTATTAATAGGATCAATAAAAATTTCTAATTTTAACTGTCACTTAATTTTGAAAAAACAAAACCTTGTAAAAAATCCTTCACCATTTTTATCTGCTTGCTTCACAAAATGCTTCATTAAGCAGGGTTTTATATGCAGGGAGCTAAAATAACGTCTGCGAGGTCAACTAAAGGCAGGTATTCTACATTAGTCTTTCCACACACAACGACCGTTCGTTTTGACCAATCTTTAATCAAATAGTGCTTATCAGTAGTCAAAGACAAAGAAAATAACAGTACTACTTGGTGAATCCACCTTGCATACCAAGTAACATAGCTGTTACTTTGAGATCAGCGCATAATTTTAGTTTATTTATTCACTTCTTAATTTATCATTCCGTCACAACAGCAAGTCGCAAAGAAATTAGCGTGAAATGAATGAATTTCTTCTAACCAATATTATCAAAATAAGTAGACATAATTGTACTGTAATGAGACTGCCGTATGCAGTCACCCGTTGATTCCTAAAGAAAATAAGTTGCAGATGCTTTTGTTGAAGGTTGTGTTGAAAATTGTGACAGTTTCTACGATAACAAAATTGGCATCTTGCTACATTGATTTTGTACAATATTGAAATTGTCTATATACAGTGGTCGCGGAAATAAGGGCGATTGATTAACATCGATTCAAAAAAAAGGCGTTAAGTAGGTTGACGCTGTACTTCCCACGCAATTCTGTCAAAATTAGATGAATCGAGTCAGTCAAACAGGCTCAATTCGGATATTTAGCATGTTTTTGTGTGCAATTTGCTTTCACACAAAGTTCCCCTAAGAGAAATACCTACGGCAGCACATGATCATTGCCAAGACCAATTTCGCGTGGATGATTTCATTGCCTTTCACAGCACACAGCGGACGGCAGTGCTGAAGCGACTGTCTATTGCAACGTACGACACGCGTCCATCGGCCTGACCACGCTGTTGTTGGAGATATTTCCAAGTTTCAACTGTAAACAAATGTACGGGAAAATTTATAATATATGAAATAGATGCGTAGAATGCGAGATTAGAGGCCCATACTAACGTCAAAAAATTTAAATATACCGCCCCATGCAACCCCTAATTTACAATTTTTAACCCTACAAAAATTTTCCTGAGTATGGTCTGGATCATCTGAAACACCAGACAACCAAGTTTGAGGGATTTCTATTTTTCTGGTTCCTTACCCTCTAGCTGTGCCGTCCATGATCGATTTTAAAAAAAAAGAGATCACCTTTGCTGCAGTAACAACTTTGTGTGAAAGTTTCATCCAAATTCGAGTGGCGGTGTCCACTTGCTAGACGGGCCAAAAATTACAGTAGAGACATACAGGCCGAAAGTCAGGCAGACATATAAAAAAACACAATACTCATTTTCCAAGTATTTCACGGTTACAATACTTCCTTGCCAGTAGGCGTGGTAACTAAAAATTCTGTGAGCATATACCTCGAAAACAAGACGGGGTGACAACAAAACACGTCCAGTACCTACTCACTGTAATTAAGATAAAACTATAATTGCAATTATTAGTTTTTCGATTATCGGAATCGTGTCACCCAGTGTTCCTTATGATTCTTGCTACGCTACTGTTTTTCCCATACAATCATTTCGACGAGGTGTCTTCTGCACCCATGCGCGAAGTAACTAAAAATTCTGTGAGCATATACCTCGAAAACAAGACGGGGTGACAACAAAACACGTCCAGTACCTACTCACTGTAATTAAGATAAAACTATAATTGCAATTATTAGTTTTCGAGTATCGAAATCGTGTCACACAGTGTTCCTTATGATTCTTGCTACGCTACTGTTTTTCCCATACAATCATTTCGACGAGGTGTCTTCTGCACCCATGCGCGAAGTTCGGTCTACTTTCAGCGGGAGTTCCGATAAGACAGGTCGGAAAGTTACCTACAGATAGTGACAAAAACAAGAAAAGACACTCAAACGCCAACGAGCAATGAAACGCTTTGTGATTATGGAGATTTGTGGAGTAGGCGCTGATGTATATAGATACCTTTGAAGTGCAGCTTATTTCACAGACGCTACCTCTGCGGAGAAAATTGTTTCGCATTTGAAAGCTTTTAGCATGCTCTAGCTATTCTGGAACTGAATGTTTAGATATTGTTTTAGCGCAGGTTGAACGTATTGCATTTTGTCAAATTGCACGAGAATATATCGTTAGCTTGCAGCAAACATAAGGTAACTTCCATTTTTCTACTTTTTGAAGTACATTTTTACAATCATATCCGTTACGGATAAAACTGTTAAGCTTATGTTTTCTTATGTTCTAAACTTGTATTTGAATAGCATTTTTATGGCGGTACTATTTTTCAACTTGATCTATCAAGTTTTTTTATACATATAAATGCCAATTACTAATAATTCATCATCATCATGTTTGTGTTTCCATGGCAGATGTAGGGAAAGATGTGTGGCTCATTATGTCTAAAAGGTGCACAATATTACCGGGATCAGCAGCTTCTTAATAATGGAACGTCTGTCACTGACACCAAACATGAAACAATTTAAAACCACGTACCGCATACATCTTCCGATATTCAACCCCTCCAGGCAATGTCTGAAAATGAGCAGGAATCTCTAAAATCGTGTAATGCTACGTTCCAGCGATTTTTTTTGTCCCTAGTTCGCCGCCATCAAAACAATTTTCAAAATATACGACTACCTAAGCGATGGAAGTATTGTACTCGAGATAATATTCGAACTTCAGTTCTCAAATCTCTTTAAGATATTTGCATCACACCAGTTCGTATTTTTCATTTATGTTAGTTTGTCAGTCCGTGTCTGTCGAATATCAATGCATTATAAGTCAACCTAATTGACGAAATATTTAGAGTACCAGCATATATAACACAAATTAAATGTTATGCGAAATGGGTGGGTATATTTAAGGATAATAAAATCCGGAAAATATGTATATGTGTAGATATAAATACAGTGAAGTCATCACGGTTTAAAAACATTCCATAACCCTACTCCTAATACCCAAATATTCATAAAATATATAAATATTCCCCTGTAGCGGTGTAGTACTGTATCGGTATCGACACTGTCGCAGTTCAGCAGTACCGGTAGACCACGATTGTCAGAGTCGGCGGTGGCCTCCTCGCAACGTCGACTGCAGATTATGTCGGATTATACGACTTTTTTGTCAATCAATAATTCCCCTTTTTTACCGGGGTCAGATGCTTTTTTCTGATGGAACGTCTTTGGGTGATACTAAAGATGCAAGACTTACCCCCTACAACTCCTAATCTCCAGTTTCAGGCCCCTACAAATTTTTTTTCGCGATTGATCAGGATCCTCCAAAACGTCAAAAAACCAAGATTGAGCGATTTTCCTTTTTCCTTTTTTGCCCCCTAATCAGCCGCCACTGGACCGATTTTCAAAAACTACAAAGCTTTTTCGTCCCTGGCTTATTAGTAACCATGTGTGCAAATTCCATCAAAATCCAGGCAGTACTTCTGAAGTTATAGGCGGCCAAGGATTAACGGACAGACGGACCGATAGAATGACGGAAATGAGTCACACGGTTTATCGTAGCGTACATATCATATAACATCTAAAAAATATAATATCACATGTTCGAAATTCCTCATAATTGCAACACTTTCTCGCCGAGTGGCGTATGAAGTAAAACCGATATAAAGTTTTTGCAATAACTCGTCGAAGTACGAGGGTTGTTTCAAGAATAGGGTTCCCGATGATGTAACTTCGGAGCGCGTGGTGCTAGCCGAAATCTGGCAACACCGTCTAGTTTGTTGGCTCTCGCACCACCGATCTCAACATGGGCGGAGCTTCGTGACGTCACCTTGAGAGTTGTCGGCTCGTGGTTACCAGCGGCAGGATTGTCGTAACCTTACTGCAGTGCACGTTCTTTTATATACTCCAACCACCAAGAAGGCCTAAGGCCTAAACACCCATGGGGTACCGTGGGGCTATAGGGGGTTACAGGGGAAAGGGGGGACGCCACATGGACTGTGGCAAGAGAACACGTGGGCATGCAACATGCACACATTCTGACCCCGCCTACGAGATGCGCCGGGTGGTACCTCTGCGTTCGACAGTCAGAGACCGTCTACCACCCACGGACAATCACAACATCCATAGCCAAGAGAAAAATTTCCCAAAGCAACATTTTATAAGCGAATTTCTGTTGAAGAGTAGCAACATTGACTTCTCTAAAAAAGCTAGAAAACTGTTTTTCAGGTCAAGGATGTTCTTCCGGATCAAAGAACTGAATAAAAGTTTGGAAGACAAGAAAAATCGTAAAACTAAATAGAGAAAAATTGTTGCTTAGACTTAGTCATTTCCACTTATTGTTTTACCGCCAGCTTACTGCAAAAAGTAGAACTCAGTTTTTCTACTTTTCGAGCTGCGTACATTTTTACACTTACATGGACTTAGGATGTTCTGTGAAATAAGGGTAAATGTAGTGCAGTACTAACGTTATGAGCATGTTAATCTTGCTCCACACAACATACTTAAATATAGGTAATGTAGAAAAATGGATTGTCTTGTTTTTACAGTAAAGTGACGATACGCGCTATTGTGGAGCTAGAAAGCCGTTTAAGCTATAGCCTGTGAAATAGGAATTCCAAGGTTGAAATTTGTTATTTAAATCCGTCATTTTGTTTTGTAGACACCTCATATGTGAACATCTATCAAGCCGCTTGTGCTGTAGCCTATGAAATAGGAATCACAAGGTTATAATCTATTTTTAAAATCCGCCATTTTGGCATGTATGAAATTTTAATGTAGCCAGTGTTACTCGCACCGCTAAGACGAATCCAACGAGACTTCATAATATGTGAAACTCCGTCCAGCCGTTTGGCCTGTAGGTGAAAATATGCACTTTATGGTGCGCTTCAT
The DNA here is from genome assembly GCA_963669975.1 of Acanthoscelides obtectus. Lineage (NCBI taxonomy): Eukaryota > Metazoa > Arthropoda > Insecta > Coleoptera > Chrysomelidae > Acanthoscelides > Acanthoscelides obtectus. The sequence continues at coordinate 85,597,225 of CAVLJG010000001.1, read as the reverse complement.
TACCATCACCGCCAGGTGGGAAATTCGCGCGATCATCCGATTTTTGCACGCAAAAACGTTACCACCCATAGAAATTCATCGCCAGTTGCCGAAGCGGGAGGCCGTCGATCTACGAGGAAGTTATGGTGATGATCGAGCAAATCATGCTCGAAGATCGGCAAATCACGATCCGGGAACAGGCTGTTGAATGGTTCGAGACGGACGAAGAGTTGCAGGAGCAGTTGCCAAGTTTCCAAGCGGACTTGCTTTAGACTGGAGTGAAAAAGTGTATTCCATGTCTAACAAAATGCAGAGAAATAGCTTAAAGTTCATTCAACGTTTCCAATGTTAAATTCGTTATTGCCTGAATAAAATGTGGGAACCTTATTTTTCAGACAACCCTCGTATCATGTGTTAGTAAATCGGATACTTTTCACTAACAAGCTGGTGACCATGGGTAATATCAAGTTTGCACTGGCTCTGGCTTATGAATGTAGAAGTGATTGAGTATCTCGTGAACCGTGGCCGTATATACGAGGTCTGTTAATTAAGTGATGAGACTCGAAATGTAGCGTTCGATTTGTCAACACTGGGGCGCCGAGCTTAGAGTGGAGACAGTGGAACATGTGATCCCCTTTAGTGCAAGTTTGAACTCGCTCGAGTCATTTGGTTGTCCGTAGCTATTTTTTTTTTGTGAAATAGTTTTTCCTATTATGTTCTAAAAACAAGAGACGTTAATTTCAAGCCACGATGTGCTATCAGGTCGATTGAATCCGAGATCTTGTGCGTTCAGATCGTCGGTTGTCAGTCAGAATGATCGGAGAAGAGTTAGATTTGACTTACACCATCGTTCATCAGATCAATAACAACTGGGTGTTGGATCGCGATAATGCTTCTTGTCACACTTTGTCAGTGTCAATAAACGCGTTTTTTGCCAGCTCCCCAGCCTATTTATTCGCCTGACTTGAGTCCTTGTGACTTTTCTCTTTCCGAAGTTAAAAAGTCACCATAAGGGACCTCATTTTTGACAGTCAAAAACATTCAAACGGCTGTAACCCAGCAGCCGAGGGCTGTTCCAGTATCGTTCCAGCGCTGCTATGAGGCGTGGACGAACCGTCTCCAGTGCTGTGTGGCTTCAGAAGGAAGTTATTTTGAGGGTGATGATACAAAATTCGAATAGTTTGAATATTCGAATCCAGGTATCTTCAAAAGCACATTACCTTCCCAATCCAATTGCAATTTCAATACTGGCAAACTGCCAATATAATTATTTAGCTGTTATGGTAGTAGTGAATTGGGGGCGCCATATAACTCTAGATTACAGGTCATTAAATAAGATCATTGATTTTTAGTATTACTGAAGGAGCTTTTATGGTAAATGTAGAAGCCAGCTTTTTCAGTTAGACAGCGTTTTGATAGTTTGTTCATTGAATGTTGCGATATCTAATGTTCGAAATGAATATGCTTGTGCCATGTCCGTAAAAGTCGTTTTACAGTCCACAAGACTATTACATACAAGCTCTTACAGTGCAAGACAGCATTGTTTTGGCCTTTGCATTCACCTAAATTGTGCAGTGTGCAATTTTCTCAACCGGAATTACAAGACGGTGCAATGGCACATACTGCGAGAGCATCGATGGCTATTTTAAATGAACCCTTTCCAGAGCGCCTGATCTCAATTATGGGCGATTTTCAGTGGCCGGACTGCTCTTCGGACTTGGCCCCTTGTGATTTTTCCTATGCGGTTTCTTGAAATCCCGTTTATGTGAACCGTCTAAGTACCCCACACGATTTGAAAACTAACAACCAGGAAGGAACGTCACAAATCTTTAGGCATGTACCTACATTATAAACCGCAAATAAAACTTTCGTATTCATACAATGGGTTTTATTGAGTTTTTAAGAAAGGAACTGTGACCCGTGTATATTGCTTTGCAAGAAAAAAGTCGAAATCGAAAAAGATTCAATAGAAGCAATCGCTTGGGAAACAAAAATTTCCCATGCAACCCGTATAATTCAAAATGCAAACGATATAAATCTATCAGCCCGTTCGGTGCGACTACCTCCGCAGACTTCGGTAATTTTTCTTGGAATTGATACCGAGAAAATTGTATCGTAGACACAGGCTGACAATTTCATTTGGCCGGGGTTCAGCGGGGAATTCAAATTCAGAATTCATAACTTTATCAGGGGGATTAACGGCTAGGCAGCAGGAATTGGCGCGAGATTGCTGGAAACCTTCCGTCGTTGCATAATATCTTGGACGGAGAGAGCTTTCCCAATGCAATTATGGAAAATGGTTTTTAACGCTCGAACGTGTAAATGAAAACTGCGCTCGATGCCAGGCCACGTCGCGCCGTCGATTTCGCATTTTCATCAGGAAATTGCTATTGGATACATCGCTTTTTATAAATATATTCGGTGACAGATAAGCGGGGATTCCGCTGAAAAAATATTGCAGCGATCTGTAACTGTCAACAAAAAATTTAGATACATACATATATGTATATTAAGATATCAGTTTTGCTGCTTGGGGAATATCATTTGGAATCCCATATACCACGAAATAAGGCACAAGACCGTAAGACGGGTGATCTTGTCGCTCGAGGTCAACAAATTGTTTGGTTGGGACTCTATTCCTGCCGCTGTACTAAAGAGATGTGCAGCGGAGCTCCAGTTCTGTCACGTATCTTCCACATATCTTTTGAATCCGGAACTTTCCCAAAAAACTGTAAATTTGCTCATGTCCAGCCCATCCAAAGAAAGAGGATCTAAGACCGATCCTTACAATTACAGGTCTATAGCTCTGCTTTCTGTTATAAGTTACTCAACTGCGGAGTAAACTCATCCAATCTTATGATGAGTGAGCCGTTCGGTCAGTTGTGGCATGATGCCCGCTTATAAAAGCTTCCATCCTATGGCCTTCCAGTGAAGTGGCTAGCTGATTTCCTTCCTGTCCGTACGTTGTAATTGACGGGTTCTTCTCTTCATCCCACAATGTCACAATGTTCCCCAGGAATTGGACTTCGACAGTGATCCTCTTATATATCAGTGATCTGCTTTCCTGTACAGTGAATTCGATCCACAGCTTTGCTGATGACAGCACTTTACATTCAGGAATGCAGAGTGACAAGTCGATGTTTGCCAGTTAATTGGTGAAAAGGGGAGTAGCAGCGACTGCTCCTCTGACGAGACACCTCGGGATGATATCACTTTTTGGGGATGCAACAGTCAACAAGAAGAAGCGCTCTAGCGCTCATCCGGTTTCGATAAGTGGACGAGTTCTACCGCAGAACCGTTAATTTCTACCAAATCCGCAGTATCATAACTCTGCTACTCCACATTCTACCTACTGGAAGATTTTGATGGAGTTAATCAGCTCCAAATTAATAAAAAATGCTAATTATGCATAACTATATATTTTTTATGACTTTTTTAATGCGGCATAATCTTTACAGGAACTACCGGTTAACCTTTCCATTATGTTGCAAATAGCTAATCGCTGAGCGCTCTCTGCCCTCTATCTCAAAAACAGTCAATTGTATGAAACATTTTTTCAAAACAAAAGTTGTAGATAATTTTATCTGTGCAATATCATAATGAATGCAATCTAAGCCCACCGGAAACAAAAAACTAATTTTTCTGCCCTGTAATCTTTGATATTTGACACCCGGAAGTTTTTTTGAGACTTTAGAATGACAAAATAAAGGTTTTTACAGCTCTAAGGTTGCGATGTACTTATGATCTTGCTATGTTGTAAATGGGATTTGGTATTGTCAGACTTTTAGATGATGAATCTGATGACTTACTTCTACATTTAGACTTCTTAAGGCAGGAAAGTTAGAAGGCGTGAAGTGTAAATACGGAGGATTCTTGAGCAATTCGAAATGTGTTCTCCCGAATTCCTACATGCAATTTATCAAACAGGTTAAAATAATAGCCTGCTGTTATACTTTTATATGTCTGTATGTAACCTATCAAGAATATGCACTTCTTAAAAAAATGACCGCCATAAGATTATCTGGTGATTTTAACAATGTGCGTAACAAGTCGTAATTCCAATTTGCAACACACAATTTTGAAGTTAAAATACTATCATCACCCACCAAAATATCGGGTAAAATACAGCGATTTTCTCAACATGTATCCGCGATAGTATTGCCCTTGGTGGTAGCTATTACAACTATGAACGTTTACGAGATAGAAAGAACGCTTCCGGCGAAAAGCGGCTTTCCTGAACGAAATGCTCCTATCTAGCGTAAACAGGTTAACGCCGAACGTAACCCGACCTTAAAAAAGACAAAAGTACTGTCAGCGCACACTGCAAACCAACGAAACGCAATTTAGATAAAATAACGACCCGAAAAAGTCTCCGGGAATTTTTCGAGTAAAGCCGCTTGTGGGGCCACAGAGCCACCAACTACGAGACTAGACGTTTTTTCCATAGCATACAGTATTAGAAAACATTTTTATCAATAAGCTCAGGCTTGCTGTATACTTCTAGCGTTAGTGGTAGTGGCCATGAGGCGAAGCCTAGCAACTAGGTCACCTATAGCCCTTTTTACCCACCCCAAGTGTACCAATACCATGACGAACCTGATTCAGTGAATGCCAGGATGTTAGTATCAAACTCTTGAGCAAGCGCTGGAAGCAGACTTTAAGAGGGACAAATGACAGTCCAGTCTACAGTGGCCTATGAGAACGGCCATCAAAAGCTTGAGTCATTCTCCACATCTTCCCCGGGTACGGGAAAAACTATTCTTCGGAATATGATTTCTCTTGGCTTATTGTAGAAATGTAGATTGCCCCCACTCCATTTAGGGCAAAACGACGAAATTTGCAGATTCTCTTGTTTCTTTGTGCTTTCCATACCTCTTATTCCCAGCACCTCTTGGTGCTTATATACTTAGTTGTAACCTTTTTCTACATACATACGACAAAGCCTCGAATAAGACTATGAAACTTCACAGTTAAATCTTTTTCCACACTTACTGTATACTATTTGCAGTTTTTTTTTGCTGTATCTGCCACAGGTGCTTTTGCTGTGCTAAAACCTAGAGGTTTCCTCTGCATTATCTCTTACGGGTTCCCTTCACTCTGTCCAATGCTAGTTGGTGGTGGTGCTCGCTCATTATCTATCAGTACCTCTGTATCTGTTTATATCAGACTACTTATCTTTACATCTTTAGGTTAGTACTCACGTTTGGTCACAGCTCATAGCCTGATATATTTACATATTCAAAGAAATGAGTCAACACGTGGCCAAACTTGTCCTTCAGACGAGCCCTATAACCTTTACATAGGCTCTTATGAGAATCTAATCCAGGATGCATTTAAAAAATGATCACATGATACTTGAGGGGCATGGAACCGTTGTCCCAAAATTTGAAGGAAATCTACCGTCATGTTTCTGAAATACTGAGCTCTGAAGACTATAAAGACATACTTTCCGTCGTTTTGCTTTACTCACATACTACTTTATACTATAACATAGTAGTCCAATTATATAAGCCAAGGTCAACCTCAGAATGAGAGATAATAGGCTGTAAATTTGTAGAAAACTTTTTTTTTGCCATTCTAAAAGTATCATAAAATCACGTGTCCGCATCTTAGATGTGTCAAAGGTCACAAAAATCTTATTTTTTAAAAGATATCGCTTCCTAGGGGTTTAAAGCTATTTGTATTTCTTCTTATAAATATTGTAGAGGGGAGTAAGACTCTACAATTTTTGTTTCAAACACTTTCTTCATACAATTAACCGTTTTTGAGCTATATTTATAGCATGATGCAACCGTTAAATAATAAACAGTATCAAGTCTATAAATAGATAATTAAAGAAATATATTATATAGTTGTGCATTTTTTATTATTACATTTTATTTAAAATTTTTCATTATTCAATTATATTCTAATTACATTACAGGCAGAAAAAAAAAGGGTAAATACATTTCTATTATATTTTTATTTAGAGTACTGTGCCATAGATGTATTACTATTGTAATTCAAATATAGCGAGGTTTTACAAATACTTTAATAATAAGAACGTGAGTCTTAGTTTTCTTGTCCTTCATTATCATCATTTTAGTTATCAAGGGTATCTGTCTCCAGATATTCAAGTACTAGTAGCATAATATCTAGGGTAGAGCTTTGCTAAAAATCATGGGGCTATGGGGTGATTCTTTGCCTATAAGGGTTGACTACCTAAAATCGAGAGCGTTCTCAGAACCCAAACGAGAAATTGTTCCACCAACAAACTGATACGCATAGCTGGCTTAAAATCGGGATTACAGGGTAGATATGTAATACTATGGGCTGTGTAGAATTCTTCGTTCGAGCTCTGCGAATTATTGTCAGTTTTGAGCAGCCAAACCTTATGACTCAATTCTTCATTTGGGTTCTGCGAGTTTTCATACAAGCCTATATTTTATGCTCGAATAAATGTACTTAAGGCGGCTGAAGATCGACCTTGCTGGAAATAGTTAAGCGCTGAGCGATCTCTGTCCTCTATCTCAGAAACGGCCAACTATATGAAAAAAAATTAAAACGAAAGTTGTAGAGAATGTCATTCTCTGCAGTGTCATAATGAATGCAAATAGCACTAAACCCATAGGAAGAATGATGTTTGCAAAAAAATTCATGTTTGTGCCCTTTGACCTTTGATATCTTGCAACCCAGGCACGTCATTTTCTGAGAGTTTAGAATGACAGTATCAAGGTTTTTACGAATTTACGTCTTATTATACAGGGTGACTTTGAAGTTGATTCATTAATTTTCAGATAATGATTGTAGAAGGAAGATAGGCCAAAATATGTGTGTAAAAATAAAAAAAAATGTTACCTTGTTTTATAAAGTATCCTCCCGACAAGTATTTCAGTGCGGACCTGTATTTGATCGTGCGGTCTTGGAGCACCGGCATGCCCTCCCCTGTGAGGTCTTAAGTCACCTGATTCACGAGCGCTTTGTACTACATTAACAAAGGCACGAGGGGTTGGTTGCACTCGATTGGGAAACCGATCCGCATAAATTCGTGATGCCGCGGCAGCATTTTGTAAAGACTCCCCCCCCGTAAATAAGAATCATGTCCACAAGTTCAGCATTTTCGTAAACATGTGCCATTTTTTTATTTCGTTTGAGCCGCGCAACAAACACCACTATTCACTCATGCGTTACCGACTGACACATTGACTGAATACAACTGAATAAAATTGTAGTAAAAACATCGTGATAAGCGTTTCAAATTCTTTCGCTTTTTTGTTTCCGATGCGATGAACCGATAAGGCGGATTATATCCGCTGTTGCGAAACACGAGCACATAATATTATTATTGAGACAGGGCGGTACTCAAACTTCTAAAGGGCTATAACTTTGTTACTTTAATTTTACCAGAAAAATGTTAAAGGAAAAAACATTTCTTTTGATCAGATTTACTCACTGTTAAAATAAATGACTCAACTTCGAAGTCACCCTGTATCTCATTCCCTTATATGTCTGGTTTATAAAAATGGTCTGAAAAAGGTAGCCCTGTGTGTAGTTTTTGAAATATTCAGGTAGAAAACTAGTTCTGTGGTTCCCGATTCATCGCTCGATATGAAATTAGAGTATAGAACAGCATGTTGTGAGTGCCTTAAAATTTACCAGAAATTCTATTTTGAACTATCGCGCTAAGCCTTCTTTGAAAAATTCACTTGGACGTACTGAGTGTAACTGTAAATCAGAAGTTAGACTTACATATTATGGAAGTCCGAAATTTACGTACATATATCTTTTGAAACAAAACCATAGATGATTTTCACTCCTGTTTTTTGGGACTTACGTAAATGTATCCGTATTCCTGGGCTATTCATATAGGATCGGTATCTTTTTCTGGTATTGCGGCCCCTAGCTAGCAGTCCCAGCTGATATTAACTCCGTTTAAATGCATGGCTAGCTCAGATCGAAATGATTACCATAGAAAAGGGGTTATTTATGTTCTGGAGTCGGTTGCAGCAGATAAAGCTGTGTGTGTGTTTGTGTAAGCTGGCGGTTATAAAGCAGCAACAGGAGCATTTGAGGGTATTAAAATGGGAAAAAGGTCGTCCAACGACCTTCTATCAGTTCCTAGAACACTACCATGCGAATCTTCCGAAAATACCAATCGATCGCTCATCAGCAAGCGTTATTACAACTCACATGACAACCTGGTGTAAACTGTGCTCCCAGTAGAATGGGTTTTAGGTTTGAGTTATACTAACACCAATTTTCGTTCTATGTGTAGGAACTGTGATTAAAAGGAATAAGAAAAGCTCCAAAAACACACTGAAAACTTTCTTTACCACAAAACAGCAGGATACTGTACTATTTAATATTTCAAAAAAATATATCTACGAAGTGACCGACTATTGATTTACAATTCTGTACATAGCTTAGGTATAATACCAACTCTTCCAGTCTAAACTAAACAAGAAACAGGGGTTTTTGGGCCACTACCCATAGAAAAATACTTGTTATGATTTTTTGAAGGACCTGTTGCATTATGGATAGAGTAGTCCATTTCATGAAATTGTCGTTTCACATAGTAATTTTCAGGTCATCCCCTTTGAAAAATGTGGTTGGTGTCAATCAGGCATGTTTTCTGGCTACTGTTTTGAATCAATTTCAGTATTGCATAAGACAAAACACCAATTTTCCTACCTCTATATCCAATATATTATATATATTAATGTTAATTGAAGGTGCAATTGAATGGCGTCAAGTAGGTTGACTCTGTACTTCCCATGCAACGTTGTCATCAGTGCGTAAATTTTTATGTTCAGCACACGCTAGCCCTTCTGAGAAAAAAGCTAGCTATACAGGGTGTTTCAGTGTATTGTTGCATAACTTGAAGATTCGATAGAACTTTTAAAATTAATGCATAAAGTCTATGTAAACATGGGTCGAAAAATGCGTGGCTTCCGAAATCCAGGGTATTTAAGTTTACTTTCTAAAATAGTTTTTTTTAAATATTTCGAACAATATTTGATGTATAATAGTGAAAAATGGTATACAAGCGTTTTTTGGTACGTCAAAACGAACCATGGGAATAGTTTTACTGTAGCCGCTAGGGGGCGCTCTCTACTGTACCTGTAGTGTATTAAAATGACCGAAAAAATTTTCTTATTGCAATTTTTTGCTTTTGGAATAAAAAACTGATTCTTCGCACTTTTCAACATAAAAAAGCTCTCTTGTTCGTTATAGTTAGCCGTTTTTGAGATATTTCGATTTTTAAGGTTCGATGCATTTTTAATTATTTATGATAAAATAACGTTAAAAAGTCAGTATCTCAATAATTTTTAGAAGTAGGCTGTGCCTGCAAATAATTTTGAAATTGAAAGCAGAATAAGGTTAAACGTCAATTAGTTGACAGTTTTTTTTTGTTGTCTGTTGAAACCTGAAACGTTTTTTTGCAATTGTGAATGCACGAAATTTAGTTTCTTTTACCTGTTTTTTTGTAAGTTTTATAAAAATGCCATTTTTATTCTCCAATCAAGAGTTAGCGGATATTCATTTTGTGTATGGCTTTGTAAATGGAAACGCAGCAGAAGCAGCCAGAGAATGCGCACGAAGATTTCCAAACAGACGACATCCAACTCGCTCAGTATTTGTAAGAGTGCATCGCCAAATAATTGAAAATGGTTTTGGAAATCTCCAAATGGATCAAAACATAAATGTTCTTCAGCGCAGATTTACCCGTATGATTCTGCGTGAGTTTGATAGAGATCCGACCACAAGTGTTATGAGAGTTTCTGGTGCCTTGGGAATTTCAGCAAGCCATGTTCACTGTGTTCTTAGAAATGACCATCGACGTCCTTACCATTTGCAACCTGTGCAAGGACTACAGCCAGGGGACGGAGAACGAAGAATCACATTTTGTCAGTGGATTCTTGATAGAACTGATAATAATAGGGAGTTTTTAAGTAACGTTTTATGGACCGATGAGTCATGCTTCACTAGACATGGAGTGGTAAATTTTCATAATCAATATATTTGGTCGCATGAAAATCCGCATGCAGTTCGGGAAATAAATTTTCAGCATGAATTTAGTGTGAACGTGTGGATTGGTATCTACCGTAATCGACTATTTGGACCCTACCTTTTGCCTGCAAGGTTAAATGCTGCGACCTTCTTGGATTTTTTAAAGGCTGAACATGCAAATATGTGGGATGATGTTATGTTAGATTTAAGAAGATTGACCTGGTTCCAGCTTGATGGTTGTCCAGCTCATTATTCGAGAATAGTTAGAAACTGGCTGGACGAAAATTATCCAGAAAGATGGATCGGCCGTGGAGGACCAGTCACCTGGCCTCCACGATCCCCTGACCTAAATCCATTAGATTTCTTTGTGTGAGGATTTCTAAAATAAAAAGTGTACCAGACTCCTGTAACCACAAGAGATATGCTAATAGACAGAATCAGGAATGTGATGAAATAAGGCCTTATTTGAATAATGCTATACCACGTTCGATCATTCGTAGATGTGAATTGTGTATTGAACAATTGGGTTTACATTTCGAGCAACTACTTTAGATTTTGTATGTTTGTCCTAACTATTGGATAGTTTAGTTGTAAATAATTAATTTAAGTTGTTAAAAATAATATTGGAAAATTAAACAAATTAATATTCTGTTTTTTTGTGTTTATTTGGAGTTAGGAATTATTGCTGTGTTTAAAAACACAATCTAAACGATTATCTTAATTACTTGTAATGCCCAAATCGAAAATGTAAAAAAAATATTATTTTCCCATAAATCATTAAAATGCAACGAACCTTAAAAATCAAAATATCTCAAAAACGGTTAGCCATAACGAAAACTCACAGGAGAGCTTGTTTATGTTAAAAAGTGCGAAGAATCAGTTTTTTATTCAAAAAGCCAAAAATTGCACTAAGAAAAATTTTTCGGTCATTTTAACACTCTACAGGTACAGTACAGAGCGCCCTCTAGCGGCTATTGTAAGACTATGCTCATGGTTCATTTTGTCGTACCAAAAAACCCTTGTATACCAATTTTCACTGTTATACATCAAATATTGTTCGAAATATTTAAAAAAAACTATTTTAGAAAGTAAATTTAAACACCCTGTATTTCAGAAGCCACGCATTTTTCGATCAATGTTTATATAGACTTTATGCATTGATTTTAAAAGTTCTATCGAATCTTAAAGTTATGCAACAATAAACTGAAACATCGTGTATATACAACAAAAAAAAAATAGTTCTTCGTGCTGACTCTAAAGATAAGCATCCCACAAACCGGCGCGAAATAATCGCGGCGAAGTATTCGCAACGAAATTCAGAGCGAAATTCGCAATCTGTTTCGCCTGTTTATTCATACCAAAGCGTCTTATTCGCTCCGCGAACGTGAAGGTTTCGACAGGTTGCGTACATTTTATTTTTGCCTTTTGCAATGAGCTCGTCTTCAGAAGAAGAGGAGGCACTTCTATTTCTTGCTTTAGAAGAGGAACAAAATGCACGGTAAGTTATGTTTATTTAACGCCATTTGATAGTTGGGTATGTATTAAGTTTAACGAAGTACATAAAACAAATATTTTCAATTTTGTTTAGGAAACGAAGGAAGTGGGTACATGTTATTAACTAGGAACGAAATAAATTTGGGGAATACCATACCTTGATGCCACAACTTCGGCTGGATGAACAGCGCTTTTACGTATATTTTAGAATGACTCCAGAGTGTTTCGATGAAATATTGAACTTGGTGAAAGATGAAATTCGAAAATCTGACACAAATTATCGTGAAGCTATTTCGGCAGAAGAACGAGTTGCTATTACACTCAGGTAAAAAAATTATATGTATTAAAATTAGTAGGCTTATCGAATACGAAAACTTCAGGGATCGTGAAATAAATATTTTATTGTAATAATTGGACTACATGTTGCCACTAGGATTAAATGTTGCTAAATAATTCGAGGCAGAATTTGCCTCCTCTGTTGGGTATATTATTGGAGTAAACCCAGTGCCGCTTGGGAAGGACGACATACTACTATCATACATACTTGCAGAATTCTGGGTAGACGCTGAAGACATTTCTTCAATATGTTCAAATTCTTCGTGCGCTATTAATTCGGCTATTTTTAGTTTTATTCGGGCTTGACGCTTTAAGGGAAGTGTTTTCACAGTCTGTGCATGTGCCAAGAAAAGTGAATCAATGGCCTCGTTCTCTTTTTTAGGTTTTTTACCTTCAAAATAATTAATGAGCTGTTGTACAGACGAAGATGGTGGTTCATAGCGTTTTCTGCTCGTTTTATATTTTGGTGTAGTTGCAGTCTGCGGAAAGGTGTGCCCTGGAGTAGTCACTGCTGTAGTGTTCAATGAAGAAGGTGGTGCTGTCTGTGTTGCCGAGGCGTTCTGTGCATCTTCTGCATCTACATCAGCATTTTCATCTTCTCCATGGCCGCGGTCTTCCAAATTTTCGGTTTCTACATTTCCAGCCCTTTCCTGATATATATTTGAGTTAAATTCGGCAGTCTCATAATGTATGACGTCAATATCTTTCACATTAGACGACGTTTTGGTAAATGCCAAAAAAGGACGGAAAAATTCCATGTAGTCAGCCCACTGCCATTTTTTTATGTTGCCCACTGCTTGGCCGGTCTTTGGTTTGGTAGATTTTATATATTTTGCAAATGTGTCTCTGATATTCTTTCACCTTTTTTTTACTTCATCACCTAAAAACGATTTTTTTATAGATTCCTTGCCACTGGTGACACCTTCTATACCATTGGGCATAGCTTTCGAGTTGGCTTTACAACAGTGAGTGCAATCGTAACCGGAGTCTGTGAAGCGATATGCAGACATATGGAGCATATATATTTACCAGAACCAACAGAGAATATATGGAAAAAATGTGCTGAAGAATTTGAAAATAGATGGGGATTTCCCAATTGCATTGGCAGCGTGGACGGTAAACATGTAACAATCAAGAGACCTAACAACAGTGGCTCCAATTACTGGTGCTTTCTACATAAATATTCAATAGTACTTATGGCCATTGTTGGCCCGGACTATAAATTTATATGTTAATATTGGTGGTTTCGGAAAAAATACTGATGGGGGTATTTTCGAAACCTCAAACATGGGAAAACGATTTGAACAAAATTTAATGAGTGTCCCTGCACCTAGATTTCTCCCTGGGCAAAATGAAATCTGCTCGTACGTCTCAATTGGTGATGAAGCATTTGCTTTAAAACCATACCTTATGAGACCATTTCCTTATAAGCACACTTTAACAGACGTCAGAAAAGAGAAATACAATGTAAGACTTTGTCGAGCTAGAAGGGTCGTGGAAAATGCGTTTGGTATTTTGTCTCAAAAATGGCGAATATTTTACAGGCCATTAGAAACTAAAATTCTAATTGTACGTACGACATGTGTTTTACACAATTTTTTACGAAGTAAAAGTGGCGATGACAAATATTTTCAATTCTTAGATCCCCCAGAACCCGTGCTTGGAGCTTTTACTGATATAGCAAATGATCCTCGGCGGGCAGCAAGGCTAGCATTTTCTACTCCTGACAAATTCGTAAATTATTTTAATTCTGATATGCCTATGCCCAATATATAGAATGTCCGTTTTCACATTTGTGTAGACTGTAAATTATTTAACAAGTTAATAAAAAATATTAGGTACATACCATTTGTATTTAATTCTTTTCCTATTTCCATCCAAATCTTGTCTTTCTTTCTCACATTCCTGTATTCATCGTTCGACAAATCATAAAAACAAGGGTACTTTTTCACTATTTCTATCAATAATTCCGTTTTTGCCATTGCGAATTTTTGAAGAACGGCGTCAAAAACGCGGTCAAAGGCGAACTGAAATCCGCCGCGATAAAAACGCTGAAACAATCGGATTCGCTTCGCACAAGTCTGAGCCTGTCCGTAAACCGCCGCGTTTTAATCTGATCGCGAATTCATCGCCGCGAAATTTTCGCAGCCAAAGCGAATATTTCGCGCCGGTTTGTGGGATGCTTAAAGCAAAAGCAAATATTCGCTTTGGCTGCGAAAATTTCGCGGCGATGAATTCGCGATCAGATTAAAACGCGGCGGTTTACCGACAGGCTCAGACTTGTGCGAAGCGAATGCGATTGTTCCAGCGTTTTTATCGCGGCGTATTTCAGTTCGCCTTTGACCGCGTTTTTGACGCCGTTCTTCAAAAATTCGCAATGGCAAAAACGGAATTATTGATAGAAATAGTGAAAAAGTATCCTTGTTTGTATGATTTGTCGAACGATGAATACAGGAATGTGAGAAAGAAAGACAAGATTTGGATGGAAATAGGAAAAGAATTAAATACAAATGGTATGTACCTAATATTTTTTATTAACTTGTTAAATAATTTACAGTCTACACAAATGTGAAAACGAACATTCTATATATTGGGCATAGGCATATCAGAATTAAAATAATTTACGAATTTGTCACGAGTAGAAAATGCTAGCCTTGCTGCCCGCCGAGGATCATTTGCTATATCAGTAAAAGCTCCAAGCACGGGTTCTGGGGGATCTAAGAATTGAAAATATTTGTCATCGCCACTTTTACTTCGTAAAAAATTGTGTAAAACACATGCCGTACGTACAATTAGAATAGTAGTATCTACTTTAGTTTCTAATGGCCTGTAAAATATTCGCCATTTTTGAGACAAAATACCAAACGCATTTTCCACGACCCTTCTAGCTCGACAAAGTCTTACATTGTATTTCTCTTTTCTGACATCTGTTAAAGTCTGCTTATAAGGAAATGGTCTCATAAGGTATCGTTTTAAAGCAAATGCTTCATCACCAATTAAGACGTACGAGCAGATTTCATTTTGCCCAGGGAGAAATCTAGGTGCAGGGACACTCATTAAATTTTGTTCAAATCGTTTTCCCATGTTTGAGGTTTCGAAAATACCCCCATCACTATTTTTTCCGAAACCACCAATATCAACACATATAAATTTATAGTCCGGGCCAACAATGAATATTTATGTAAATAGCACCAGTAATTGGAGCCACTGTTGTTAGGTCTCTTGATTGTTACATGTTTACCGTCCACGCTGCCAATGCAATTGGGAAATCCCCTTCTATTTTAAAATTCTTCAGCACATTTTTTCCATATATTCTCTGTTGGTTCTGGTAAATATATATTCTCCATATGTCTGCATATCACTTCACAGACTTCGGTTACGATTGCACTCACTGTTGTAAAGCCAACTCGAAAGCTATGCCCAATGGTATAGGTGTCACCAGTGGCAAGGAATCTATAAAAAAATCGTTTTTAGGTGATGAAGTAAAAAAAAGGTGGAAGAATATCAGAGACACATTTGCAAAATATATAAAATCTACCAAACCAAAGACCGGCCAAGCAGTGGGCAACATAAAGAAATGGCAGTAGGCTGAACTACATGGAATTTTTCCATCCTTTTTTGGCATTTGCCAAAACGTCGTCTAATGTGAAAGATATTGACGTCATACATTATGAGACTGCCGAATTTAACTCAAATATATATCAGGAAAGGGCTGGAAATGTAGAAACCGAAAATTTGGAAGACCGCGGCCATGGAGAAGATGAAAATGCTGATGTAGATGCAGAAGATGCACAGAACGCCTCGGCAACACAGACAGCACCACCTTCTTCATTGAACACTACAGCAGTGACTACTCCAGGGCACACCTTTCCGCAGACTGCAACTACATCAAAATATAAAACGAGCAGAAAACGCTATGAACCACCATCTTCGTCTGCACAACAGCTCATTGATTATTTTGAAGGTAAAAAACCTAAAAAAGAGAACGAGGCCATTGATTCACTTTTCTTGGCACATGCACAGACTGTGAAAACACTTCCCTTAAAACGTCAAGCCCGAATAAAACTAAAAATAGCCGAATTAATAGCGCACGAAGAATTTGAACATATTGAAGAAATGTCTTCAGCGTCTACCCAGAATTCTGCAAGTACGCATGATAGTAGTATGTCGTCCTTCCCAAGCGGCACTGGGTTTACTCCAATAATATACAAAAACAGAGGAGGCAAATTCTGCCTCGAATTATTTAGCAACATTTAATCCTAGTGGCAACATGTAGTCCAATTATTACAATAAAATATTTATTTCACGATCCCTGAAGTTTTCGTATTCGATAAGCCTACTAATTTTAATCCATATAATTTTTTTATCTGAGTGTAATAGCAAGTCGTTCTTCTGGCGAAATAGCTTCACGATAATTTGTGTCAGATTTTCGTATTTCATCTTTCACCAAGTTCAATATTTCATCGAAACACTCTGGAGTCATTCTAAAATATACGTAAAAGCGCTGTTCATCCAGCCGAAGTTGTGGCATCAAGGTATGGTATTCCCCAAATTTATTTCGTTCCAAGTTAATATCATGTACCCACTTCCTTCGTTTCCTAAACAAAATTGAAAATATTTGTTTTATGTACTTCGTTAAACTTAATACATACCCAACTATCAAATGGCGTTAAATAAACATAACTTACCGTGCATTTTGTTCCTCTTCTAAAGCAAGAAATAGAAGTGCCTCCTCTTCTTCTGAAGACGAGCTCATTGCAAAAGGCAAAATAAAATGTACGCAACCTGTCGAAACCTTCACGTTCGCGGAGCGAATAAGACGCTTTGGTATGAATAAACAGGCGAAACAGATTGCGAATTTCGCTCTGAATTTCGTTGCGAATACTTCGCCGCGATTATTTCGCGCCGGTTTGTGGGATGCTTTATAGTTTTTTGAAGTTACTGAGTCCAAATTGAAAATCGGTTAGTTCCTGCGATCTGATTTTAGGGAAATTTCAAGATAATTTTTCAAAATGTCGTCCGTTTAATTCTTACAAACATACGTAGGTATTTTACCTTTTTTTGTCATTCAGTATAGTTAAGATAGGTTGTTAGGTGACATAAAATATTTTCACGTTACTTAAATGCATTGGCCAATCGATTTGACTGTACTTCCAAATAACGTTTGAAAAATTTTGCAACACTTCCTTCGTCATTGGGGTGTCTAGATGGAAAATACATCTCGTAACAACTTTAAACTAATTTCTTGTATTACGAGCTCTCTCTCCAGAGAGAATTCGAATTTTTTACTGGAGACATACCTTCCTCAGTCGTCTAATAGATGTAAACCATATGTGAATTTTTCTCATTTTTACATATAACTCTCGTATCCATCCAGACAGCAACCGGTTCGCTTAGAAAATTTCATGTGGTACGTTGGAAATGCGCTGTTTGTATTGTTCATAGTAAACCAAGTGAAAACCGCGCGGTTGTTGTCGAGGTTGGTTGCTGTCAAAGCGCGGACTGTTGTAATTTTAGCGCGCAATTAAAAAATTTTAATTACTCCAGCCAGAGAAAAATAATTATGCTTCCTTTACGATAATTTTTAGCGTCTAATGATTAATGGTTTTGCGCTCGTTTATCGTCAAGTGCAACGGGAAATTTTTTAATAAAAAATGTATTGAAATTCGCGTTTAATTTGACACTTTCATCGCCGACAGACATTATGGAAATTAATTGATAATTCTACAGGGTGCTCTTTCACTTGCCCGATTCCGCGAATAGGATTTGCTAAAATAGTCCTTGATCTACGATAAAAAACATTAGATAAGGAAAGAGTTATAAAATTCGTAAAATATCGACATTCGCATAAAATAAGGTTCATCCAGGTGCAGTGTAATCAAAACTAGGGAGAGATGCTACAGTCGGGAATCTTCAGCTGGTCCAGAATCTTTTGATTTAAATTTTTATTATACATCTATGTGGCTTGATATTTGTATAATAGTTTGCTGTAACCTATAGTATCTTATAATATTCTGTCATAAACACGAAAAACGTCGCTGATGGTGATTCGAGGTTTAAAGTTTCGACTAACTTTTATATCATGTTTACTTTGGCATTTGATTTATGATTTTTTAATGAAGTCCGCATTTTACGTTAACATTCAACCCACAAAAACATTCTTTTTTTTGGAGGACGTCCAATAATTTCGCGACGTGTTTTTGGGAGGTGTCGATTCGGATATCATGTAATCTCACGTGAGGGTGAGAGTGGATCTTGGTAAGAAATCGTCCAAGAAACAGTGAAAAATTGCGAGAAAATTGGGTTAATTTGGTCAATTAAGATACGTCAAAATCTGATACAAGGTTATTTATCGAGGTTGAATCAAGTTAAAATAAATTCAACGCATTTACACCAATAACAGAAATTTTGAAAGATTTCACGTGAGATTAGGGATGGCTGTAGGGGTCAAGTCAAACCTCACGACATCTTACCAGGACAAAAAAGTCTCAAGTAATTAATGTTTAGTTACTTGTGAACGGTAGTTGTTAAAAATAAGACGCAAATCTACGTTTATACAGCGTAATGAGATTTCAGATCCAACAAAAATACCAAGATTCTAATTAGAATCGAATAAAACGTGAAAGCCTCCTCCAAGAACAAATAACAACCTAGGCAAAAAGACACAACGCGACTTTACGGTACAAAAACTCTAACGCAGGTTGTCGGCATTAATTCATTAAGCTTAAAAGGCCATAAAATTAAATAATTAGCAGTATCTATAACGAACCATGGTTAACGGAGTACGGTGATAGGATCTCTGGGTGTTCAACACCTCGCCAAGTATGGCGAGTTTATTATTCTTGCAGCTCACTGCCAGGCAAAAAAGCATGTTCTGGGAAATTACGTCCTCGGAGGAATTGAAGTTTACCAGGAGAATCGAAAGTTAGTTTTACATAGACTGCCACTATTAGTTTGCACAACTACATACGATAGATACGATAGCCTTCGCTCTGTGATTGAGGTTTGATTAATGAAAACTGTAGCATCAATTTGTTTGTCCCCTTTTCAAAATAGCATATTTTGGGCCACTGGAGTAAGCTTCTTCTGATGTAAAGTTTGGATATTTTCAAAGACTTGTAACGATTAGTTACTTTGAATACCGGGACTCGTTACTCTGGACTCGTTATTAGTTACTTAGTATTCTTTGTATGGTTATTCATTAATTTTGTCTGAAAGTACTTATATCCTATATAGTGAAGATTAAAATATAGGTAGTAGTTATTAGTTATGTTTACGTATCCGATTATGGAGGTCATAGAATAGATAGATTCTATCTATGATCTCGTTACTGGCTATCTTGTTAGTAGATATATCAATTTACTACCGAGTTCTATTGATATTGCTTAATTTATTGTAGTAAACAATTATAATAATAATAAATAAAAAAGAAGTGAAAAGCAGAAACTTTATTTTCTAATTCATTTGCTGTCAGTTTATTAAAACTACTTCTTAAAATAAACAAAGAACATGAATAAAATATATTATATCATCAAAAATAAAATATATATTATCATGCATCAAATAAACTCCAATAATTATAAATCTGTATTACAATGTAAAAAATAATACGATCCACGTTTTTAGACTTAATCTATTTATACGTTCTGTTATGACTTGCCCCGCTATTGAAAAAATTCGGTCACAAGGGACAAGTAGCAACAATACTTGGATATTTTCATAAGCTGCTTTTGGCTTTTTGTTCCGTGAAAATATGAAAATGCATCCAAATTGAACTGGTTTTCATTATAGACTTTTCCATGTTTTTGAAGAAAAGAATGAGCATAAATCACACAAAACGAAATAATACTGAAGATAACAATCAGCACTCGAATGCTCAGTCCACTGTAATTCACCTGTGATTCCCCAAAATCCCAAAC
Organism: Acanthoscelides obtectus; assembly: GCA_963669975.1. Classification (NCBI taxonomy): domain Eukaryota; kingdom Metazoa; phylum Arthropoda; class Insecta; order Coleoptera; family Chrysomelidae; genus Acanthoscelides; species Acanthoscelides obtectus. The sequence goes on along the minus strand of CAVLJG010000001.1, from coordinate 85,577,507 downwards.
AAAAATACCCTATGTCCTGTTATATGACATCTATTGTAGCCAATTAAGCCATCTGCGAACCGAAACATGAACCTTATCCCGGAGCGGCGTGGTAGGTTTCAGAGAAGGAAAAAGCAGAAATCACGTCGTACGTGATTTAGAATTAGAAGTTGTAGTGCATAGTCTCAAATGAAATAGTAACTAAATAGCAAAAAGAACGAGTTTTTTTACCAAGGGCATTAGTTACTTTACATCACTACTCTGGCAAATCGTTCCATATTATCGATATCTGAAGAACAAAGGAACAATTGTACCGTCTAGGTCTCGATGTACAGGGCTCGACCTAACTATCTTATTCTTTCTGCTGTTCAGCACAGTTGATATTGTGAGTTTTGTTTTTAGAGTGGCTTTAACCCCAAAATAATAAAACTGATCAGCTTTATCAACCATTAATTTTACTGTGACTTCTTACAAACTGATAGTTATATCCAGAGGTGGATCCAATCACTTGCAGTTGCAAGACGGCCCTGTTTCCTCGATTCAAACGCGCAAGACTAACCAACGTAAACGAATGAAATATTCCCTGTCACATTCCTATAATTCTCGTTTTGGATTTTTACCGTTCAGAACTGTGTGTTTTAATATCAAAAACCTGGTTCCAATCGCCAACCATCCAGCATTAAAACACAATTAAGCGTGTATCCTCGATTCAAACGCGCAAGACTAACCAACGTAAACGAATGAAATATTCCCTGTCACATTCCTATAATTCTCGTTTTGGATTTTTACCGTTGACCTCAGTTGGCCGCGTGGGTCAGAGTGTCGTGCTACTGATCAGCCGGCCGGCCGGGCCGCGAGTTCGAATCTCGCCTTCGCCATGGATGTTGTGTGTTTGTTTTAGGCAGCAGCGGTGGCCGCAGTAGTAGACTCTTCGGTCTCCTGATCAGTCGCCGTGCGCTGTGCGGGTTCGATTCCCGTCTCCAGGAGAAATGTTTCTCTTGGCCATGGATGTTGTGATTGTCCGTAGGTGGTAGATGGTCTCTGACTGTCGAACGCGGAGGTACCACCCGGCGGTTCTCGTAGGCGGAGCCAGAATGTGTGCATGTGGCATGCACACGTGTTCCCTCGCCAGAGTCCGTGTGGCGTCCCCCCCTTTCCCATGTATCCCCCATAGCCCCACGGTACCCAATGGGTGCTTAGGCCTCAGGCCTTCGTGGTAGTTGGAGTATAAAAAAAAAAAAAAAACTGTGTTTTAATATCAAAAACCTGGTTCCAATCGCCAACCATCCAGCATTAAAACACAATTAAGCGTGTATCTGTAAACAATTAAATATAACCCCACAATCCACCAGACCGGCCTAGGAACATTTGCAAGCATGGTTAACTTTTAAGTTTCTAACTATTCCACCAGAATTGCAGACAAACTTGTATAGAAAATCTGACTGATTCTCATGCACGACCCCGGAGTTGTAAGAGAATGCGTCTGATTAACATTCCCCTTGTTCTTGGGAGATGGATTGCGTACTTATCGGTAACGGCTGCTGCTGGCGTCACGCGCCGGGCGTGACGACTGCTCTGTTATGGAATCACAGGTTTTTCTGCTGAGCAACAGCATAGTGTTTTCTATGCTCTGGCCGCACTACCATGCCCACAATGCCACGTCTGGCAGAGTTCGGTGTCGGGGAGAGGCGATGTTTCCAGATGCACAACCGGTAGGGCAGGGAAATAATGCCTATGGACCTGTTTCTTCTAGGGAGGTCTAGTTTGTACTGAACATATTGCTTTATGTACTGATAAGGGCATTGCGTGGGAAGTGCAGGGTCAACTTAGTTGACGCAATTTTTGTATATGGTGCTTCTACTTGAGCCTTGCGTTTAAGTCATACCTAAGTATTTTGCATTTAATTGCGCCAGTGACGCTTATTTGAGGTGGACTTGTCTATCTTTGTTCCGTAAGGCAGAAGTGAATCCTTTCAGTTTATTTTCCATCTCTGTTTACATTCCACCAAATTATTGGTACCAGTCTGTACTTTATTAATAGAACTTAGTATATCTTTGTCATCTGCAAGTGCTTCAACTGGTACACTGGGCGCAGCTGGAATATATAAGATATACAGAAGATAGGGTGCTAGATCTACAAGCAATCGTAGGAAGAAACCTAAATACCTGAGTACCGCGACTCCTATGAGGAACTTGAGGTGCATTGTTTATACGATTTTTGGACTGCCTAAGGTTAGCAATACTAGGCCACTGCAGACGTTGTAGTCAGAAAATCAAATTACTCATCCTCTTGTTTGACTCTGAAGGTTCTGCTAGAGATATATGACCAAATATTGTAAGAAAAAAATTTACCATCTACGCATGGAAAAGGAAACAGCCGCCAATCTGCAAACAAGCATTTAGAAGAGCAAACAGATGAAATTTTCATTGACAGGTGACATCATTAGACACGAAACTCAGGATGGATTAGAGTAGAATATTTCAAACAAAGAAACTGACTCGGTTTTATCAAAAGAAAACGCGCCTGGGATACTAGGAAAGTCGTTAAATTGCTTTTACCGGCTGTACGTCCTAGTAAGCATTTGCTTAGAAGTTGTGTCTAAGCGTCCGATAATCCCTCTCCATTTTGGGTACCCTACGAGGCATTGTGTCATTATATCTCAGACGCCGCTATCCTATATCATTTCTGTCGGCTGGGCGCTCATTTACCCCCGCATTATACCATCTAATGTGACAAGTGTCATGAATAAACAATCAGTCGATCATTAATCATTATGTTAATATACACGTCCACTGCCATACGTCAACGACACATCAACATAAACCGTAAATGTGTTGTACACCAGTGGCATTGCTGCTTACCCGCAAAAGCATTTACATCGGTATACGTTTATCGTAGTCGGTATGTCGTTTATCACTTTGCCAAAACTTGAAACTTACAATCGGTGTATTTCAAATTATAATATGATAGATGGACGTGCTAGTGTAATTGCATAAATCAGGTAGGACCGGTCAACAAATTCAAACAGGTTAGAAGGAGCCATTGCATGGTTTGCCACGCCTTTTTTTACAAACAACGGGAAATGGTGATGTGACTTCTCTTTCCTCTGTCTTTTAAATTAATTACCGAATTAATAAAACACTATAAATGAAATCTAAGGGTCAGCCAATGCAAAAGAGTGTCTAGTGGCGTGCAAATTTATACCCTAGCTCATTAAAGCGGACCATCGGGTTAAGAGCGCCAGTGACGTAAGACGGACTAACACAAATCTCCGAGGTGTTAATCGGAACTTGTTTTGCCTGGCCACCCACAGAAAAGAAAAGAATCTCACAGTAATGATAAAACCTAAATAATTGCACACAGAGAGAAAAATAAAACAAGGTATATAAAAAAGAATCACAATATATTATCAAAACATATGCTCCACCACTGGAGTGCAAGTCAAATGAACGGATATTATTCAAAACTATCTAACAATAAAATTATTAGACCGTGATAATTAACCCTGCAAAACGTTTACCATGGTACACGTACAAGGGCTTCACAAATATACACTTTACAGATATTTTAACGCCTAAACCTAAACTTAGGTGGTCTTCTTCCAGTCATGGCTCTAGGCGCAGCTGAGATGTCCGCAGCTGACAAACGCTCAGGTTAAACGCCAGTGGCCAGCAGTAGGCAGAGACGTGAGGAGCTGCTTGTAGCGTTTTCAAAAATTTACATAGTAAAAAAACCCTAGAGAGAGAAAGACAGCTTAAAAATCCACTATCTGTTCTCTGTCTGAGACAGAACTACGCATTTGAACACGTGAAGAAAAACCATGTACATTCATTTTCACAAGAAAAGTAAAGAAAGGGCAAGAAAAGATAAAAATGTACTAAAGTGATATATCCTCAGAAATTTATCGCTTGTCCTAAAAGAAAGTTATGGCGGCTCAAAAATCAAAAACATGATCAAAGTAATGTAATAAGCCCAAAAGAAGGTGACTTGTAGGCACTGCCCTATATTTGAATACGAACAGTGCCAAACAAAATCAAGTACACTCTATGAATTTCAGTCAACAACAATCAGTATATCAATATCTATAAAATACCCAATTATAATGATATTTTACCTGTTCACATCAAGGTTTTTTGTCAACAAAATCGCCTGCGAAACAGCTACAAGGCAGCTACAAAACAAAGCTGGAGGAGTGTGAATGGTGGTTCTCCGCAATGCCTTCCCACTAAAAGGAAGCAGAAGAGAACAAACTTCTTCAGGACATGCATTAATGCACGTAGTCCGATGGTACACAAAAAAGAACTCACCGCTGAAGGTTAAAATCCCATTAGAAAATGGCTGGGGTAGTACCCAAACCAACACAACTAAACGTAAGGTACAAAATAACGGGTACTACTCCATAAACTGGTGTTTGGGGCGTTAATATCCCAGAATCTGTAAATTATTACCAACGAAACAATCCACGCACCATACCTCGGCAGAAAGAGAAGAAAAATGGCGCTCGACCCGTTTGCACACGCAACCCCTAAAACAAGGTACATATCTTGATAGTAAATCAAATTTCACACAAGGTGGCGCTGGTTGGAAACAGCTCTACGAGGGACCAACGATATTTTATGAGGAAATTTCTGAGATAGTCGTTAGTAATAGTATAACACACACACGCACGCATGCACGCACACTAGTAAGTGACCAAAATAGTAAAAAAAGGTTACGTGATTTTGGCACGTGACTGGTGTGTCGTCAAAATTGTGTAGTTTTATTGCGTACTTTTGACCAATTTTTCTATCATTGCCTACCAAAGTGACAAACCAATGCATCGGCGTACATTTTTTTCTCTGAAGAGGATATTCAAGTAGTCAATCGTACTGGGTGTAAGTTCCAGCAGGGCCGAAATACTACCTGGGTTGCGATGTGAGTCATTCGGTCATTGCTAATAAGTAGGGACCAATAAAATAAGTCAAAGAAACCAAAGTAAATATTTATTAATGGCACAGGATGCCTAATTCATGGTTTGTTTTGGTTAAGAAGAAATTGTCTTCACCAAACAGCAGCAATAACGGCATACCTAATTTGCTTGAGTTTTACTCACCTTTTCTAAATAGTGATCTGAGCACTGGCGTGGATCTTGGGGGCAACGGTGCCATTGCACCCCAATGCCTCAGACTTGCAGGAAAAAATAAGGAAAGGGGGAAGAAGATGAGGAAGAGGAAAGAAAAAAGGGAGAAGGGAGGGAAAAATAGGAGATGAGAATGGAGAATGCGAACTGGGATGTAGTTAAAATAGACTTCACTGCTGTAGGGGTCGTATCTGGTAGCAGATGGCATATTGTACTGCCTTGTTGATGATGAAAGGGCTTGACAAGAGATAATCAGCAATGTGACATTATTCTTGATCCAATATGGTGGTCGCCGCTTAATGGCGATTTATAATTTCCATGGTCACTGCTATGATATGGGAGTCAAATGGTAGAGCTTAATGAGATTGACACAGTAAGCGAATAACGTCATTCTAAATTACATATGGCGATTGCCGCAAAATATAGATTTATCATCATATAATTGAAATCTATAGACATTTTATAATACAAATAACGTAAGAAGTTTTAATGTATTTATTAATATTAGTAATTAATATTATTAATAATAGTATTAATGAAACATATGAATGCTATATAGAAATTACTAAACTAGTTATTCCACTTCATAAATACTAAAAAATAAAAAATAAAATTAAAGAACAAGCTTTTGTTTACCTGTTCATGAAATGAACAAAAAATTTAGATATTGTTCTCCGATTGGAAATATTAATAAACTATAATGAAGCTCCTTTATCTCAAGTTTTCAAATAAAAGCGTAAAAATGTGATACGCTTTTATTTGAAAACTTGAGATGAAGAATCTCCGGACGGGGTATTAGATTTTTTGGATCATTTTGAACAAAAAAGGTCCCCACCCATTAGCTGGCCGTGTTTGAGTTGCAAGCGATGGCAAGTCGGCAAAATCCTAAAAATGCTTAAAAACTCGGTTAAAATTATTAACTTCAGGGTTGCCAAGTGTCTGTTCTAAGTTCAAACGTTCGCTGAAGTGTTTTAGGCTTAGTTCATTTTAAAACATTGTTACTTAAGTGCCATGCAAGCATCCATCTAGCTAACGGAATACTGAGTCGAAATCAGTAAATTTCTGCCACGAATGCGAGGTTTTCATGGTTTATAACTATGGTTCGAGAATATGTACCCAGTCATCTAGACGTCGTCGTGTCTTCCGTAACATAATGACTTCAATCGGCATGATACAATTCTGGACTTTGTAGTTTAATCTGCCACAGTTGATTGTCCATAGCACGCATATTTACGCCCTTTTGAGCAGATGATGGGCATTTGTTTACCGATTTTTTATAGAAGCGCATGTAATTGCGATCAGCGGTTTTTTCTGCAGTCGGTTTTGCGGAATGTGCAGTTGTGCAATCCCGTGTGAAAAAAATCCGGATGTGTGAGAGGTTATATTTGAAATTCTGGGAATACGGATGAATAAACATGGGACGTTTAACATCTGACAACGATTTTGAATATTAAATAATTGGACATGACGAGTAGCTGGAGATCACGTGAATCGTGTTTCGTCGAACAGTGGCGATCCAAACGAGATCTATGGATGCTGTTTCTACATAAGCATGATGGCTTTCTTAAGAACACCGCGGATGGTACTGTCACAGAATCACCATCCCCAGAAGCTTCTCTTTCACAGAGTCCCGCATACATTTTTCAGCTAGATGAGTTGACCCTCAGCACGCCTATCACATGCAGCCCGTCACCGCGTCACGTTAATTTGCCATATTATGCTGCTTAGGAATATGATAAGCTCAAATTTATAATTATACTATTTAATGTATAAGGCACAACACATCGGCAAAGACATACACCTTATAACGTACAGTGTAGATGTACTTACTATGCAGTTCTCTTGAATTCGCACTGCATTGTGTTAATGTTAGGTATATGTTTAAATATTCACATTATCTCGATTTCGCAGAAAAACAAGCAATAAATTATTAACCTTATTTAGTTTTTTTATTAGTTTTTTAATGGTTCAATTCTACAAACTGATGTTATACAACAGCATGAGTCCTACTTTAAAGAAAACTGCATTCAGAACGCAAAAACACTGAATTAGACGCCGCAGAATTCAAGATTATGATAACCATTTACCTAATGTGCAGTTCCAGACCTTGTACTTTCATCATATAAACTGAATCCGGCCTTGGAATTTAGGGTTTCCAAAACATCTTTAGTTCAGTTTTAAGCATTATTTTGTAAAATGCTGGTGAAAAAGTTGATAATCCTTGAAATTTTGAGTTTTTGTGTCACATAAACTATTGACAATAAGATATTTGAATAAATGAAAATATTAACTAAAAAACTAAAAGAGGCGCAATCAATCTCTTTAGCTAATTAATCAGCACCTTTTGTTGCCTTTCTTGCACGTAGTGAATCATTTCAATATTTGGCTTGACAGGAGTTGTTTTTGTTATTTCAACAAAATTGGTTCAATGGTGCCTAAGATATGTGATATTAAAGATTAGGTGGCATCAGATATATCGATAAAAAGCTAAAGCAAAAGAATTTATTTACTTTAAGATATTAAAAGGTCTCGGTTCATATTACCTACCATTTCACCATGTCCATTCAAGTACGGAACACCATGTATACTGAGGTACTGTCTGAAATTTGACACTTCTGCTTCTGTTGACGATGGTACTCTGGAAACATTTTAATAGCCTACTTTCAAAAAATAATCGTCTAATGACCTGTGACTTCCGGACTGGCCCTTCTATAGTTTAATGGTCTTGGACTACCTGTGATGTATACCGTATCTTAATAATTCCATCCTGGTGCAAAAACGGGCATTTCATGGTATTTAGCGCATGCTCCTATTTTCATTGTTGTTCTATATGGGTGCACCGCAGATGTAATTATGAGATACAAACATCGCTCAGGAATTTTTTGCAGTGTTCCGTGCTTACGTAGTGGAAAATTTGCACGACGACAACTAGAGAGAAGGGATTTGGTTTTGCGGAAAATCGAGTTAAGTCGACGGACTCTGTACTTCTCGCATTGTTTATAAATGCTTTCAAATTAAGGGTGCTTCACTAAAAATTCAGCTACATGCATCATTCGATGAAAACTAACTCGTCTTAATTGACTATAAAAAAAACTCACATAACCATATATATAATATACACGAAAAGTGGTTTAATAGAGAGACTAGAAACGATATACATATATGGTAAAACGGTTTTCACAGCGCGATTGACCCTTATAGGTGTGTTTTTCTAAATTATTTGGAGATATACAGGGTGCTACATAAATTCATGGCGCAACAAACATGTTTTTTTTAACGAAACAGAATATACAGGGTGTTTCACAACTTATCCGACAAATTTTAACCAAATATGCATTGTTACGAAAAAAGTTGATTTCTCAAAAAAAAATTAATAAAAGCCCTACAGAAATTAAGTTATAAACCTTAGTTTCAATAATAAATTGAAAAATAAATATATGTATTTTGCGTTCATTGTCGTGATATTAGAACACGCAATAATAATTTATTGTAACAAATGTTGTACTAAACAACAGACGAAAACAAAGTAGCAGGAATTTTTTGTTTTTTCATACAGATAAGAACGTGTAAATAAGGTTTAATCTGTATCGTGGGTGACCTGAATGAAGAACGGTCGATTTTTGTGAAGTTAAATAAGAAAGTATTTTGCGAGTTTACGTTTTTAGTTTTTAAAATTTAAAATTGGTACATACGTATATATGTACACTAATGCTTGTTTGCACACCGATTTCCGAATAGGCACATACCAGATCTCGAAACATTTAGTTCAGTTGTTCTACGTGCACGTGCTAGTGGAGATTTGCGCCCCAGACATGGAGTGGATGGGGTCGGGTTCGCCCAGAACGCGTTTTAAATGCCGAAGACGAAATTTTGGATATTGTGGAAGAAAATCAGGGAATAAGCCCAAGGCAGGTCCCAGAAGTGTCACATGCAACAGCGTGGCGCATATTACATGAAGCCCAACTGTACCCTTATCACGTCCAGAGAGTCCAGGCGTTGCTACCTACAGACTACCACCTAAGAGTAAGATTTTGTGAGTGGTTATTGCAAGAAAATGCTCTAAATGCCCGTTTTACAGCTGATATTTTGGCTACCGATGAAGTTATTTTTATTCGTAATGGGATAACCGATCTTCATAATACACACGTTTGGTCTCTTGATGATCTTACGCAGTGGTCCAGACACACTTCCAACATAATTTTTCTTTAAACGTGTGGGCAAGTATTGTCGATTAACATCTAATTAAGCCGTTCATATTGCCAGATCGGATGGATGGTCACCAGTATTTGGATTTTCTTCGGAATGATTTGCAGGTTCTTCTTGAAGATGGCGGTCCGAGCATGGATGTGGTTTCTGCACGATGGGGCACCTCCGAATTTTCGTTTAGAAGTTCGTGATTTTTTGAATCAGGTATACCAGATACGCTGGATCGGAAGGGGTGGACCAATTGCATGGCCTCCATGGCCTCCCGATCTGAATCATCTGGACTTCTTTTTACGGGGATACTTGAAAAACTCCTGTTCAGAATATTGAAGAATTGCGTGACCGAATCTCAGTGGCTGTCGATAATTTGAGCCTTCAGGCACAGTAGGAAAGAGGTGTATTTGAATTAGTGCGCCGAAATTGGATTAGACGCGCCCAAGCTTTCACTGCAGTCAATGGAAACAATTTTGAACAGCTTTTATGAGTAAGTGAACTGTTAAACTGTATTATTCTATTATCTCGATTTCTTTGGGACTTATATGACATAGTTTTTTTGAGAAATCAACTTCTTTCGTAACAGTACATATGTGGTTAAAATTTGTCGGATAAGCTGTGTATTTTATTAGATATTTGGTAAAACCTTTATGAATACAAGAAGAACGATATAATACACTGTAGGAGATCGTCATTTCTTTAGTTATTTTCTCTTTTGTCTGTAAAATGCCTTTCTTTAAAAGCTCTGACCTCCGGTCATTTCCTGTTGCTTTTCATTAAATTTTGGAAAGGGAATGAAGTACGCCAGCTTAAGATCCAAATAGGCGTTCAAGTAAACTGCTAATTGTTTGTATCAAAGAAAGCTTATGAAACATTAAACCTGACAGAGTAACATATATAGGGTCTGCCATTCATCATTTTTGAGAAAAGTAACATTTTGCAGTTCGGTTTGGAGGTGACGTAATTTTTCGCCTCCTCGTTCAACGAAATACTACGCAAAATGGCGGACTCAAAGCTTTCAAATGAAGGCATTTCTTAATAATAAAATAACTAAACAAATGTCTATCAAAATCCTACAGTATTTCTGTCGATCTTCTTGTTTTGGGAAGATCTTTAAGAGTGTCTAAAAAAGTGTAGAGCGTTCCACTTGAAGAAAAACATGTTTGTTGTGTCACGGAATTATGCAACACCCTGTATATTTCCAAATTGAACAGTTTTCGAATATCTAATATAGCTTTTCTATCAAACGACTTTCAATTTTTGTTAGGACACCCTGTATACAGTCCCTTGAGGACATTAAAGACGAGTTAGTTTTCGTAAAATGATACAGGAAGGTGTACTTGTACACACAGAGTCTAAGGCAACATACCTTAACACCCTGTATCTCCAATAGAAAGCAGAAAAACTGGATTCTAGATGCTTGTTCACTCTCTTAGACGGATGGTGTTACGTAAAACTATTTAAATCGACCAATCAATTCTTCGACTCAGAGCCAGAAAATTCCATATTCCAGTCGATCCAGAGAAGATCGAAATAATAATGCTGTTGCAGTAGCTTAGTATTTTCATCCCATTATGAACTGGTGTTTCCTAAAGACCGGGTTTAATTCCAATATGGTTTGAGTTTGGTTATGATATAACAATATATGTCATATATCATTATTTCCGGACTACAAGTATATTACACCAAGATAAAAATGAATTATGATAGCATTGTAAGCTGAAACGTTCTATTATTTCATAGAATTCGGTAAAACCTTTGTTGTGCTTGATACAATGTTCCACATCTCAAGTTGAACGTTTCCATAAGCCACGTGTGACTATATTAGCCGTATTCCAGTAGATGAAAAATTTTGTTAATTACCAGCTCATTGCCGATAAAAAGCCTAAATCATAGGCAACCGGTAACCAGTCGAGCTCCGTATATGGCTAACTGGTTGGTACGATAACCTTTTGGTTCCTAAGGTATCGAATCGAGATTATGAAGTGATCTACCAGAAGGGGTTGAATCCATTTGTATCAATTTCAAAACATGGATCAATAAGATATGTATCTTCATAACAGCCGCAGTGCTCCAGAGTTTAGCCTCTAGCTTCGAAACTGGATGCTTCTCAGCAACCGCCCTAATCGACGTCCCTAGTCTCATCGAGTTGAGTGAATTAAAGCTAATATAATCGAATCTACCTTGGAAGCGGAAATGTTGCGGCCAGCTCGTTACCAAAAAGTAATTTTTATTTCGTCGATTCAATTACAAATCGAATAGCTCCTAAATTAGCGAACGTGAAATCCTTAATGAGGAAATTCGCTGGGGGATAAAAAAGTGCACGGGAATGACTGCGTTAGCCGCAGCTACATTTTATATTACTTACTTGGTTTCATCTGAATTAGATTAGAAGATACAGGGTCGACCGGAGTTTTGTGTATAAAAAACAGGGTGTCCTAGAATTACATGTCAATACCTCGTATGCATGTAGAACACAATATAATAATGTCACAGGTTCTACGTGGGTCCTCCTAATACAGTAACAGAAAAACGGTTTTTTCAAATATACTTTGAACGACACAGTAGAAGTCAACGAAATTTTGAAGCCTGAGTAACTAGTTAGGCGTCACATGGTGACCATGAACAAGGATTCGCTCATTTAGATCGCCATGCACATATCAACTTCAATGCAATGTTGGTAAAGTATCACAATGACCCAAAGATAACATTTTTGGAAAGCCTTACTCTTAACGAAAATGGTTGGCATGTACGCAATAAAGGAGCAAGAGCAGAAATAAAATGATTGGTAACCCGAGCGACGCACGTTTCTACTTATTGGGTTAATTAGGTCCACATTGAGTTGCATCGAAAACACCGAAGTGAAAAATATGTCCATCTCATCTGGATACGGGTGTAACATGAAGTTTCTGCTTTCAATCTTCATCCTCAGCTTTGTTTCTTCCTCATGGACTCCCTATTGAAATTTTGCGCAATTTTTGATACTGCATTTAGTTATGAACATAATACATTTATTTGTCACGATCACATATTTAATTAAAGTAATATATTTTTCTATTGTGTGGTAAATCTGGTATACGAAACAAATGACTATCTGCTAAAGAGCACAGTCGTCGATGCTGCTGAAAAAATGACTATCTGACAATTTCAAGGTCCATCTAGGAAATTAATTTTTTATAATAGCTAAGGTTTGGCAATGTCAGTCTATGACACACTATATATTTTAGGAATCAGAATTGAAAACTCTATTCATCTGTGCAAAAATCCAATATGGCGTCCATAAGAAACAATAAAGGCGATCCTGGAGGACGATTTCAAGAAAATTCAGTTTTTTCCGTGTCTCTCCGGAAGCACTTTGAAATTTGATCTGCATTTTGTTAGTTACCTAAATACGCATCTTTGCCCCCGTTTAAGTGGCTTCGTAACTCTAACCGTTTCTGAGATCCCAATGTCGAATTTTAACCTCCCGGTATAGTACTTAAAAGATCCACCAACTGTCCCAACGAAAATAATATCTATCTCTAGTGTACGTACTCCTCTTGTTGCAACTTTAAAGCAGCTTTATCCTCAGCAATATTGACACGGTTTCTAGTCATTTTCTAAATAAATGTATATGAGAAAAGTTCCGCAGCTACGCCACGCAAAATTACCATGGATACAGTTACAGCTTAACAGAAAAAATGTGAGTTTGTGTATTTTCATACTTCTATGTTATTTGCTTGACAATGGTGGTAGATTCCACTGGTTGGAACACTCCGCTAAATCTTGCAATTCCTTTTGATATTACCAATATACTAATCTAAACAACTTATATAAACAGAAGGGTTTTAAAAATCTAGTTGTTGTGTCAGACAAGCCTTTATTTCCTCCCTTAGTGGCTGTTATGTTTAGTTCCTTTGGGCAATTCTTGTCTTCGATATAATTATGTCTCTGGGCTTTAAAGGACTGTGATGGCATCTCAGGGATATACTTATACATAAATATAATTACTATCTAATATGCCACTACTTAATAATTAATCTGAATATGAAATTAAGGAAAGTATCTGAAATGATTCGTTACGCATTCGTCTTTAAAAGAAAAAAAGTAATTCTTAGCTGGTTGTAGCTATCAAGCACATTCTTTTATATATCAAAAAACAAATAGATGCAGATTATCTACTGTATACGGACCTACCGCGTAAAGTGAATACATATCACAATTATCTAGGAACTTTTTTTCATGCTCCGTCTGGTTGAAACCAAATAGATACATAGGCAGCAGCGGTTGCCGCAGTAGTAGACTCGTCGGTCTCCTGATCAGTCGCCGTGCGCTGTACGGGTTCGAATCCCGTCCCAGGAGAAATTTTTCTCTTGGCTATGGATGTTTTGATGGTCCGTAGGTGGTAGACGGTTTCTGACTGTCGAACGTGGATGTACCACCCGGAGGAACTCGTAGGCGGGGCCAGAATGTGTGCATGTTGCATGTTCACGTGTTCCCTCGCCAGAGTTCGTGTGGCGTTCCCCCTTTCTCCTGTATCCCCATATAACCCCACGGTACCCCACGGGTGTTTAGGCCTTAGGCCTTCATGGTAGTTGGAGTATAAAAAAATACAGAAATATCAAATAAAGTGAACAGAACAACTATCAACGTTCACACAACGTTCCACTTGTCATTACCGGTAACATGAACTTATATCGTAATTTTGCACAAATTAATCGATGCTTGATTTGATTTATTTGACCAGGTTACTTGATTTATTCATTCTCCATATTTATCAATTATCTGCAACAAAACACTAATTTTAACAGCACAAATCAGGACAGGAGCGAATACAGCTTCTACTTTGCCTTGTCCGCTTTACCTGGAGTCTCTTATTCTGGCATTCTATTTTCTACCAAAAGCAATGGTTCGGCTTCTCTCATATCTTTGAATAAGGAGGTCCTTAAACAAACGCTGGATACCTTGATAAGGCATTCATGCAGATGGTATAAGATTTATAAGCGCAGGACGTAGCTTGAAAAATATATCTTTATTTTGAAAAAACACTCCCCTGGTAGCCAAAATTACGCTGAACCTCCTGCAATTGATAAATGCTTACTGAGGAACCTTGAACTTTAGACAGCTTAGACCAGAGTGAGGCTTCAAGACACACACACAGACACACACACACTAAGGCGCAGTGCCTTGGTATGAGGTAGGACTTAGAGAATTCAGGCTTTCGTGAAAGAGCTTGGTCTTGAGGAGCTCTGACTATTGACACCGGATTTCATTTTTGCTTCCACTCTTTACCATGCTCAGTCTACCACCATGATTATTGTTACAACGTACAAGTCGAAAATATCTATTTGCAAGGAGAAATCCGCATCAGCATAAGGCATCACCGAGGGAACAGTTGAAGTTGCCGCGTGACCCAATTCAAGGATATTACCGTCGAATTAGCGGGATTGTAGTTGAGAGTTCGTATTATGAAGTTTCCTACTTTGTCAACTTCCGCGCGCTGCGAACACCGCCGCTGCTGCTGTTGCCGGCATGGCGGCTGACACGAATCCTGATGAGTTCAGCTGCAGCCGTCAGATGAGCAGTGGCAGGATTTAGGAGTCAAAATTGAACAACGTATGCAGGCTGAACTGAATGTGTTTTCCTCCCGTCTCTGTCACTACGACCAATCGCATACAACGTTGTTTAATGCTTATTAGCAATCACGTCTAGCCGTGTGGAAAGTAAATAAGCAGATATGGTGTATGAAGACAAACTGAATATGTTATGCTCAAACAGGTGACAACTAGCGATGACAATGCAATGCTGAAGGGAGCTGAATTTAAGGAAAAATATAATTTCTGTAAAAAATGAATTGCCTAAAAGTATAGCACGTGTACATAAACTATATTAGTTGCGGTACTCAACAAATTAGACCTTACTTTAAAAAAATATATTTCTCCCGGTCTACTATATACTACCAGGTGCCAGAGGAAAGAGCAGCAGCACTGCAGATTACTGCAAAATTTTAAAAACAATCCTTAAATGTTTTTTTATCAAATAAATGTTTGTACACTGCTTCCGAGTTTGTTAATGTGTGCTCCGTTTGTTTTTCTTGTCTGTTTCTGATTTATTTTGTATGTTTGTTATTCATTTTGACAAACCCGATTAATTGCTTATGCCCAATGCATACTAAAGAATTATTGTTATACCTCTAAATTGCGATTTATTTTACCTTCTGTCCCGATTTGAAACAAATCGCACCTGGCAACACTAGTGACAGCACTGGCAACTATCATTTACGTACAAAAGTTCGTTGAAACTTGATACATCTTCGACCTACACGATGAAAATGCAGAATAGAAGGTATCTGGCCTGTACAGGAATAGTGTTATCATTCTATGATCTGGTAGATGTCGCCCACCATCAATGAAAGGATAACCCGTCAATTAGCCGGAATACCAATTATTCTCAAGGTAACCATGCTATCAAAAATTGCATGAATAGACACAGGCTGAACTGTGTTTTTCAGTAGATCATACATGCTTGCTTCCTTTCCGTCTGTCTCCAAACAACTAGACCTAGCGGCCACGGTGGTGACCTGGCTGTCAACTGCGAACTGGGATACAGTTCAAACATATAGCTTGCTGTTTCACCCTCGTAGTGGTGGATTCTGGTAATTGATGGCACTTTGTGGTCTTATTTCGATAGAGTCTAGATAGAGGATAGTTGCCCAGCTTTCGTTCGTTGAGACCAGAGAAAATGATGATGAGCTTTTAAAAATCACGGAACAACTATCCATAGTTTTCCGTCTGTGGTCGGATAAACGTATGCTATATTACTAGTTTCAATGGCGAGTAGACCATATTTATTATACCAGAATCGGCGGCATCTGGCGACCACGGTGGTGACCTGGCTATCACATGCGAACTGGGATATAGTTCCAAAGTAAAGCTTGCTCTTTCGCTCTCACAGTGGTCGAGTCCGGTAATAATAGATGGCACATTGCAGTGTCTTATTTCGATACGACTAGATATATACCGTACTAATGATTCCTAAAGTACTATACTGTAATGAAAAACTGCACATCTTTCGTATAAAACTATTTTCTTGGAAAGCTTAAAAAATAACTTCATTGTGTTTCACAGAGAACCAAATTTGTCTGACGGCTTGAGTTCAATGTGTACGAGAGAGGAGTGGTATATAGACACATATATAAGAAAGAAATAAAAGCCGGCTGGACAGCGATGCTCATCACCTCGTTGCCTAGCAAGGCTGACGCGGCAATGTGCCGCGTTACCAATATGTTATTCCAGTTCGTTGAATTAAGATGCACACGGAAAATATGCGTTAGTTTATTTTCTAGGTCCAAATAATGATTCTGTTTAGGATCGATTCCGGATCGGCCCTTTTTGGCCGAAATGAAAGGTCAGGTTCACCACAAATTCTGCAAGATTGCATCATTGGTTCGCGTGGCAACACCGCATTTCGTACATTCCAAGGCAAGGTTTCCACGTTCATGATCATAGATGCGCAGTTCTGGTCGGTAGTCATCTAGCTCTCATCTCCTGCTGCGAAATGGTTTTCACCTACGTACACGCAGGCAGTGATAATTTGTATTGCTGTCGCAAAATGTAACAATATCAATAATAAGGATGTGTTGATTTTATTACCATCGGTAAATAAATAATTCTCATTAAAATGGAAACAAAATATTAAATTAAATGTTCGAACTGACCATTTTAGGTTTGACAGTAACCTAACCTACTGTAGATTGTGGGAACATTTTCTGGTGTAACATATTTGCAACGCGGCAGATTGCTCGACCTTCTGCGTCACCGTTACTAGGCAATTAGGTGATGACCTTCGCTCTTCACCCGGCTTCTATCTCTTTCTAACATGTGTTGATACACACTTCTCGCGCTTCTCTCTCATACACATTGAACTCAAACCGTCAGACAAACTTGGTTTTCCCTGTATAATTGCACCAGTCCTTTAATTTTGGCATCGAAAAACTTAGTTTGCTAAGAGTAAAATTATAACTCATGTTCTATGAAGAGTCCATCGAGGAAGTGTACTACTGGTATCTAAACTTTATAGTTTGTACTCAGTTAAGGAATGAGTGAGGACCAGTACGAATTAATGAACCCGTTGCCAGCCATCATCAATCTATAGGCGACCTACTAGGGACTTTTACGCCTCGATCTTCGATGGCCCCGAAAAGCTGTTTTTCTGCAAGAGCTAAAATGGTCCAGCTCCAGAACCTCACACATTCTGAACCCTTGTATAGTCTCCCTATCATACCCTAGATCTAGAATCTCATTGCATAACGGATCTTGTACGACCCCCCAAGTAGTAGGTGACGCCCTGTCTAAAAGATGGCGTCAAGTAGGTTGACTGCACTTCCCATACAACACTCACATCAGTTGTGTTCGGTGTGTATCACACCTGTATCATTAGACCATAGTTCCCACCCATTTGACAACGATACAATCTAAAAACTTCTCCCCTGCCCTACCAAGAGTACTGACCCCCCTGCAACGTTGTTCTGACTAACCGTGCCACCCGCCAGCCACCTATCTGTCACACCTCGACGTTGGTATATCTATGTTAGTGTCGTTGCTGCGACGTGTGTTAAAATCCCTCTATCATTCTGATTCAATGGCAAATGTACGGAGAAGCCTATGACGAGTGAGATATGTCTAGTAGGAGCGTAGAACTATCAAGGCTGAAAGCGTATCGATATACTAACCGCCAACTTTTATCCGCAACAATTTTTTTTTCTGAAGATGATCAGTAGCCTCTGAAACGTCAAAAAAAGACCGATGTTCAGGCAATTTTTATTTGTCCGGTTTTGCTTATAGCTCCGCCGCTACCGGATTGATTTTGAAAAATTGCAAAACTTTTTTTGTCCTTGAGTTAGTGGAAACCTTCTTTAAAATTTACGTCAGAATCCGTGCGGAATTTTCTAGGTTATACCGAAATAACTGACAATACTATTTTCGAAATTTTTCTCAATTACTCAATACTCTTTAATATTTCCGTTTCCCTGTACATTGGAATTCATAAATTCGATGTCCGTTTACCGAGTTAGCATAAATTCGTTTTAGCTAAAACTTGCCCGAATTTCCATTACTCTTTCATCATTAACTGTATATTTTTGTCTGTCCGCAATGAATAAATGAAGCGTGAATTAATTGATCTGAATTGAGTGATTAAAATTTCACGTTGATCGCATTGGTGAGATAGAAAGGGATAACCGTGCGGAAGCCATATATGTTGCAAATAGGGATTACCGCGAGGTGCTTGTCCTGTTTACGTCGCTCTTGCAATCGCGTCGATGTGTCTGCTGTAAAAATAAACGCGAATATAACTTGATACTGATAGTAATCAAATTAATTATACAGGATCTGAGAAAAATACGCTCCAACCCAGAATCAAACATTAAATAGGCTCGTCGAGTGAGTCACTAAAATGTAATACAGTTTTTCCCGATTTTTCAACACAGATTCCGCTCCACATATTTTCGCATTGCATACTTTATGTTGTTTGTGCTGTGTTTGGTGTTATACAAAAGTGACTGGATGATTAGGATTTGAAAAACGAGTTTTTCGGGTTTTCCGAAAATCTGATTCCTTCAAATAAACTCTTGACCTAAGTGGTTCTAAGAAAATTTTTGATTGCTTTCAAAAGCATCAGAGTCCAAGAAAAGGCCAAGTTTGAGGGAGTTCTGGCTTGTTGGTCATAATACTGGTACCATTAGACAGGCCGTTATTCAATCGCAACAGGACCGATTCACAAAACTATAAACATTTTTCTGGCTATAATGGAGGATCCAGGATTACATATCGAACGTCACAAAAAATACCTACTATGTTATCTCTGAAAAACATTACGAGATTAAAGTACAGGTCTATTGACTGAAGAAATGAGCACCCTGTTCGAATTTTGAGGGTCACGTACGCCCAAAAGATAGGTATATAAAATTTGCAGTAAAGAAAACGTTTGACATACATTATCTCTATTTGTCTATATAATACCTAAGTGTCGTTTTCAAGTATTGCAAACGACTAAATAATTACTTAAAAAAGCAGATTGTGCAATATTTGCTTAAATCTTTCAAATAAGTAGTCCTAGTAACTACTAGTAACATATGAATTGTCAAATTATTGTGGAAGATTCTATATAAATGGATAAAACAATGGAATGCAAATATAAAGAAAAATAGCAAACATAGTTAAGTATATATGATTTTTGGAACTTCTACCAAAACATTTTTCTGTTTTCTGTTTTGAGTTGGGTACGACAATGGCCGGGTCACAAGTAGGGGCCACAGTGGTAACCCGGCTTGTGCGAGTATCAGTATCAGAATTAAAATACGCTTGAATTCCTACAAGTCGCTTCCCTTCATGTTTCCATCTCTGTTAAGAATCCCAGGACGCCAAGCTGGCGTAAGGACTAACGAGTCACTGCCACTATAATAGGGTATGACGACGAACAGAAAAAACTGCTTGTATTTACTAAGAATGCTCTTAGTTATATTAATAATTCCAGTTAAGAAGGTGAAGCTTGGAAGCTCTGGCGAAAGCTAGTTTACAATTACTTTAAAGGGGCGTAGGTATTTGCGTCTTTTCACGTTTTCCGTGCCAGTGCATAAACAGAGTACATTTGGAAATGAAAGATGCATGTATAAAGGTAGATCAGGGAAAGCACAGCTCTTAGCTTCGTTCTAGATTAGATTGAAGAAACTGGTATAAGGGTGACACTATTTATTTATTTAACAAATTACGAACATGAAACAAAGAAAATATGCGAAATAGACAACCACACGGTAGTTATACATACAAGGAAGAAGCACTGCTATTTATAATCATAATAAGAAAAATAATTGAACCCAAAAAATTTAAATACAAGCTCCTACCTAGTATTTAATAAAAACTAATTTCTTCCGATTAGAAATATGCTGTTTTATGCATCTTAACGTTTGAACTATAACGAAGCTGTTTCTTCACAACTTTCCAAATGGGTACACCCTTCCACCCTCTAACTGTTGAAATGTAACACGGTTTTCGTTATTATTCAAAGGTTAAGAGATATAATGCGGCATATTATTTTCAGTCGGAAACATACTTTTAATAGATAGATAGTTAGTTAATAATAAGACTCGTTAATATGAAACTGAGGGTCACATATGCGTTTGAGCAAATATGCTGGAAAAATGTATAAATATAAAATAAAAATAGGAAATTACAATAACAAAATGTATGACATTTCAACAAGTTAAATCACAATATAGGTACCGCGCAATAATATAAATGTGTTCAATCTGTAACGGTAAAATATATACATATAGTCGAAATCACGAAAGATGACGATTACGTCATCATTTTAATCTGTAGTAAAGACAAACGACAGCGATTTGTGAATATATTTAATGAATTTTCTGCTATGTTAGACAGAGGCAAACACAATTTTATTGTCTAAACAAACTGTATTGCTAATTTGCATGTATCCGAAAAAGATAGACGATTTCATGTTGCATGATCGATCATATTTGAAAGATTAATAGTTAGGTTATGTTAAAGCAGGTTATGTTGTTTTCGAATAATACTTTGGTCTTTGGTGTTCCTGTCTTAAGGTATTCTACTCATACCTGGTTTTTTTTTCAAAACAAAAACTCCCCACTTATTATTAAGGTATCACTCAAAAGCATGAAATAAAATGAAAATAAAAATAATCAGTGAAATAACCTAACTTCGTAAGATCATAATATAAATTTGTTGTCATTATGTTCCTGATATCGTGATTTTATAATTGATTACTTCAGTACAATTTAGGGTATGACGTAATAGTCATCTTTCGTGATTTTGACTATATACTGCGACTTTTATCACAAACAATGTTCGTCTAGCGGATAAACATCATTGAAGCTTATATAAAAACGGGTAGGAGAATCTGTTAGAATTACATATATAAACACAATAGACATTGAGCAATGAGGACAAAAAATGGTTAAAAGCTTAAAAAGAAGTAATCCATACTTGCGTTAACACCTGAAATAAAAGTACATTTACTGCACGATAATAGACAATTCACTGATAACGAAACGATTAACAGCCTAAAAGAATAAAATAACAGAGACTTTCATATGTTAAAAATCTCAGGTAGAGAGTAAACGCATTTTTCAACCAGATATTTCCTGAGATGGTTTTTCAGTGCAAGGATCTATACATATATAATTTTGTAGCTTTTTAATTCACACCTAAATAAGAGCTTATTTTATTTTTCACTTGTTAGTATTGATGATGTCAAACAACTAAATTAGTAATTTCTATCGAATTTACAAATATTTTATTAATGGGAATTCAGAGAAGACCTTACTTTATTTATGCCATATGCTCGTATGACGTAAATACAGATCTATTTATAGGTGTGCTTGTTCAGTTGTCTGAATAAGTAAAACCTACCTACATTTCTGGGAAATCCTGGAAAACTTAAATTTTATATTCCTATTATAAATGACTAAATGACTATTCATTTTATATAGAAGCCAGACTCTACGATGTAAATGTTTGTCAAGAAGTAATAAACTGTATTCGTTTGCCTCGTTTCATTACAGAGTTCCATGCTTTTAAATTAACTTATCATTTTGCAGAATAGTTGCTATTTCTTCTCAATGTTATTGCAACTCCTGATGAAGATGGCAAAGTCCATTGAAAGCTAGATATATACTAAAGTATAAAGAGTCCTCTTTGCTTGAATTTTGTCGAAGTACCAAACAAAAGGCGGAAGCTTTATTTTTGACCTAACTGGTCTAAACGACAATGACCAGGTCTCAATATATATACAGGGTGACTTTGAAGTTGAGTCATTAATTTTCAGATAATGATTGTAGAAGGAAGATGCATCCGGGAGCATTTTGTAAAGACTGCCCCCCCGTAAATAAGAATCATGTCCACAAGTTCAGCATTTTCGTAAACATGTGCCATTTTTGATTTCGTTTGAGCCACGCAACACACTACTATTCACTCAGGATTTATCGACTGACGAAAAACATCGTGATAAACGTTTCAAATTCTTTCGCTTTTTTGTTTCCGATGCGATGAACCGGTCAGGCGGATTATATCCGTTGTCGCCAAACACGAGCATATAATAGGCAGGGCGGTACTCAAACTTCCAAAGGGCTATATCTTTGTTACTTTAATTTTACCAGAAAAATGGTAAAGGAAAAAAAACATTTCTTTTGATCAGATCTACTCACTGTTAAAATAAATGACTCAACTTCGAAGTCACCCTGTATATATATAGTATTCATAGTTAATTGCCTTAACTGTTAGGAGAAGATATCCTTCAATTTCTTTGGGTAGAAGGCAAAGTATTGCAAAAGTACAATCTTATAATTTAAATTCTCAAGCTTTCGAAGATCTATGTCTTCATCGTCTGGAGTAAGTCGGCGAGATTGTTGCCGTCAGCCGGCAAGTGTTGGATAATGTGGAGGTTATCAATGGGAAAAAAAGGATGAAATCTCGAAGGAATTTTCAGTAGTTGATAGTTTTAAAATCTGCAAATTTCTTCCAAAATCAATCAACGTTTAATTAAAAAAACCTTTCAAAATGATTTCCCATTTAATAATAAAATAATTCCGTCCTAATCAAACCTCATCAGTCCAGCTTTTTTATTCGTCGACTATGTGTTCCCTTCACTGTTGTTTAAAAATAATTTCAGTAACAATCTCGCCGATTTACTCCAGACGATGAAGACATAGATCTTCGAAAGCCTGAGAGTTTAAGTTATAAGAGTGCACTTCTGCAATACTTTGCCTTCGACCCAAAGAAATTAAAGGATATATATATAGAGAGAGAGAAAGAGAGCGTGTTTCAAATTTTGTCTACATAATATCGGTGGATTTTTTACTTCGAATGACCCGTATCTTATTGCATGTTCAGATAGACCTTTTTAAATCAAGAAAATTAATACGACGTACTATATATAGGGTTCAGATTAGTAGTTATTCAGTTATAACCTATTCAAATAAAAAAAAATCGAATTTGACGGCTCGTCAGTTCGCCACTTTGACAGATACAAAACATTTTTTTAGTCCTCGCTTCTTTTCCAATTAAATCTCTACTGATTTTTGTCCCTAAATTTCAAGTATTGACCGTAGCGTGTTCTTTTAGCGCCAGAAATTACTTTTTCCCATCTACAAGTCTCTACAAATGGCATATAAGGGTGGCTCTAAATTATTGCTCATTTATGACTACTGATGAAATTATACTTATCACACATAGGTCGATTGACTTATTCTGTGACTCTTCCTTAACAAGCATTTGTTACGTTGATGGGTATTCAATCGATGTCGATCAAACCTTCTGCGAGGCATTTGTTTATCCGAGCTCTCTTCTATGATCACATATCTTGAGTTTTTCCGACAAATCGGTTAGGCTTATGCTGTTCTCCTCAAATCAGTTTTTGAACTATAGAGAACTGGGCGATAGAGTAAAACTTTTGTTGTCGGGGTATCTACATCTAGGGCCTGGAACAATCCATCAGAAGCGGATTTCGCGGGAACGACTGACTAGGCAAACTCTCTCAAAAGCACATATTCGACGGATATTCAGTACCATCGCACCCCGCACTCAGCCACTACTCA
The DNA here is from genome assembly GCA_963669975.1 of Acanthoscelides obtectus. Classification (NCBI taxonomy): domain Eukaryota; kingdom Metazoa; phylum Arthropoda; class Insecta; order Coleoptera; family Chrysomelidae; genus Acanthoscelides; species Acanthoscelides obtectus. The sequence goes on along the minus strand of CAVLJG010000001.1, from coordinate 85,553,604 downwards.
TTAACATAGCTTCTGTATATTGGCGTTGACTTGGTTTGCCTATGATGACTAGATGACTAGACTGGTCAACTTACCAACACTGACCAATGAGTAATATCTTGAGCAATATGCCGTAACAAAGACCATGATCAACTGACACCCATCAGAATCTAAACTTCCTGGGCTATGCAGCAACATAAAAGATTATCCGCTGTATGACCATGATAATTATACAGTTCCTCGGCTGTCTTGATTGTCCCGGCATGGCGGCTTGTTTTCTATGCTTCTTTGTTTTGTTGTACATCATGCGGAGGAGTACCGAGCCGAATCCGACAAACTATCAGCAGCATTGCTACGAAAGCAGGTCTTTCACTTCTTTTCCATGCCATGTTTGTTGTCATTTGTTACAGTCGTTACCACCAAGGAAGTTAATGGCCTTAGATACGCAGGTAAAGTAAGCAGGAAGATGTTGTGAGATCGTACTACGAGGGGGGGGCCCAGAGCTGGACAAGAGATTAGTGAATAACCATGGAACATCACCGTTTACAGTTGGTCATGGTCACATAGATGAAAAGCAAGTATCTCATTCAACCTGTGCTTATGCAATCACTTAGGTCCAATTTCACTTATTTAGACAATCAGAAGGCGTTTTTGTGGCAATGGTTCTAATTAATCTAGTCGATTTCTTGTAAAGTATCTCTCAAACTGGAGAAACATTTTACGATCTTTGTAAGATGGGTCCGGCACGGGTATTAGGTATCTTGAAAAGTGACATTATGTCGATTTTTTTGACATTGTATTCGTTTTTTCTGACATTAGCTAGGGACACGTTGTGAACTCTCTCTCTCTCTTGTAGTTGTACGTGTTGCCTAAACGTCATGAGGTTTCAGTTATCAATGTTTGTCTCTGATGTGATGTAAAACTTGCTTCAGAGATGGCATTACTGGAGATCTAGGCTGTAAGTTGTAAACTATAGCTAGAAGGAAACGGCAATGCATAGGTGCATAGTGAGGACTTGTGTGCTAATAATATGTTTTGATGATAATTCCACTGGATTCTTGTCTCAAATAGACTTACATGAGATTCAAAGCTAGGCATTAGTTGCGCATCCGCTTTTTCTTATGCATTCTGGAAATTACATAATATGCAAATTTCCAGAATTTCAAAAATGAGAGATAAGAGACAATTATATTCAGTGTACACTATCGAATTACTGGTGGCAGTAATGACACACAACGCAGGCGCGGTGGTGATTTCCCGTAATTCTCCTCCAAGTTCTTGAAAACACAAAAAAAAAACGAAAAAAATCGTAATTTATAACTTTGAACATAACCTGTCTTCAGAAAGGACAAGATATAAATAACCCGTCAGGAACAGCTAATAGATCTTCTTCATTGGAAGCATATTCAGTACTGATTTTCTGACACAGCAAATATATTATAATTATACACGTACATACTTATCCAGATGGGATCTTGCTATTCAATCAACTTTCTTGTCAAGAAAACTACAGACTTCTCGGCTTCACCCTAAAAACTACCTAGTCGGCAAGATGACATTTTATAGTTTCTTTTTGACGCTTTATAGGTTTTTTTCATAATACACGTGGTGTATTACCATATTTAATCAAGAAACACTTCAAAGACGGCTCCTGATTGGTCGAAAGTGCTACATGGAGCAAAATCTGTTCCTCGATTAGTAAAATTGGGCGTTAGTAACTGTGTAGTATCACCTCTGATTGACTGTGATGGTTGACAATAAGAATTTCAAGTCATGAACCGCGATAAACCGCAGTTATTCCTTGGTTATGTCCTTGATTATTTTGCTATTAGCTCTTCTGACACAGAACAGAGAGCTGAGAACGGTGTTGCTACATGCAACTGTTTTGTGGGCGAACGTCAACGATTATGCATATAATTCAAATATAGATAAATACTTTCAGCGCACAGGGTTATTATTGGTCTTGTCATAAGCGGTGACGTTTTAGGACTGTATCGTCAGTCGTTCCTACAATTGAAGGGGTCAGTGCAAAAAGTGGCTAAGTCACATTTTTTAAGTTTGGAGATATGACCATTTGAATGTTGAAAGAGTCTCCCACATCCACAAAATTTATTGATAATGACTAGTAATTTTTTTCATCTCAACTACATGTTCAATGGACATACTGACTTACACTATGATGTGAACTAGCGATTTGATTACGAGGAAAAAAAATCTGAAAATTTGGACTTGGCCACTTTATGGTCGAAAAATTAATACAAAAATATAAAACGTGAAAATTATTACTTTTATTTCACTTTATTACAGTGTTACATAACAAAAATAGTATTATTCTTGTATACCATTTATCGAAAAATAACATCGACACAAAAAAATTCTAAATTATGATGAAAACCACATTTCACAAAAACCAAAAAATACAACAAAACAAGGGTCTATTCATAAACATCGACATCACTTTCGATATCACCCTCAGTGTCATTGCGCCTGGGTATAGCCATATCAACTGCGTTAATAAGTGTTCTCCTGTAGAACTCAATATCACCGGAAGTTACTAGTTTTAGAAGTTTCGTGACAGACTGAAACTTTTTAGTTTTTATTGTCAGGTACCTATCGCCATATGCCAATTTGGGATTCGTAGATATTTTTCTGTTCATACCCACTTTATATAGATGGACATATTTGTGCAATTTCCCGTCATGGATTCTCTCGTTTGAATGGATTTTCCAGTTCCAAACCTGAAAAAACGAATTTTAGAAATTCCTGGGACGGAAACCTTGACAAATGGCATAATCCATCTTTTATAATCCTTAACTTGAATAACTCTATCGTCTGCAGCTAGATCTCCATTTGTTCGAAGGCTGTGTTGAATAAATACGACGTCAAACGGATTTTTCTTCCTACAGCTCTTGGTAAGCTCACTGTAAGCCTCAGGATTGTCAACCTTATCCAGCTTCAGTCTTTTTTTCTCTATTGCACCGAAGTCTCTATCTACTGGCATCATAGAATGTCCTGGAACTGGATACCATATTTCAATTTCATTGAAAGTGTTATTTTTAAATAACTGATCTAGGAACGTGAAAATAATTCCATTTTTATTTTGGCTAAATGCATTGTCACAAAATATTTTTAGCTTTCTCTGTTGATGATCCTTGTTTGTCATAATATAATCATTCAAACATGTTATAACTTCATTTGGTCCTTTGTGAGCAAAGTTCTCAGTGTAAGTATACATTGTTGTTCTATGAGTTTTCAAGTTGTGAATGCCGAAAACGTGCAGCCATAACTGACTGACGTAATATTCATCTTGTGCATTAGTTACAGGTAAAGGCAAGTTCTTTTCGTAGCCAAAGCATATTATCATTTCTGAAGGATCTGCTGATTTCTGAACCTCAGCCAACTTAGTTTTGAACACCTCAGCTTTCCTGAGATGAACTTCTTTATTTACTTCCAGCGTCCGCAAAAGTTCTTGATCTGATTTCATTGCGGCTTGTTTTATATCAACTAGGAGTTTTGTGGAGGTATTGCATATATGCTTTCGCGGATATTAAATTCTTCGTTGAACACCTTAGCGAAAATCCCATATGATACAGTATCGTTAGGGTGTTGTGCGTTGAAATTTTCATGTAATTTAGTAATGGATAAGTTAGGGTATAGATACTTTCTATTGCGGCTATCAGATCTTGTGTAATGTGATTCACGAGCTGGAAATTCGGAAATAAATTGTCTCACTTTCTGGAGAGATTCAGTTTTGGTTCTGTTTGGCCTGTTGGTGTGACGACCTCTATTATCTGCTGGTTCTGCCTGCGTCCTAACTTTCTTCTCTAATCTAGACTTAAAAATCCCGTGGACTGCTAAAAAGGCCTTCTGGCATAAATTCATTTTACTGCTTCCGTTACTAACTTCATAGGAAAAAACTGTACGACTTCGCGATGTTTCATCTTTACGCTGACGAGATCGGGATTTTAGCTCTTTTTTAACACAACCTTGTAAGTAAATTGTTTGCTCTGCATGGCTAGACAGACTACAATATCTTTCAAAAATGTCAATCTGCTCCAATTCACTTAGTTTCCAGCCACACTTACATCTGCAGTTGCCAACATCACGACGCTTATTTTTCTCTTTGAATAGTTTTTGTTTTTTCAAACTTCTTTTCCATTTTTCTGGAGAGCGAAGCTTCTTTTTACCTGTCATAACATTTTCGAGATCTTCGTCAACACGAGCTGGATTATTGCTAATGTTACCTGAGTCTAAGTTATCAGATATGTGTTCATTTTCGTTGAAAGAATCTGAACCAACCATCGCCAGATTTTTCTTGCGCCCATTATCTTCGTTAGGATCATATTCGCTCCCCGAAGATACTTCTTCGCTATAACTACTTGATTCTAGAAAGAAAAAGTTGAATAATCTCAAAATCCTTGTCAGCATAACCAATACAGGCTTATTAACATCTTACAACAATATAAATCATGATAAGAGGACTTGAACTTACCATTGTCAGACATTTTAGTATGGAACTCAAACAAAAACGTGATAACAAGCAAAACTGGAGCAGCAACAAGACACTTCTCTCAAAAGTTAGGTTATAAAACCTGAACACAGCATGCTAAGATGTCAAACTCAAAAAGTGGATAAGTCCGTGGACTATTATTTACACAGATGAAGACACTTAGCTCAATTTCAATAAAATGTGGACTTAGCTACTTTTTGCACTGACCCCTTCAATTGTAGGACGCCTTTATGGCCTCCTTGCTTTTGACAGTTTTCTACTCTTCCGTGTCAGCGCTCTATTTTGAGGTTATGTTACAAATATCTATTTGCATCAAATTATTCGTACTTTTGACTTATATCATCTGTTATATAACCTACAATTTAAGAAGAAAACCTATCCTGACAATAGGAGGGCGCTGACGCTGTAGAAATCTAGAAATATCCCAGCCTTTCTGAAGGAGAGGAAAGACTATGAAAATCAAGAAGGCCATAGAGACGTCCTACAATTGTCGGAACGACTGACGATACGGTCCTAAAAGGGCCATCTCGTGACGATATCATTTGACAGCTGTTTGTTACAAGCCATGTCACTTGAAATAAAAAATTAAAAACCAATCACGACCGGTACGGGTATTAGGTATCTTGAAAAGTGACATTATGGCGATTTTTTTGACATTTTGTAGGTTTTTGTACAAGATGTTAACTTGGCACTAGCTGATGAATACTTTGTGAACTCGTTTTGTAGTTTTACGTGTTGCCTAAACGTCATGAGGCTTCAGTTATCAGTGTTTGTCTCTGATGTGATGTAAAATCTGCTTCAAAGATGGCCTTATTGGAAGTCTAAGCCGAGGCATCGTGAGTATTTGTATGCTAATAATGTGCGTTGATGATAATTTCATTGGATTCTTGTCTCAAGGGCACTTACTTGAAATTCAAGTCTAGAAATTAGTTGCCCAACTACTTTTTCTTATCCATTCTGAAAATTACAAATGCAAATTTGCTGAATTTCAAAAATGAGAGAGATAAGAAATAATTATATTCACTGTACACTGTAGAATTACAAGTCATATACCAGGTGTACAAGTATGAAATGCGGATTCGAGACAACAGATGGAAAAGCGCAAAACGACATGTGATTTTTTGCTCGCCCGGTACAAAAGGAAGTAGTGTTTGCATCGCATAGTTACAGGGGATGAAAACAGGCCATGCTCTGTGTTTGGTGGGACCAGAGGGGCATGATCTAGTTTGAGCTGATGAAACCTGGGAAAACAGTTAATACTAACCGTTATCAATAACAATTGACCCATGTGAACCGTGCGCTGCTTGCAAAAAGGCCAGAATACCAAAAGAGGCAACACAAGGTCATTTTCTTCATGATAATGCTCCATGACATACGGTAAAACCGATTTGCGACTCGTTGAAAGCACTCAGCTGGGAAGTTTTACCCCACGCGGCTTACTCACCAGACTTGGCTCCTAGCGATTACCACTTGTTTGCATCGATGGGTCACGCACTTGTTGAACAGCATTTGGTTCGTACGAAGATGTGAAAAAATGGCTCGATGACTGATTCGCAGCAAAAGAGGAAGATTTTTACTGGCGTGGTATACACAAATTGCCCGAAAGATGGGACAACTGTATAAAAAACGATGGCGCGTACTTTGAATAAAGCACTTTCTATAATTCTTAAAAATTTAACGTGTATTTTTCTTAGACAAAATCCGCATTTCATACTTGTATACGGGTACATGATAACAGTAATTACACACAACGCAGGCGTGGCGGTGATTTTTTGTAATTCTTCTCAAACTTTTTGAAAACGCAAAAGAAAAAAAAACCGTAATATATAACTTTGAACGTAACCTCTCTTCAGAAAGAACAACACAAATAAACCAACTGGCACAGATAATAGATATATTTCATTGGCAGCATAGTCAGTAATAATTTTCTCACATATATCACAGATTTTCAACACATGCACCAATACAATTATCCAGATCCGGTCTTGCTACTCATCCAAACTTTCGTTCTTTCACATTTTAAATATTACAATTTGTGTTTGTATCGTTCATCAATTCGTCCATAGTTGGACGCTTTGGATCGCACTCACAACGATCCTAGTGAGCAAACGTGGAATGACAGATTGCACCCTAAAAACTAGCTAGTCTGCAAGATGACGTCTTATAGGTTTTCTTTGACGTTTTATACGTTTTTTACATAATACCCGTGCGTTATGACTGGTAGATAAAATTGCTTAATGTTTTCCATTTTTCGAGCAGACTGTCTTCCAGGCCAGGATGAGTCTTTTTACATTTCGACGCACCGGTCGGATATATCAGTGTTGGCTCACTAGGTGGCAGCAGACACATAATACCTACTCGCGATTGCACATAAGCTTGAAACAGCTCCTTTTACGATCGGTTATGGTCAGAGGAATGGAAACCAAACAAATCCAATTCAGCTAGATGTAGTAGATGTAGTTGCTATTGGCAGCGATGTAGGTTTGACGTTTATGGCAGATTAAGAAAATTGCTGCGGCTGCAGAAACAGCTTTTTCCTACTATCGAAACAGTAAGTTTTGTTGCTGGCAGTCGGGCACGCGGCATTGACGTTTTGTTAAGAGCCGTTAGAAGGTGACGGCTTTGCCGCACTAAAACAACAATGTAGTTCGCGAAATGTTATTAGTAGGCACATTTCACTTTAACGTAATGAAGGGAGTAAGATTAGATGGGAGATCCATAAAAATAATGGGTAATCTGTACCGTCACAAGAACATATTTGCGAGAACAGAACCAGGAAAGACTAGAAGGATGGACTCGCTATGAGTATGTTTTATCTCACATACCGTTCAGCATAAGTCATATTAGGGGTACTTAAGCCTGGGATAATCTTGCGCACCGTGCGTATCCTTGGACGTGTGTTGGTCCCGCTGCTCTCTTATGCTGGTGTTGCTGGTAGTGGTGCTGGTCTCGTTGGTGGGACTGGTTTCACTTGTGGTACCGGTCTCGCTAGTGGTACTGGTCTCGTTGGTGGTGCTGGTCTTTTTTGTCAGGACCGTCGCCAGGCCGCAACTTGGAGCGAGTGGGTCTATGAACCTCCTGACGAGCTGGAACTGCCACTGTCGATATAACTTCGCGCACGCAGGATGTCTTTTTCTTCATCATTTGATTGCGCCCTACGTCTCCCTTCCCGGATAGACCGGATGAGGAGTTCGGGGAGGTTGAATGTTTCGGTCCTCTTGTCCCATTGCCCTGGTTTGCCACTCTTCTCTCTCCTTCCTATTCCGGACGTCCCTGGTCATTCTGGCGATGGTCTGCTAGTTATCCTTTGCGTGGATCATTTCTTGTACCATATTCTCCAGTGTTGATAGCGCTCCGAGCTTGGTCCGGGCTTCTACTCTTTGTGCCTTCCACATAGGACAGTGGAAAAGGACATGCTGAGGAGTATTCTCCACAATACAGATTAAGCACTCGTTATCAGTGATATGCCCCATTCTTTTCCTGTAACTACGGAATGGCCCATGCCTAGTTAATGCCTGGGTAACATAGTAGTTTAATTGGCGGTGCTTGCACTCCGCCCAGATAGCTATCACTGGTATCAGCCGTTTCGTCCCCTGTGCTGTGTCAGTTGTTTGGTTCCACTCAGATTGTCACTCGATCATGGTAGTGCTGGTCTGTTTGTTCACACTGGTCTCGTTGGTTGTACTGGTCTCGCTGGTGGTGCTTCTCTCGCTGGTGGTATCGGTCTTTTGTTTTTTTTTCTTGGGGGGAAATCACCAAGAGATACCTGAGATCGGATATCTAGTATCCGCATTCAGGTTATGCCACCTGGGCTAAAACCCCCTCCCCCACCCTCATGCTGGGATTCGCCTGCGCTTACTACCAGCATGACTGTGTCTCACACATGTCTTCGTTTCCTCAGCGGTTTCTGCAGTAAAATTTCCATGTATATGTCCTAGGAGTTTGGGCTGTCCGTTCTTCTTTCATCCTTGTCTTTAATTGATAGTATTTCCCTGATGAATCTTTGTATTTGTATCCACGATTGTTTGTTCGCCATCATGGTGCTGGTCAGATTACTCTCCGTCAGAGCGTGTCCTAGACTAACAACGACTTGTGCCCTTTGTCGCTCCCATCTGTTGCACTCAAAGAGAGTGTGTGCAACTGTGTCTTTTTCTTGACAGTACATGCATTCATCGCTGTCTGATTTCTGTATTCTCTTCGTGAATACTCGAAAAGTACCATGCTGCGTTAGTGCCTGCGTTAGGTGGTAATCCAGTCGCCTGTGCTTGCAAGCAATCCACTTCCCGATGTCAGGTATTATTTTTTTTGTCCACTGAGCCACGTCCTCCGTTAAGTGCCACTCGTCCTGCCATTTACTGATGGTGACCTCGCGCTCCTCCCTTCTGGCCCTCGCGGTTCTCCCATCTTCCCGGCGGTGCAGTCTCACTCTTTCTTCCACAAGCAAGTGGATCGGTGCTATCCCTGTAATAATCTGTAAGGCCTTCGTGGAGACCGTCTTGTAAGCACTCGCCACCCTCAGCAGCATCTTCCTTTGCACTCCGTTGAACATTTGCCTGTATCTAGTAGTGCTCATAATGTCGTGCCAGATTGGGGCGCCGTAAAGTAATGTTGAAAGCACCACGCTATTTATAACCTCCCTCTTGTTGCTGGTAGGTCCGCCGATGTTTGGCATAATTCTTGCTAACGATGCTGCTTTTTTGTCTGCTTTTGCTGCCGTTGCCCGAATATGCTCCCGAAAGTGGCCTCCTTCTTCTAAGTGAATTCCTAGGTACTTAACAGACTTCTTTGGTGTTACGGAAGTTCCTCTGCAGGTAAAAGTAATACCTGCTTTTCTCCGCTTCCCCTTTATGATGACAGCTTCTGTCTTCTCCGGTGCGAGTTCGAGGTGATGGGGGTATCGGTCTTGCTGGTGATATCGGTCTCGCTGGTGGTACTGGCCTCGCTTTTTCTACTGGTAACTCGCCGGCAGTACCGGTCTCGCTGGTGGTACCGGTCTCGCTGTTTTTTTTAATTGACAGGGGTCTGTGCTGCGGTGGTAAAGTTGCACGTGCCGCTCTTTGCGACTGGAGGATCCCACTCCAGTAAAAAACCCCTGCCTCCTGAATACACGTTCCGTTCTTCATTGGTAACATCGCTCCGGTACCGTTTTCGCATTTCTTCAGAAACGGTCCTGCCAGCCTCACATCGTGCACCTATGTACTAGCTTGCACTCTCTTCTTTACAATTTCTCCCGGGAACAGTATCTCACCTACTTGCAATTCGACAAGCTGTCTTCTGGAATTATATTTTAGGCAGTCAAAGTATGTTATGTGTGCCTTGGGCTGTCGACCTCCGCAGAGAAGACGCACTGCGGTGTGTTTGTCAGCTTGAGACGGTGTAGGTAGTCGATAAAAAGTCCATGGCCAGTGAAAAACCTCTCACCTACTTGCAATTCGACAAGCTGTCTTCTGGAATTATATCTGAGGCAGTCAAAGTATGTTATGTGTGCCTTGGGCTGTCGACCTCCGCAGAGAAGACGCACTGCGGTGTGTTTGTCAGCTTGAGACGATGTAGGTAGTCGTTAAAAAATCCATGGCCTGTGAAAAACTAAGAGAGATAAAAATGTACCTCTCCATGCTGCCACATATTCTTCTGTCTCTATCGTTCTTGCCATTCACGTAGTGTGATGATTCTAGCTTGTGCGTTAGTTATTGGATCTCTACTTTTGCGTCAGTTGTACAGTACGACTATTTTAGCTGCCTTGTGTGCCGCTGCTTGGATATGCTTGAAATGCGTGAGCCTCGCGTCTATTTTCTCCCCTAGATATTCAACCGTGTCAGCTACTTCAACGGTCACACCAACAAGAGCGACTTGCAAGGGGACCGGAACTTGTCAGCACAACTAGCTCTGTTTTACCAACGGCTAGCTGTAGACCATGCAGCTTGAGCCAGTCATGCACCTGTGCCACAACGTATTCCACCCTATTTTTTGCCTCTTCTGGGTCCCTCGCTTGAACGATTGCAGCAATATCATCTGCATACCCAATGAGCCTCGTCCATCCCGGAAGCTCTGTTCTCAGTATGCCATCATACATGATGTTCCAGGTCCAAGAACAGATCCTTGCGCAACCCGAGCAGTGACCTGCCTTCTTTCTAACCCCTGGGTCGTTTGATAAATCAATTGCGTGTCATGGAGGTAATCCGCTAACACGTTCAGGAGATACACTGGCACCTTGAATTGGTGCTCAAGTGCAGCAAGGATGTCCTTCCACCTTGCAGAATTGGAGGCGTTTTTGACGTCTAGGTGACTAGCGCGCAGGTGTATCGCGTCCAATGATTTCCTGTCCAAGTTGAGTCGGTATAATCCACCACTTCTTGAATGGCATCAATAGTTGCATGGCCAACTCTGAAACCATGCTGCCTTCAGAAAAGCTCACCGGCCTTCTTTACCGCTACGCGAAGTCGTTGTCTCAGCAGTCTTTCGTATAATTTTCCGGCATCATCTAGCATACATAAGGGTCTATAAGACGTTGGCGTAATGGTTGGACCTTTTCCCTTATCCAACAGCACAAGCCGTTGCACCTTCCATTTCTGTGGGAAGGTTCCGCTTAGCAGGCGTGCATTGTACATATTCAGGAAGATGGTTGGACACTCATTGGCTGCTAATTTGATTATTTATGCAATCTGGTCCGGGAGCTTTTCGACAGTTCGTTGACTCGGTTGCTGTTGAAAAGGGGGATGTCTGCCTCCACTATTGCCGACTGCTTGGGAGTTATCGGGTGTTGCGCAAACAGGGCATCAACAATGCCCTTCATGGTGTCCTGATCAAACGGTCTAATGGGTGGATGCTTCTCTAATCGCTGCATCACAATTATATACCCAAGCCTAATCTAATACCTTTTAACTTGTTTAATGACTATATTTTTCCAGATGCTGGGCGAAAAATAGTACAAAGGATGGTGATGCGACTGCTGCATTTGCAGATTTTTCTTTGTGGATTTCGGGCGATCTCAAAGTATTGCTGCTCTCTAGGTTGACCCGAAAATTCTCAAGCAGAAAAGCAGCACTTTGCGCTATTAATACACATAAATCAATAGTTATGTGCATTTTCATTACAAAGATCAGTGCCGCACTTGAAATTTCTTAAAACGTATCTCTCGAGCAGCGCAATAGTACTTCTGAACACCTAAATATCTAATCAGCAAAATGAAATGAGCTGCCTGCAGTATTATCTTAAATATTAGTCACTGAATATTCTTTGTCCTCTGCAAAGATGGTCTTGAAGTGAAGTAGTTGAAGCAAAATTGTTAAATGAGGCTAGACGACTTTTGAATATACGCCACAGAGATATACTAATCCGGCAATCTAACTTTTAAACGTCTTTGAAAGCTATCCTAAAATAATTTAACCAGATAGTGTTTTAGCGCGAAATAACCTGCCAGTCCTCACTCCTTAGTCGACTGGTCGTTCCACGTTTAAGATTACTTATTGCTCATTATAATTTAGAGTTGCTTCCTACCCATTTTCAAGTTTTAATGAAATTTCTTGCGTCTAGGAACTCCCGATAAATTTTTTAAGTATTTTATTTTCTTTCTTAATAGTTGCTCCATTATGAAATTTCCACTGCCCTAACTGGATTGTGACGGAATGAGATAAATTGTACGTAATGTATTTTGCCGTAAAAATGAAAAGGTTGTGGGGGACTTTTGCAAGCTGATGTCTACAACAGCGTTTCTCGTTCTTCATAATTACAAAGCAAGAAGAATCTTTCAAATCCCAGATCGATTTTCTCCATTCCATCAGGTAAAGCCGAGGAGGGGCCATACGTTTTTCTCCGAATTTAATTCGGGCCTAGGACACAAATCTTGAAGTGAGGGAATAGAATAGTTAGTAAAGTGTCGTATCAAGTTTTTTGGCAGCTTTTGTCGCGTCTTTTTACGTTTATCAAATACATTCACCTATTTTCATTTACATAGATATGTAATGTACGACCACAAGTCGTCAATATTTACTTACGTATACATTATTATTTATTATTTACCTAATGAGAGTCAAACTATTTATTCCTGATTGAAAGGTGGGATTAGACTCATGTAAGTGGAGCAAAAAATATTATTACCGGTTACGTAACAATACTCGAGTCAAGCTACTCAACTCCATTACATACTACTGCAACTCCGTTCTTACTTGGACGGCGAATAAATTGAAAAGAAAAAATCGTATATAAATTGCGCTACCAATATAACGCCTTGTTTATGGCAAACATGCACTCTACTACAAATCCTCAGAGCATTCAGAAAAGATGTAACAGCATTCCGCATCGCAGATTGCATCTATCAACACGTGATCCCATCTTTATGATCCATTAAAATCACATTCGTCGCTCTCAGTAGCAGATATGTATTCCGAGCTGGCGTGGAATTTGGCGTTACGGTCGTTTTTGTAATGGCTGTGATTTTCTTTCCGTGAAACAAGCACAATATCGCCGGTTACAAGGTCTGATAGTTCCTCGCTGTCCAACGCATTTCAATGGCTTGAAAGAATTCCAGTTATCAAATAGGTTTGCTGTGAGAATTGCACGTTAGTGGTTTCCTTGAACCATCGTGTCCATAGTTCAACATTCCACATTAGAATGTCTTCCAATATAGTCAACTATTTGTCTGATGATGAATATGATCTAGGTCGGTTTTTTGCCTTTATTTGAAGTCGTGGTAATTTAGGAACCTGATCTACTAATACTAATGACAATACAGGCTGTTTCTCAGCCCACGGGTTTATTTGTGCCCCAGGGCTGTAATAGTACATTACATACCTAGTTTGGAAAATGGGCCACTACTGGTCAAGCTCTTTATGTACTATGCAAGGCCAATAATGACCTCAAACGAGGTATGTATTTTATTGCTAACATTATATTTCACGAAATATTCTGTTTTACATGACGATCATGACGTTTCCAGCTCATTTTGCAAATACTTCAAGGTATCTAGTTTCTTGGTGTCAAACCGACATACTCATACCATTGATCGCAACAGACTGCCAATGGTTTGGACTTTTCGATCTAAGGGGTCCAAACGTTTTATTTTTGTTGATATTGAAAGCTGTATTCAAACATTATTTTGATTTTCGGGGTATTCAAGATGGAGAGCTACATGGGCAGCTATACTCAAAATTACTTATTTAATTAAATTCGGTGCGAAAGGATTCCGAGAGAAGAGTCATCGACAGCCCTCCTCTGAACAGCGTCGAGCATGAACACTGTGGTCGAGGCGTCAGCACCTCAAATATGTGATTGCAATTCAATTATTTACCTAGGTGTTTTCTTTGTTCGGCTTCTGGGATATAGGTGTATCTATCTCCCTGACTTGTTACCGGCAGAATCAGAATGGTTCTCGGACAGGTCTCCTTACAACTTGAATTTATTTATTGCTATGATAGGTTGCGACTGCAAAGAACTACTATTTCTTACTTAGCTGCTTTAAACTTTTAAGTTGTCTTGCAGGGTCTTAGACAAAATTTTGTATGCATCTCGGACTTAATACGCATCTGTGTCACTTAGCACATCGTGTTAACTAAATTTAGTACGCATTAACGAAATTTGGTACGCGTTAGCGAAATTTGGTAGGCGTGTAGGAGTAGGTGAAGCTTCGCACCTTGAACCCTAATTTTCATGCTGCTTGCAATAAATGCTCATTTTACGTACTGACTGCATATATATTATTTTTCGAACACAATGTCGACAGTTTTCAATAAGATGGCGATACATTTGAAGTTAAGTAGAGGAAAGTAGCATATTATGGGATATTTTTTGTTTCAGGCAACAAAAAGTAGTTAATATACCTATAGAAAGTTAACATGTTGGGAATTGTTTACATAATATGTCTTCTTGTATAATTTGAAAGCAGATCCCTCTAACTCATCATTTTTTTTTCTAAAATCACAAATAATCATTGCAGTGCAAAAATTACTTTTTTAAAATTGGGTTCCCAATATAGGATAGCAGGTGTTCCTAATATCCCAAATGTCCGATATTAGGAAGTCAAAGGTTTGAAAAAGAGCAAAAGGAATTTATTTTCATGTTTTATCAATTTAATAAAATAACTAAACAAAATGAGAAAAATTGGTAATTAATCTCAACAAATTTCATAAAATGGGTAATGAATACAATTTTCACAAAAAAAGCCGAATTTTCGCCATCCTCATCCTTCATGAGATCAACGGAAAAATTGATTACATCCTATCCATTCTTCCCGTCTTGTGTCATTATAAATAATAAAAATTGTTACAGTATAGACACTCAGCGTCTTCCTCATCTCTATCCATATCATCATCACTGTCAATTAATTGCAATTCTGTTTAGGTATCTTTACTAGAAGAGCTTAAAGATCGTTAGCTATTTTCTGTTTTCCCTTTCTTTTGATATTGTCCTTTGGTTTCTTCTTAACTTAATTTTTTTTGTTTATATTTTAACTGGTTCCCAATACCGGATATGCGATATTAAGGAACCCAAACTGTCCGATATTACGGCACATAACCTCACTAAATTCATTATTTTGTTTTACGGAGAAAAAATGCATTTATCATATGAATTTAATATTAAGTAAAAGTCTCAAATCTATTTGACCCGATGGGTATATAATGAACAAAAGAACAAATTCACCTTTTCGAAATATAACGTACGAGTAACAATTACGGAGTGTCAAAATATTCACCTGTCACAAATATGTACAGTAGCAGAATGGTGCACTCAACTAAATTGTACGGGTCTGCAATTTTAGCAAAAATATTCTGAATTATTGTGCTCTTGTTTAGCACAAAAGTTCACAGATGATGATGCTGCATGAGAAAAGAAATAGCGATATCCGATATTAGGAACCTATGCGGTATTAAGCTACTTTCCTCTACCCGTATGCGAATTAGAATACCGATGTGATTCTGTACTAAATCTTGGAATCTCACTGTCTCTATCAAATATAGGTTAGTTCATAGACCTCCATGATTTCCTGGCAATGTATAAAATACTTTTTACACCACGGTGACTTTTTTAAAAGTGCAAATTAATGACAATGATAATATATTTCATTAATGTAACATCTGAAGCTTATCCTGTTTTTTTTATGTTGATAATCTCCCATGCTTGTCTGGCCTAATCAAACCAAATATCTCCAAGATTCCTCTCTATTCTACGACGTTTCTGTTCCAACGGTGACCTTCTTCAACTAGAATTGACAGTTTTCTTGACAATATGTGTTCATTTTCATTTACACAGAAGTCCCCTAACATCCGATTTTAAGATGGCACCGTGCAAAACCAACAAAGCCTAGATTCGCCTGATGTAGGCATTCCTGTAGGGTTTAAAAATTTTATGTTGGCGCGGGGGAGAGAATGTCAATTTGTTGGTTCTAGCAATTCATACGTTCCCAGGTAGTTGAATGGAAAAAAAATGAACTGATCGTCACCGAAACTACTTGCTACTACAACAATTGTATTTGTATAATTCAATTTGCGACGAAAGAAATAAAAATGTTTAAGCAGTTTTGTTTTTTCTATATTCTTTTGAATATAAAAGAATGTTTTTCTAAGAAAGACCAACTTGATGATGACAGCGTTTCGTAGAAAGTGCGGAGCGACCTACCTGACGACATTTTTTTATTTTCACGGAGCCTTATGATTTCATATGGCCAGACAATCATGCAGGTAAACTTTTTCAGGTTTCAGGTGTTATATTGACTAGCCTGTTTGGGATCACATTTTTTGCATAAGAGATCGTACCTCTATAATCCAATAAGTTCCCCTATAATAACTCTGCCCAGATCCGTGACAAAAAATCTAACCCCCGCAAGGAACAAAAAGATAGTCGGACGATATACTACGAAACAACCACTTTATCTAAACAGAGAATCCTGGCTGATAGAATCGGACTTTATCGTGAAATCGAGCTAGTTACGAACAAAGCGGCCGCTGAAAGCCGGCTAGGCCGACAGCGCCAGGCCAGTCGCCTTTTCTGATACATTTAACCCTTTGGGCAGCGCGATGCGTCCTCCATTAACTACAAAAGGGCGAGTGACGTCAGCCGTGCTGTGTCACCTTCTGATTTCCACGGTTTCATGCATCAGCGAGTGCGTTATCTCTGAAAAGGGCTGGGCTTTGTACATATATATATATATATTTTTTTTTTTTTTTTTTGAGACGTGGTCATTGTCGTCTAGACCAGTTAGGTGAAAAATTAAAGCTTCCGCCTTTTGTTGGGTACTTCGACAAGATTTAAGCAAAGAGGACTCTTTATACTTTTTTTAATTCTCTCTAGCTTTCAATGGACTTTGCCATCATCATCAGGAGCTGCAATTACAATGATAACAGTAGCAACAAAGGTGTAAAATGAATTTAAATTGACTCAACTTACAGTAGTATGTGAGGATGTTGCTAATTGTTGTTTACGTATAGGATGAGGGAAACGTCCAGTAACATGGTGAGAGCTGAATAGATTGCACAATAGTCAAAATTTTTACAAAACATGACAAGAACAAGTTAAAAACAGATTAAAAATTATTTAAAAAATTTAAACATTACATCGTGAAACCACCTGATGATTGCACAAATTAGTGGTCATGGAATGATGAATTGATGAGTGACATGAAACCCTTTGACAGAAGGCCGAAGGATGTCAATGTCAGTATTAAAAGATGGAACGAATTGTGGGCGTGTGCCAAAACGTTGCCAAATCACTTCAGATGATGAGATTTTTAGAATTTTATGTTAGAATTTGTTAAACCGACCAGAGGCAGTTGAATAAACTATATTATTATTAATGGGAATTTAAATTAACAATTATTAATAAATCGTGAGGAGAGAATTATTATATTTTGAGTGGAATGAATTTTACTGGTGGAAACGGCCAAAACACAGATTCTAATTATGGTTGTGAAGAGTTGAAATTTGGGGAGATATGTAAGTTCTCCAATTTTTCGCAGTTTAGCAAATATGAGTAAATGACACTCAGTTGTTTAACATCTGTCTTTTTGTTGATACAGTTTTTATTCATGAAAATGTGGGACATTTCCAGGAATAAACGTTTGGAAAGGTGTTTTTCTTTATCAAGAACTTTGATACTTGTGTAATTCATAGAATGCCCTGTTGTGTTAACATGAGATGCTAGAGCGCATCTTTCAGGATGTAGCCTAGCATCACTTTTGTGTGATGTAATCCTTCCTTTAAGAGATCTGGAGGTCTGACCTATGTATATTTGGTTGCAGTTGTTGCAATTGATGGAGTAGACTGTGTTGGTTAAGCCAAGCAGCGGGACTTTGTCTTTCATTTTTGAAAAAATGCAGTTTATAGTGAGGACGGATTTGCAAGCAATTCTACTCCATCAATTGCAACAACTGCAACCAAATATACATAGGTCAGACCTCCAGATCTCTTAAAGGAAGGATTACATCACACAAAAGTGATGCTAGGCTACATCCTGAAAGATGCGCTCTAGCATCTCATGTTAACACAACAGGGCATTCTATGAATTACACAAGTATCAAAGTTCTTGATAAAGAAAAACACCTTTCCAAACGTTTATTCCTGGAAATGTCCCACATTTTCATGAATAACAACTGTATCAACAAAAAGACAGATGTTAAACAACTGAGTGTCATTTACTCATATTTGCTAAACTGCGAAAAATTGGAGAACTTACATATCTCCCCAAATTTCAACTCTTCACAACCATAATTAGAATCTGTGTTTTGGCCGTTTCCACCAGTAAAATTCATTCCACTCAAAATATAATAATTCTCTCCTCACGATTTATTAATAATTGTTAATTTAAATTCCCATTAATAATAATATAGTTTATTCAACTGCCTCTGGTCGGTTTAACAAATTCTAACATAAAATTCTAAAAATCTCATCATCTGAAGTGATTTGGCAACGTTTTGGCACACGCCCACAATTCGTTCCATCTTTTAATACTGACATTGACATCCTTCGGCCTTCTGTCAAAGGGTTTCATGTCACTCATCAATTCATCATTCCATGACCACTAATTTGTGCAATCATCAGGTGGTTTCACGATGTAATGTTTAAATTTTTTAAATAATTTTTAATCTGTTTTTAACTTGTTCTTGTCATGTTTTGTAAAAATTTTTACGATTGTGCAATCTATTCAGCTCTCACCATGTTACTGGACGTTTCCCTCATCCTATACGTAAACAACAATTAGCAACATCCTCACATACTACTGTAAGTTGAGTCAATTTAAATTCATTTTACACCTTTGTTGCTACTGTTATCATTGTAATTGCAGCTCCTGATGATGATGGCAAAGTCCATTGAAAGCTAGAGAGAATTAAAAAAAGTATAAAGAGTCCTCTTTGCTTAAATCTTGTCGAAGTACCCAACAAAAGGCGGAAGCTTTAATTTTTCACCTATATATATATATATATATATATATATATATATATATATGTATATACATGTACATGGCTATATAAAATTATACTTATGAGCTTCATGTTGCCACAGTATAAATGTTATTCCCAATTTGGGTAAAGCTTCAGAAAAAAATTGTATGTAAAGATTTTACAATAGAAGTATGTATAGCCGTGAGGGTAAATTAAAGGGTTCCTTATGTAGAGGTACAAAAAATGTTGCTGGGTAACTTTTTTATTCACAGTTAAAGTTGAATAATATTTTTCCTAGACATTCAAAAAACGATGAAAAAGTTGTTAAACTGCTTCAGAGGAAAGTTATTGAGCATGAAAATTCATTCAAAATAAGCCCTTAAATGTCTAATTTGCTGTAGCGGTTAGTACTGTAAATTAAAAAACTATGAAACAGAGCAAAGTTGTAGAGCATGAGAATGCCTTCAAAATGAGGCCTTGCGGTTAGTTTTTCATTATAAGGTACAGCCAATTATCAAACTGATTACTTACCAAAAGGAGCACAACAGAGAACGTGAAATAATATCCAAAACCGAAATCCTTTGTGGTGATTAATATTCCGAAAAGGATTAATCAAAAATGCAAAAATGTTTAAGGAAAATATCGTTTTATTTTATCTATATAGTGTTACCCCATTAGCATTAATTGGTTGTGGAAGCCAAGGTCATTCAAACCAAAATTGCCCAACGCCGGCCAGGGCGCACTGGTTTAGCGTCCACACATTGGTGTAGGGTTAGGTTGGCCCAATGCAATTTTTAGATGTGACAAAAGACACACTTTTTCATTTTGGTACCTGACTACGTTTTTGCATGTTTAGTTGTGGGTACGTTAGCAAGAGTCACATGAGGTCTTTGTTCGTGAAACGTCAATATTGATCAACATTGGTTTGTTCTACAGGGTCCGCCAAAGGAGCCTGACGTTTTCAGAATGGATAGTACGAAGCTGTTTTTTGACGTAGAACATCGGTTACAGTGGGCAAGACATCGGTAGTAGATGCCATTTCAGTAGTCATGGAGCTGTGGACAAGTGAACATCGCGCATTTGTTGTCGAGACGTATTTTAAAAATCACGACTCGGTGATCATTACACAGCGTCTATTTCGTACACATTTCAATGTCGGACGTCATGGTTCTGTTCCATGCCGTAACACAATTAAGTTGTGGGTCAAAAATTTTCGTCGATCTGCATCAGCAATGAAAGCTAAGCCACCAGGAATGCGTCGAACAGTTCGGACTCCAGCCAACATTGAGAGGGTGCGAACAGCGGTGCAGCAAAGTTCACGTCGTTCAGCTAGGCTACAAGCAATGAGTCTAAGGCTTTCAGAAACAACAGTGCGGCGTATTTTGCATAAGGATTTACATTATCACCCTTACAAATTAGCGATGGTTCAAGAACTGACAGCTGAAGACTTTGTGAACCGTTTGACAGCAAGCAACCACCTTCTGGAACTTTTGGATGAAAACGCTTTAGGTGGCTTAATTATGTCTGATGAGGCGCATTTCGAGTTATCAGGCGGATGAGGCGCATTTCGAGTTATCAGGCTACGTAAATAAGCAGAATTTTCGCTACTGGTGTGCAGAAAACCCGAGAGAACTTCACCAGCGACCCCTTCATAGTTGCAAGGTTACTGTTTGGTGCGGAGTGTCGCGATTCGGCATAATTGGACCCTATTTTTTTGAGGACGATGCTGGAAATTCTGTCACGGTCAATTCGCAACGTTATCTGGAAATGTTAAACACATTTTTGGAACCAGAGCTTCGTCGACGGAACATAGAGTTAAATACTGTATGGTTTCAGCAAGATGGCGCCACAGCGCATACAGCACGAGCAACAATGGTTCGACTGCGAGAAATGTTTCCAGGAAGAGTCATTTCGCGGAATGGAGATGTTCCTTGGCCGGCAAGGTCTCCCGATCTCACGGCTTGTGACTATTGGTTATGGGTTTATCTCAAAAGCAAGGTATATTTAACGAGCCCAAGGACCATTGAAGAATTGAAGGAAAACATTCGCAATGAAATTAGCGCGATTCCGATGAGTATGGTACAGCGCGTAATGGGGAATGTGCGAAACCGTTTGGAAGAGTGTGTCCGCAGTGAAGGACATCATTTGACCGAAGTTATTTTCCATACATAAAATGGCATGTAATACACTTTCGATTACTTACATATGAAAACAAATATCTTGAAATATACATTTGTAGTTTCATATTGAAACTCATCAGGTTCCTTTGGCGGACCCTGTATATGTTCACATGTCATGAAAATATAAAATATCCTTAGGATAGTCCCGGAAACGATCTTTAAAATTTACAAGCCTAACTACTAACGTCCTGATCATCACTGTTCCGAATACCGTACCATAAACGTATTGGTAAAGTAATTAATCTTTAATCTGGTGTCTATAGACTGAGGCACTTTGTATATCTATACAATAAACCTGCTTCGGCTTGCCTTTCAATAGGCTAATCAATCCATAGAAAAAATGCAAAAACAGCTAGATTGCTATTTCATCGTTACAGGTATAGAAATACTTTCGATCGAGTTTTTGTCAAAGCCATCGTCAGCACGGTTTGATTGGAAATGAAAGGGAAATTGAAAAATCGGTCGGGGACTGAATAATTAGACGATTGAAATCAATACGTACATGCTTAATTGGAAAACCGACAGATTCGATTTGCCAGACGACCGTTGTTACATTGTTTTCATTTCTGCCAGTATTATCAGTGTAGAAGACTCTTCGCTTGGGTAAAAACTCAAGTAATCCCTGGCGCGAAAATGAAGATTATTATAAGTTGAGCATATTTAGTCTATAAACGTTATTTCCCTGCCCTACCGGTAGTTACCGTCCATCTGGCAACGTTACCCCTTCGCATATATTCAGACGCGGCAGCGCCTACCGCAGTACCACTGCAGTACGAACAGAACAGTCAACTAGACCGGCACGCGGGGCGGTGAGCCCAGACAGCAGAAGGAGACGCGTATCGAAAACATTTCTCTATCAGTCTAAGTTTTAAAGACAAATGTACGGGAAAACCTATGATGTATGAAATAGGTATGTATTTAGAACTACCGGAGTTCAGAGCGTATAAATCTACTAACATCAAGAAATTGAGATATGCCCTCCTCTACTCACAATTTTACTTGTACAAAGAGGCCAGGAGCCTCCGAAGTCTCAAAGAACAGATTTTTTGGTGCTTAACCCCTAGATCCGTCGCAACTGACCGATTTTTAAAAACTAGAATGCTTTTTCGTCATTGTCATAGTAGTGACCTTGAGTGAAAGTTTCATTCAAATCCGACCAGTCTTTCTGACGGACAGATCGACAAACATACAGAATGGCATAGTTTTTTGTGATGAACATTTTGTATAACATCCATAAAACATAATATTTCCTTTTCGAAATTTTTTATATAAAATCTAAAACTCGATTTCATGATGATTTTCCGACCGCTAAATGAGACCACATATGCAGAACTGACATTTCGGTATCGTTTTTTCAATTACTTGTACCTTGAAAAATGTTACCGATGTGAAGAATCATACCTGCATGTGTATTTGGTTTCATTTAGCGGCTAGAAAAACATGAGTTTTAGGAGATATTTTGTTCCAATAAGGCATCAGCGATCAGCCTCTGGGCCCAGAGGTCTTATTATCGCAAAGTTAAAAATATTCTTGAACGCAGTGTTTCCCTCACCTGTGCCCATAAGGTGTACGAGTATGTAGAAGGTGGAAAAAAATTGAATACCTCCTGCCAAAACAAAAACATTTCTACATATACCGAACCCGCTTCATCAGATTCGACAGTAATTTATTTTTTGGAATGCTCACGAATTTATCAACTGAGGAGCAGCAAACAAAATCAAATTAAGGAAAACGAAACAAAAACAAATTGCTCCATTTCCTGTCTATGGCTTACTGATTTTCGATTGCGGAAAAGTACTGTTAATTTGCAGAGCTAATTTCCCTATCGTCGAGTAGGTCTAGAAAGAAGGAGAGTACAGGAGATTGAATACTGTTGCAGGGTTGGATTCATGCCTTTCATACACACCTTACTTTCTTCTTACTTTTCTTTACTTTCTTTGTAATGCAAAAAATTCAGATAATGATCATGTTCTTTGGATGTTACATGACATATATATCTCGCCTAACCATGTCTTTCAATTCCATCTGTCTGTCTTGTCTGTACTGTCTCTCGGTCTGCCCACTAATCATTAGTTCCTCTATAAATTGGAAAGTACAGCTCCTTTTTTTTGAAATTCGGAAGCAAGGTTGCTGCTATACGGAGGACCAAAATTATTTGAAGTTTTTGAATCATGTGGCGGCGAAGCTACGGGCAAAAGAACAAGAAAAACAAAACAGCCCAAACGTGAATCTTCTTGAGGGATATACAATTTGTGGGTGGGAGGTTGCACGATATGTTTCAATTTTAGCGTCAATATATTAAAGGCTTCTAAGCATCTAATTATATATACCTACGAGTATAAGACATGTCTCTCCATGGGCTTCCAGTGTATTTACCCTTAAGATTGATGAGTAAAATTATCGGTGGTTTCGGGCACATCAAAGATAGGATATAAACCTGTAGGGAGGTAGCCGCTGCGCTGGCCTTTTCCTCATCGCAATATTAACTAACACACTTTTTAAAAAATGCCTAGCGTAGATTCTTATGTCATGAAGATTTGGGTTCTTCTTGATTCAGCGAAATGGTCCAGTTTAGGTCATATTACTTTGTAATAACATATTATTTAGCATATTGATACTCTTGTATGAGATAGTTATTTGGAGGACTTTTACTTTATTCTGAAACAGCCACGAAGGCAGAACCTGAATACCGAGGTATCGTGACTCCACTAAAGAGGTTGAAGTCTCTTTTTGATCCGGTTCTTAATCCACGTAAGGTTAGTAGATCTCAAAAAATCTCTCAAGTATATTTGTACCGTCTCGTCGTCATAGGAATAAACGCGTGGACAAAAGCTTGGTGGCCATGTGACGGCATTATGGAGAAGAGTTCCAAGGAGTAAAGTCTAACCACCGATGTGAGAGAGGCTTGGACACCCTCCTAAGTAGCAACACTTCAAACATCAGTAAGCTAGGCCGGAAGTAAGAAAAAATGATCAAAGTGTAAGTTTATATGTATATGCAGATAAAGACCTCAGATGAAAAGGTTAGTTTTTTTTTAATTTAAGAAAAAATTCAATATCTCAAAAACGGTGGCACTTTTATATAGGTAAGTTTCTGTTATTTGGTAGGTCAGTCCAAAGCCTACCTTCTCCTTAAGTGTGTCGTGCTACTTATTGGTATATCCTAGCTTCTTCCCAGCAGCTCCTGTAAATGACTCGTATTCCTGCTAAACTATGTCCTCAATGATCTGAAACA
Source organism: Acanthoscelides obtectus (assembly GCA_963669975.1). Taxonomy (NCBI): domain Eukaryota; kingdom Metazoa; phylum Arthropoda; class Insecta; order Coleoptera; family Chrysomelidae; genus Acanthoscelides; species Acanthoscelides obtectus. The sequence continues at coordinate 85,529,333 of CAVLJG010000001.1, read as the reverse complement.
CCATCAGACAAAATGAGTAGCTTCCAGACAAAGTTTGGGTCATCCATCAGAATCAAATGCCCGTTGCGTACTTTTTATTTGGTCAGGTAGAGTACGGGTTCCGTAACATTAAGGCATTGGGTCTTACAACTCCTTCTCGATACTCGAGCATTGACTCTGAATATTAGGCTTGTTGTTTCCTCAGGGACGGTTTTATGCAGGGACTTTTGTCAGGGCTTTCATTTTTTGGCCTCTTCTTCCCCTTCTCCGGTCTTCTACCTCCCATATTACTACAATTAATTTCATAGTTACTTTATTTCTTGTTATGTGGCCCAAGTAACTTAGATACACGCTCGATTCACTTTCTTCAAAGGATGTCTCATGTAAAGTCTACAATGATGATTTTTATCCATGTACGCACTTGCTTGAGGAAAATACTGTGTGTATGCATGACAACACGACTTTGGATACCACAAATTCATGAGTGTCTGTACTATTCTTAGTAACCCAGTTTAGGTATCGGTTCAGCTCTTCCAGGATTCCAGCGTGGACTGGTTGGTTCTGTGTTCGACAAGTACAAAATTCTTCTGTCAACGTACATTTCTAAATCCTCGATCGTATTTAGTCTGTTTTCTGAGAAATCTGAATATCAGCTGTGTATATGGAAATGGTAAATCTGAAGGTGCTAGCTAAGCTGAACTTAGCTTTTGGATTGAGCTACACATAATTGCTTTATCTCCAGGTAGTGATACATCTCTTGTCTTTTGTCAGAAATGTAGTTGTTACCAGTCTTCTGCCCAGTTAATCCGCTAATATTGATTTGGGACTCGAAACTTGTATGTATTGATATTCTTCATGTTGTAAGGTTTCCTTAGTTCACCATTATGCCTAAAGGCCTGACCTGGACGATGTACCTGGGATATAAACCCACAGTAAAAACAGTAGGTATTGACGATGCTCTGCAGAACCATTATTTTTGTGTTTAATTATGAGCGTTTTGAGTAGCAGGCTTTAGCAAACGCCGATTTTTATTTTTATGAACCATCGACAAAGTAATGGAAATAGAGCTCTGGAAGAAAGGCCGATTAAAATAAATGTATTCATGGATTCTCTTTTTTGCCGTAACATTAGGAGCGCTGAAACTGTTATAAGGCATGTATAATCAGGTTTATTTGAAATTTTGTCTTGAACTTAGGCTAAGGTCACATAGCAGGGTGTCAACTTAAAGACAGGATAACACATTAGGTGCTGAGGAGATATGCCAGTTGAGATGCTGCCTAGGAGCAAATTCTTATTATACGGAAAATGCGTCAATTTCTAAGTTCTTAGCTGCAATTATTGTAATGTGTATTCTTTGCTCATGTTGGATCACCGTCAAGCGTGCTGTTGTGGAGACCGTATCCTTGCATTTTTCTATATTTGTAACCGTGAAAAAAATCATAATCTAGGTATTATGTTATTTGAATGTTGCATGACATGTACATCACCAAAAACCATGTCAGCCATTTTCCTTAATCTGTCCGTCTACCAGCCAGTCAGTCTAGTAATGCCTTGGATGAAATACTCATACAAGGTTACTACTATTCCGATGACGAAAAGACATTGTAGATTTTGAAAATCGATCCAGTAGCAAAGACATAAATCGAGGAAAATAAGAATCGCACAACCTCCGTAGTTTGATGTTTCAGAAACACCTGCTCATTTTCAGATTTTTTCATTATATTATTAAGAAGCTTCTGGTCCCGTTAACATTACGCATTTGTCAGATTTAGTAGTTATAAAAATGTTAAATTAAAACGACAGTATGCTTAACTCACGCTACAGATTAACACATTCGAGCAACCCCCCGTCGATGACTGTTTAGGCCCGTATCGTCAGTCGTTCTTACAATTGTAGGACACCTTTATGCCCTCCTTGATTGTCATAGTTTTCTACTTTTCCGTATCAGCGTTCTATTTTGAATTTATGTCACAAATTGTGCATGCTTTTGATTTATACCATGTTTTACCAGCTTGAAATTTCCTACAATCTAAAAAAAAAACATATCCTCACAATAGGAGAGCGCTGACGCTGACACAGAACAGGTGCAATCTAGAAATTTTTGAAGGAGAGAAAGAAGTATGACCATCGAGGAGGCCATAAAGGCGTCCTACAACTTTAGGAACGACTGACGATACGGGCCTTAGTCGTAACGACCGGATCGCCAACCAGCCAGCACCACTTGTCCTCATCCCCACGGTCCAGGCTCGGCTTCGCACATAAATATGTTTTTTTAAAACAAACCGAACATAATATATGAACGACCGAATTTCATGGGAAGTCCAAAGTCAACCTGCTTGGTGACTGCCATCCAATTACCTCTTATAGCGGTCTAATTACAGCCAGTACAATTCGTCTAATATATACAGAATGATCACTCAAGACAACTCCAGGAATTACTTTCATACAACCATCTACCTCACACATACATTATGCAATCGGCCTCTATGCGCGAATGTTCGTTTTGTGTGAACTTAAAGACATACGTATTTTTGTCTCACTGCCTTCTCGACAACATATGAGTCGTCTACATTATTATTTATCATTGTCAGTATGACAACTTGCTTAATTTGTGTCTACCCATGTTGATCTTTGATATCAGATATAGTACTGTCTGGAGATACGAGTATAACTACAGCAGCTGCATTACGGAT